>CM053585.1:178626098-178657381 GCA_028646515.1 Pseudochirops corinnae | reverse complement strand
TTATACAAACTGATGCTAAGTGAGAAGAGCAGAACCAGGAGAAATTTGTACACAATCACAGACACATCGTATGTGTGATGACCAACTTTGATAAACTGGACTCTTCTCAGCAACGCACAGTTATAAGACAACTCTACAAGTCCCAGGATGGAAGGAGCTATCTACATTCAGAGAAGATCTAGAAAGAACAGAGTTTAAATGGAGACTGAAGCAATCTACATGCTATCGTTTTTTTTCATGTTTGGTTTTCTTTCTTTTTCCCATTGTCCACTCCATTGGTTACAACCCTTCTATACAACCAGATTATTGTACAATGTGAAAGTATTTACAGATCCTGTACTTGATTGCATGCTGCCATGGCAGGGTGGGGTAAAGGGACGGAAGAAAATTTGAAACTCAAGGGATTATAGAACTGAATCTTGTAAACTAAAAATAAATAAACAGGTCAATTTAAAAAAAATAAGGAGGTAGGGGGCGGCTAGGTGGTGCACCAGCCCCGGAGTCAGGAGGACCTGAGTTCAAATCCAGACTCAGACACTTAACACTTACTAGCCATGTAATCTTGGGCAAGTCACTTAACCCCAACTGCCCTGCCTTCCCCCTCAAAAAAAAAAAAAAGAATATACACATAAAAAATAAAGAGGTAGGATCAGATGGCTTCTAAGGTCCCTTCCAGCTCTAAAATTATGGTCTTATGTATGAAACTGAATAGGCATCTAGGTGATGGTGCAGTGAATAGAGCATTTGGCTTGGAATCAGAAAGATTCATCTTCATGAGTTCAAATCTGTCCTTAGACATGTACTAGTGGTGTGACCCTGGGCAAGTCATTTAACCCTGTTTGTCTCATATTCTTCACCTATAAAATGAGCTGGAGAAGGAAATGGCGAACAGGTCCAGCATCTTTGCCAAGAAGCCCCTAAATGGGGTCACAAAGAGTCAGACATGAATGAAACAATACAATAACAACATGAAACTACTCTGTCTTTTTTTCTTACCTGTTCTAATGTTTGGTTTTAAAGCTTTCATCCACACTGCCCCATAAACCTGGAACCCTCTGCTATTTTCCCATGCCTGTCTCTTTCTTTCTTGCTTAATATTCTCATGTTAGAAGGCATGTCAAATATAAAGAAAGTTCTAGCCTTTCTCAGAATCTCTGTTTACAAACTGTTCTTCCCCATGGTATCCACTTTCAGGCAATCATATTAAAAAAATGAACAGAAAAAAATAAGCTCTGAAATCTAACTTTTACAGTGGGGAATTTGTCCCTCCTCTCCTTTCCAAATTGTCTTGATTTGGGATCTATTCTGTATATACATCTCTCCCTAGATAGAATGTAAACTCCTTGAGGGCAAGACCTTTATTTTATTATTATTATTATTAGTCTCTTGGCCCGGTTTAGGATAGCCTTTGGTATATATTTTTTTTTTTTTTGGTTTTTGGAGGGGGACGGCAGGGCAATTGGGATTAAGTGACTTGCCCAAGGTCACACGGCTAGCAAGTGTTAAGTGTCTGAAGTCACATTTGAACTCAGGTCCTCCTGACTCCAGGCCTGGTGCTCTGTTCACCGCCCCACCCTTGGTACAGTTTAAGTACTTAGTAGATAGCTATTGGTTAGTTGGGATTGATTCTTTATATTTGTATCTCTAGCACCCCTCGTACAGAATGAGCACTTAGAAAATCATCATCTCCATTTTATTCTGCCCAGTCTTGCTTGTATGTAGTTGTTTGCAAGTTGACGCCCCAATCAGACCATGAGCTCCTAGAGAAGGTCTGTCTAGTGCTTTTCTATGTATCCTCAGAGCTTAGAATAGTATAGAATATAGATGCTTAATAAATGAAGGGGCTAAAACGACAGGAAAAAAACATTGGGGCTGCCTCAGTTTATGGGCCCAGCTACCGGATGGTCAGGCAAGAAGGGGACCTGAAATTCACAGTCAAGGAAAAGACATAAGGTAAACAGGTATTTAGCCAATAGCTGGGTCAAATGTTTATTGACTCAGCTATTGATTAAATACCTATTTTTTTGGTGGGTGGTGGTGGTGGTGGTGTTGTGTGTGTGTGTGTGTGTGTGTGTGCTTGTGCACTGTTCATTGGGCAAAACACACCAGCCTCACCCAGAGCCCCACCCATTTACTCTAAGTTTTACAAATCTGTTGGCCGACAACCTAGACAGTCAAGCCTAGCTAAACTTCTCAGGTGTTCATAATGTCTGACCAGCTGGCTGATTTCATGGCTGCCGTATGACAGAAATGCTCACCCCCTTCCCTGCAATGAAATCCGAGTGGCAAAGCTAAGAGGTTCCCACAGTACAGTCTATCGCAAGAAGCCAACCTCAACCATGGCAGAAAGCTCTTATCCTTCCAGCCTCTGCCAAAAGAAACACTCCCAGCATCCATCCATTCTATGTGGCTGGTACCCAAGGGTCCTCCCTTCTTGTCCCTGTCTCCCCGTCCCCACCCCTCCTTTCTCCCTCAACCCAGTGTACTCGGCAGCTGTTTCTTCCAGCCACTATTTGCTAACTAAGTCATCAAGGGCTCATAAAAGTCTTAACTCCTCCTTGCTTTTTGGGCTTGTTGTTTTTACATCTCAGCATAGAAACAAGTCAGGTTCAGAAATAAAGGCGCAGTGATTAGAAATCCCAGGGGAGGCCTGGGATTTGTGGGGCAAAGGAACCCGCTGTCTGGCAGAAGGAAAGCAGCATCAAAGCCTAGTGGTCATCCCACGCTCCTGACATTTCCCTATCTTCCCCCCTCCCCCTCCCTCTCCGCCTCCCCAGTTGCCTACCTGAGTCATCATGAGCTTTGCCGAGGTGCAGTTCCTATAGGAACCAAGGTAGAAGAGATGCACAGGGAAAGTGATGGGAAGTCAGGTTCAGGCAATGCCATTCCCCAGAGTCCAAGCAGACTGCCTCCCTCCCCCCTCCTGCCTGGCTGCCAGCTTCTTCTACAACCTCTGGGCTAGCCTGGGGACTCCTTTGGTTCTGTTCCCAAGAAAACCTCCTCTGGGAGGGTCCACAGGATGCTGTGGATGGAACCCAAGGAACAGGACCAAGGCTGGAGGGTGTGGCCACAGAAAAGCCCTTCCCCCAGCCCCACTGGGGAGCAGATGACGCAGGGGCTAAAACGACAGGGAAAAAAAAATTGGGGCTGCCTCAGTTTATGGCCCCAGCCACCCAGATGGTCAGGCAAGAAGAGGACCTGAAATTCACAGTCATGGAAAAGACATAGGGAATACTGGCCGGCGGGGTGCACAAGAGGCTCCTCCCTTCCATCGGCTTCTCCAGATTCCCAGGCTCTCCATCAACCACGCCCCCCTTCCCCTTCTCAGGCCTCCCCAGCCTGAGTTGCTCCCCCCCAGCTTTCTTGCCCAGACCTCCAGCCCCGGCTCTCCCTGCCAGTGAAGGGGCTCCCTGCTCTCACAAAGCTTTCTCCCCCCAGGGTGATGCTGCGCCTTTAAGGCTCCCACCCCGGCCTATCAGGCAGATGGAGAGGCCCTGCAGTGGCTCTGCTCGGTGCCATCCGGGAACCCTGGCAACAAGCCAGCTTCTTCCCTGTGATTAAAGACACACGCACCGAGGTACATGCAGGAGCGTGCACGCTAACAGACCCACATCTGTATACTTAGAGAGCTAGACACACGTATGTGTGTGCATGCACAAACAACTATTCCCCCACTTCCCACCCCCACCTTCTTGCTTCTCTCCTCTCCTCCCTGCAAGCCCATCAGCTTCCAAGCTCTAGCTCTAGATTTTTCCAGGTTGACTCTAGTTTCAGGAAACAGCCGCATGTCCACGTAAGCAGTGTGGCCCGGCCCCCAGAAGAGACTGGAAAGGGGCCAGCCACTCTCCCCCCTTCCCAGCTCCTCCAGCCCCAGCCCCTTCTCATAGCCCCTTTTCTCTGGCATCTGGCTCCCCAGATCGTGTTGCAGCCAGGAGAAGAAGCTGCTGGGAGGCAAGGCTAGCCAAAGAGATTCAGAGCATCCGTCACCCCTCTACTCCTCCACCCCACTGACGCCCTAGCTAAGCAAGGCTGCTAGCTCTGAGCCTAGTTGCCTAATTCCTGGCCTTGGTAGGGGGTGGGGTGGGAAAGGAGGGGTTGCCTAGAGAGGATGCCAACAGGGGAGCTGGGCAAAGGAGTACCCTCTCTAGGGACCAGATGGTATTCAATAGCCAACCTCCAGCCACACGCTGCACCAGTTAGCCAGTCCCTCCATTCTGGGCTGGAGGTCATCAGCACTAGGACAAACCAAGGTCAGAGTAGAAAGGATTTTTCGCTTGGCATCCCCCTTGGAGAGACTCCTGAACCGAATGAACCATCAACCTGATCTAGCACAGCATTTCTGATTATAACCACTTTCAACGTAGTTGGGGCCAATCCTACTGGGACCCATTGAGCACCTACTGTGTGTCAACTATTCTGAGCACCTACTGAGCTTCAGTCAGGGGCTGGAGACAGAAATACAAAAATGAAACAGCCCCTTATCTCGAAGAGCTTACATTCTATTGGGGGGGGGGGAGAAAATGTAAACAAATAAAGGCAGAATTGATTAAAAATAAATATAAGATAATTTGGAGTGAGGTAGGTGCTGGCAGTTGGAAGGAGGCTGCAAGGATCAGGAGGGGCCTTATCTAGAAAGTGGTATTTGACAAGCTCCGATTTGATTTGAGCCAGCCCTAACCCAACTGCAAGGCCCTGTGGCAGTGACCACACAAAGACGAATAAAAGGCGACCTGCCTGGGGAGTGAGGGGGGAGGCTATAATGTATACAGGTAAAACAGAGGATGGTAGCAAATCACAGGCCAGGTCCCACCTGAGAAATCTGAGGCTCCAGGTGGTAGATTTAGGACGTGGAAGTAACCTCCTCATTGTACAAATGAGCGGATTGCAGAGATTAACCCGGGTCTTCCTGCCCCTAAGACTGGCTCTCTGTGCTCTCACTGAAAATCCTTTTTACATTTTGTAGATAAAGAAACAGGTTCAGAAGTAGATTTGCTGTAGATCACACAGCTAGTAAGTAGGTGGTGGAGTTGGGATTTGAACCCAGGTCCTCTGACTCTAAGTCAGTGCTCCCATCCCTCTGCCATACAGCGCCCCCTCCCCCTTTTTTGGATTAGTTTGTTTATTTTAATCTTCAACATTCATTTCCACAATATTTTGAGTTCCAAATTTTCTCCCCATCTCTCCCCTCCCCCCCACCCCAATACCATCCAGCCCCTTTAAGAGATTCTGTGATTTCATCCTCAGGGGAAAATTTCCTATAGCACCAAGGCCAATAACCCAGTAGGTAAGGCATTGTCTGAGGCACATAAAGATTGAGTAACTGTCTTCACAAGGGCAGCTAGGTGGCGCCATAGTGCACAGTCTGGGGTCTGGGGTCAGGAAAGCTTGAGTTCAAATTTGACCTCAGACATTTACTAGCTGTGTGACCCTGGGCAAGTCACTTAACCCTGTTTGCCTCAGTTTCCTCATCTGTAAAATAGCTGGAGGAGGAAATGACAAACCCATGCAGTATCTTTGCAAAAAAACCCTCCGAAAAGGGTCGTAGAGTCAGACATGACTGAAATTGAAACAGCCACCACCCAGATCACAAACCCAATAATAAATCAGTCAAAAGTAGTTATTAAGTGCCTATTGCCGGGCACTGTGGAAATCTTTGGAGATTCAAAGATAGAAGTGATACAGTCCCTGTCTTTAAGGAGTTTACAACTCTCGGAGGGAAGAGGAGAGGCAATATGAACATCTGTAGACGTACACATGTACATAAAATAGATGAGGTGTTTTTTCAGGGGAAAGTACTAGAAGACAGGGGGAACAGGAAATGCTTCATGTAGAAGACAACCCCTGACCTGAGATTTGAAGGAAAATAGGGATTCTAGCGGACGGTGAGTCAGGAAGTACATTCTGGGCATGGCAGACAGCTACTACAAAGGTTTGGAGGTGGGAAATGGGATGTTGAATGTGAAGAACCATCAGAAGGCCCATCTGGCTGCACTGGGGTGTCTGTACATGGAAGCAATGTGCAATAACTATGTCTGGAAAGGTAGGTTGGGGGCAGGCTGTAAAGGCTGGATTTCATTGTAGAAGTAACGGGGAATGGTGAGGGTTTGAAGGAGCGACACTGTCCACCCTGTGCTTTAGGAGAATCACTTTGGCAGCTGTGTGGTGGGTGGACTGGAGCCCAGAGAGGCCCGAGGCAGCGTGGCCACTTAGAAAGCCGCTGCAGGGGAAGGTGCGGGAGGCCCGAGCCTGGGTGATCTCCATGGGAGTAGAGAGAAGGGAGACTCTTGTGAGAGTCTCTTCTTCAAAGAGAAGATTTGACAACTGCTTGGATACTGGATGTGAGAATACAAAGTTGTGTAAGACACTGGGAATGAACGTAGGTAGCTAGAAAGGTGGTGGTGCTCTCAGAAGAAATAGGGAAGTCAGGAAAAGGAGAGATTTCAGGAAGAAAATGGTAAGTTCAGTTCAGAAAGTGTCAAATGTGGGATTTGAACTCAGGCCTTCCTGACTACAACGATTCCAAACAGGCTACCTCTTGGGCCCCTTTTTGTCCCACTAAAATGGTGCTTTCATTACTCCCTTCCTCAAGAACCTTCAAGGACTCCCCTCTGCCAACTGGATAAAGTCCAAATCCCTTAGTTTATCATTCAAGGCTCTCCAGGATGGGCCTTAACCTACCTTCCCCACCTAATCACTTACTTCTCCCATGTGTAACTAACCTTCATGCTGCTAGATCATTCAAATGATTCATGGTTTCCCAAACATATCCTGTAGTTTGCTTTGGTTGGAAAACTGTCCCACCCTCCTCTCAGCTTCTCTGAATCCCACCCATCCTTCTGGGGCAAAGTCCTACAGCCTCTGTCAGGAGCCCTAGACCAGCCCAACCCAGAGTGATCCCACCTCCTCTAAGCTCCTAGAGGGCTTATGGCCCCCTGTACCACACACATAGCTCATTGTGTAGCAAAGCAAGTTATCTTTTAATGTATTTATGTTCTGTTGCCTTAGACAGATAACAAACTCTTGAGGGGAGGAGCCATGTCTCCTGTTCCTTTGCATTCCCCTTATAGAAGGATCTAATCCAGACGGGTCCTATGAAAAAGTTCTGAATAGTTCTAACCCCTATCCTCACACCTTGAAAGCCAGAGAAGGTTGGAGTGAGAATAACTTTTTTGTGATTTGATGCCAGGGGATCAAGAGGAATATGGTCTGAGAATATTGAGTAATTTAGGGCTGCTGACCAGGTTATATGGGACCCGGAAAGGGAAAGAATTAGCTAGTGACAGGAGAAAATCCACAGAGGCTTCAGCCACTTAGTTCAGGCCTATGTCATGAGAGCAGCTTTGACCTGCAAATAAGTGGCCACCCAGGATATGAAAAACAAGAAGGACTTTGTGTCATCCCGAATCCAGAGAGTAAAGAGAGAAGGAACAGAGGAGACAACAGCAATAATAATAGCAAGAAAAATGATACCAATAATAATAACATAGCTGGCATTTTAGAGGGTTTTAAGGTTTGTAAGGCACTTCCTATATACGACATTATTTGAATCTCACAACTCCCTGAAGCGGGTGACACGGGGATCATTATCCCCATTTTATATATGGGGAAACTGAGGCTCACAGAATCTAGGTGATTTGCTCTGACACTTAACCAGTGAGTCTCAGAGGCGGTACCTGAACTCAGCTCTTCTTGATCCAAAGTAAAGTGTTCCATTCATCACACCACACTCAGTAAAAGTGAAACTGGGAAGGAAATCTGGAGCGAAGCTGGATTCGTGAATTTACCTGCCTCCAGCAAGTTTAAGTCAGGAGACCATCAATTGTCCACCTGTATCTAACTTGTGCCCGAAGGTCCATCACATACACTGACGTGGATGAGCTCTGCCCTGAGCTAGCTGTATGAACATACACCATGCTATAGTCAGTCCCAAGGAATGATGTGAGAGGGAAGAGAAAGAAATAATGACCTGAATGGTCTTTGGACCCAAGCTCTTGAAAGCACTAGAAACAAAGATAGGGAGCAAGGGAGAAGCTGGACTAGCCAGGGGTGAGAGGAACAGGATGCAGGGAGGAGGAAGAGGGCCAGGAGTCTATTTTTAAGCTTATGAGTTTTAAGACCATAAGATTGTGGGGAAGGGCAGCTAAAATAATAGCTTTCCTTATCAAATTTAATCAATTTTCTTTTTTAAAATTAAATTTATTTAATTTTCATAGTCAATTCAGGATGAGAAACAGTTATTGTCTCTATGTTCCTATATCCAAGTTTCAGTGTGTGAGTGTGAGATAGCAGAGAGAATGTTGGATCTGGAGACAGAAAGATCTGGGTTCAAATCCTCCCTTGGACACTTACTAGCTCAGCAAAATCACATTAACTCTCTGAATCTTAGGCAATTCTCTAAGACTTATCTACTCAGTTATATGTTAGTTACAATCTGATTCTTTGAAAGGAGAACCTCCACTGGTGAAATCATAGGTCTTGGATGAGTTGGGTAGGCTGGAAGTGTCTTTGGATGGCTGTACAGTACTGAGGAATGTGCAGACATGTTTACATCCCTTCCTGTTTAGTTGTGTGCAACTAGAAGCACCTGTTACCACATAGGGCAGTCATTTGCTCCATGGGTTTTGCTGCTTTGTATTTTTCCAGTCCCCTCATAAAGACCAGAGATCCTAGGTATTGATCTTTACTCTGCCATTCACTCCCTATATGACTTTGGGCATCATTTCCCCTCTCTGAGCTTCAGTCTCTTCATCTCGAAAATGATGTGGTTAGACAAGACGGCCTTGGGGGGTTTTTATGATCCTGTGCTCTTAGGGCCCATGCTTGGATCTCCATTGCCTTTATCTACTCACTGCAATGATTTCTGCTAATATCCAATAAGGTGAGATAATTTCCAAGGTAGGTAAGAGAACATGTATCCTAGTCCCCACAATGCCACCCAGAGCAAATCATCCCCTTCATCACCACCTTCTTGCCATGTAACCCCAAAACTGAACCTCCAGCTGAACTCTGGGGCTGGGCTGCTCTGATGGGTGTTTTCATTTATTTCTAGCTAACCCCAGCCATTTCACCATTTCTTCCTGGAATGCCTTGGCACAAGTACATATCCACCCCTACCACCTCTTGCTCTAAGAACAGTAATCAAAGTGATCATTGCTTACAGAAAGAGCTTGTCAATAAATTGCCCCATTGAGGTGGCTAGGTGGCGTGGTGAATAGAGCACCAGCCCTGGAGTCAGGAGGACCTGAGTTCAAATTAGGCCTCAGACACTTAACATTTACCAGCCGTGTGACTTCGGGCAAGTCATTTAACTCCAATTGCCCTGCCTTCCCTCTCCAAAATGCCAAAAAAAAAATTGCCCCATGATTCTTATCATCCCTGTGACTTTCTTGACCAAAATATTCTTCCCTGGCCACCATTCCCCTATATGTATTATCTCCCCCAGTTAGAATGTAAGCTCCTTGAGGGCAGGGACCATCTCCTTTTTTATCTCCATATCCCCAGAGATCAGCACAGTACAAAGATTCACTTGCATTCATTTATTCAATGGATAATTCATTTAATCCATTCTCTACCGTCAAGACACAAAGTATTCACAGAAAGAAATTTGCCTTACAGTGATCTAAAAAATAATCTTCAAGCACACAATAGATTTAAAGTCGCATGGCCCCTATACTTACATTAGGTCTTAGTGGAGATATGAATGTATGTTACTGCAGAAATCTGTGCCAGGTTCACGTATGACTACTGAGAGATACCTAGTAGGGATGTAAATTTTATCTGGAGATTAGGAGCAGAATGGGTCAGTAGTAGTAAACAGTGGTAGTAGTAAATCCATATAGTGCTATGTGCCAGGCACTGTGTTTTACAAATATCACATCTTATTTGATTCCCACAACTTTGGGAGGTAGGTGATATTAATATTATTATCCATATTTGACAGATAAGGAAACGGAGGCAGACTTAGGGTCAAATAGCTACTAAGTATCTAAGACTGGTTTTGAACATAGGCCTTCCAGACTCCAGGTCTAGCACTCTATCCACCATACCACCTCGCTATCAACTATGTAGCAGCAACCAACACAACACCAATGGGCTTTGTCCCAGGGTGCTTACATCTGGAAGGGGGGAGCAAGGTGTTTCCTCTCCAGGAAGGTACACTTCTTCCTTATGATAATTAACTCCTCAGTGCCTTCCTCCAGGGAACTGTCCCTGGGGTGCCGTTACTCCCAAGGTCCCATTGCAGAGGTACCCCTCTCCCAGACCTGTCTTGTCCAAGATTTCCAACAGAATAAGGGCTACACCTTTGGGAAGATAGCCTGCCCCTTCTCTGGTCTTGACTTCAGCTATAGCTCAGCTGTTTTCTGTATGCCCAATCCTCTCCAGCCAAATCCCCAGAATTTGCTCCAGGCTCACTGACAGCTAACTCTCTGTTTTGGTAGTAGATACCACATAGAGAGGTGGGTAGAGTGAGGGCCAATTGGGGTATGTGGCTATGACAAGGCCCTGCAGGGCAGGAAGTTCTAAGTGAATGCTATGATTATGAGAGATGAAGCTACTAGAAGACCAAGGGGAAGAAGGAGTAGCTATGATAGGATGTGGTTAGGGCTAGTGAAAGACACTGCTATGGATGGATGGCATCCCTGGCATCTGCCTGGGAGTGGAGATCCTGGGATGAGTGAAGCTCCTTGGGTTCATTGTCTCCTACATGAACTAATCAACTTTTGGCTGCAGGTCAGCTCGGCCCAAGCTCCAGAGTTCCATACTTGTTCCTCCTTTGAGTTATTTTTAACAATTGGTGACTTCAGCATGCTCCCTCCAGGCAAAAATAAACCTCTTGTAAATAAGCAGGGTATAAATCTGAGATAGACAGAAGGAAAGACAGACACAGACAGAATGTAAGCTCCTTGAGAACAGGGACTGTTTGGGATTTTGGTCATTGTTTCTTTAGTATCTAGTACAGTGTCTGACCCATGATGGGCACTTTAATACATGTTTGTTGAATAACTGATGAGTAGCTAGAGACTTTTTCATATTCCTAGCATGTGCCATAATGGCTGGCACATAATAAAACTTTACTGAATTTAATCAATCTTATTTGATAATGATGATGATGATGAGATAGATAGAAACTCTTTGAGGAGATATATAGGAGGGAAGAAAGAAAGAGAGAGGGAGACAGAGAGAGAAAGAGAAAGGAAAGAAGGAAAGGAGAAAAAAGGAAGAAAAGGAAGGAGAGAAGAAGAAAGAAAGGGAAGAAGTGAAAGAGAGAGGAAAGATTGACATGGAACCTATTAATTCTTAGTTACCACTCCCACCCCACAAACTTAAACCATCAGCTCCCAAGGGCCTGGAACTAACCCATGGGCCTTAGCCCCAAGGAAGAAATGGAACATGGAGAATAGGGAAGAATTACCTAGAGTTTGGAGGGATGAAAACAAGAACTGTGTACTTAATTGTCCTGGGGACTCAGCATCTTCTGGTTATGTCACCAGTAACATCTCACTTTTGAAGATGCCCTCAGTCTTGAGAAGGAGAGGCTCTTTCTTACCTACTACCTGAAACCCTCCTCACCTTGAATCCAGGAGAATATGCTGTTCCTCACACTGCAAAAGCAACTCTCAGATACTACCCAGTTTCCCTCCTTCTTTACTTTTTATCTACTGGACAATATCAATAAAGTACTGGTCCCGGGAGGGTCATTCAGCCCAGCCTCTTTTCACTTCCCATTGTAACTTGGTTCTCCGATGGCACTCTGACATAATCCTAAAATCAGAGGCTATTAGAGCTGGAAGAAACCCCTGAGGTTCATCCAGCCTTGCTTCCTACTGCAATGGTTTAAATGCCAGCCCTGTAGAAGAACGGGTCTCTCCCACTCCATCCAGAACATCTCTCCCCCAGGACACACATCCATGACTGTATCTGAAGCTTCAGAGCAAGGTTAAAACTACCAGGTCCTTCCATCCCAGTTTCAGGCCATTCTATCCCATTCTACTTAGAGAAAAGATTCTGTAGTTGGGGTTCTAAGTAGAAGGAAGAGCTTCCCTGATTCTCCTGACCCAGATTCCATTGTTCCATCCCAAATGCGCTTACAATTCTACTAAAATGTAATGCTAGTATCTCCATTTCCATTAGTTTGAATTGCTTTCTTTGCATTGTTACTCCTCTAAATTTCCCAAGGACTAAACCTACATTTTCATAGAATTATAACAGTGGGACCCTAAAGATGAGATCAAGTCTTAAGGATAATACATTCAGAGAACTGGAAAGGACCTTCAAAGTCATTTAACCAACACCTTCAGCTTACAGATTAGGAAACTGAGGTCCAGAGAAAGTGATTTGTCCTGGGTCACACAGCTAGTTCATGTCAGAGCTGGGGCTAGAACAAAAGTACTGAGTATCCTAGTCCAGTTTTTTTTTTCCAAATTTCATTTGAATATCCCCACAATCATTCATTCCTGCATGCATGCATTGAGTATTTATTAAGCTTGCATAACAGTCACCTGGGCAGCCCAGGAAGAGCTAAAGGAAATATGTTGCAGTCTCCACACACATTTAAAATCTAATTGGAGAGATGAAAAATGCATACATGAAACAGCTTAAGGATCCATGCCAGACAATATAAGGTTTCATGCCAACATTACTGGCATAGATAATGAGTGTTCCAGGAATTCTGAAAAGGGAAGGATCTGAGTAGGCTAAGGTGACAGGCACAGGCTTCATGAAAGAGGTGGATCTTGAGTTGACCTTGGAGAATGGACAGATCTGGCTTGGGGAAGAGGAAGAAGAAAGGCATTCCAGGCTGGGGAAATAACATGATCACCGACATAGGGGAGGGAGGAGTAAGCCAGTCTGGCTACGGCCGAGGGGTTTTGCACTGGGAAATAGTAAGAGCTAAAGTTGAGAGGCAGAGTGAGTTTGGACCATGGAGGTCTTTGAATTCTAGGTTGAGAGGTTTGGAATCAAGGGGAAAGTAAGTTTCTTGAGGGCAGGAACTATCTCACTTTTGTAATTGTATCTCCAGTGCCTAGCACAGTGGTAAATGCTTAAGAAATGCTTGCTGATTGATTGATCACACTCTACCTTAAAGACATAGGGAGTCACTGAAGTTTGTTGAGCAGAGCAGTAACGTGATCAAAGTGGTATTTTCAGATTGTTCTGGTGGTGTATGCAGGACCAGCTGGATTGGGGAGAGACTAGCATCAGGGAGGCTGTTGCAGTGATCCACATCAAGAACCTGGACCAAGGTAGTGTGATATGTGAGAATGGAAAGAAAGTCCCTCTTCCAATAAAGATTGGTATCTTAGCTGCCCTTTATAGTTACAAAACAGAGAATGTTAGTGACTTGTCTAGGGTCACACAGTATGTGTCAGAGACAGCAGTTGTGCTCAGGTCTCCCTGGCTTCAATGTCACCTTTCCATCCATTCATTACACCACAGTGCCTTTCACAGGAGGACAGTATGAAGAAAAAATCAACAGACCATGAGGACTGACTGGATGAATAGGAACTAACAGAGAGAGAAGAGTCTTCAAAGTAAGTGATTAAAGTATGATCCTAACACCATTGAGCAGGAAATACAGAAGCTGTCTCTTAAACTGTTCTGCACACATCATGGTCTCAAGTAAAGTTAGTCGCCCTTCTAAGGCACAGATCTGATGTCTTTACAACCCTGCTCCGTAACCTCTAGTGACTCTCTCTTACCTCTAGGATCAAATTCTAACTCTTCTGTTTGGCATTTAAAGCCCTTCACAGTTTGGCCCCAAGATATCTTTCTAGCCTAATTAGACATAATTTCCCTTTCCGTACTCTACAATCTAGACAAACATGTTTTTAATGATTGCCGTAGATGACATTCCTTGAGTCTTTGCACAGTTAGGCTATTCCTCAAACCTGAAATACATGCCCTCCTTACCTCTGCTCTTTAGAATCTCTACTTTCCTCTAAAGCTCAGCTCAAGCAATGTCTTCTACACTAGACCTTCCTTGATCCCCACTCCTTCCTGCTACTAGAGCCTCTCCCCAATCAGCACCTTGCATTTATTTTAGAATATACATCATATCTACTTATAGAAGCACTTGTTGTCTCCTCTATAGAAGGGAAGGTCCTTGAGGGCAGGAATCATTTCATTTCAGCTTTTGTATTCTGAGTACGTTGCACAGTGCCTAGCACACACTGGCACTTAATAAATGCTTATTGATTGACTGATCAACCAACCAATATCCTTTTTCTCCTCATTTCCTATAGATCCTGAGCCTGTCCTTTCTTGTTTACATCAGTCTGATATTTATGATAGGTTCTCACTCCTCCCTCTCTCCCCAACTCCCAGAATTAGCCACCACTGATGTTCTAATTCTTCCAGGTAAATTAATTCCCATGGCCCTGACTGCAAATGGGAAGAGCAGAAGGCCTCTATGTGTCTGGGCTGGGGGTGGGACAGTCCTCATACCTATCTAAGAGTCATAGATTTAGGGTCTAAAAGGAGACTTAGAAGACATTTAATCTAACCTCTTCACTTTATAGATGAGGAAATTGAAGCCCAGAGAGTCTGTGGTTTGTCCAGGGTCACACAGATTCAGAGATGGAATCTGAACCCAGCTCCTGTGACAATTGAACCAGTGCTCTTGCCACTGTACCATACTGCCTGCTATCAACTATGCTTCCCCTAAAGTGCTTTGTGCCCTAACAGGTCGAATTTAGTCTGAGGTGGCCAAAGCTGCCTGAAGGATTTGTGTCTTGCCTGCTGACCTGCCTTCCACTTTGGGTTTCAGAAGGTCCAGTCTCTAGGAATGCTCCCCCTCTTTTCCCCTAAATTGCACAGATACTTCTCCAAGACACTGGTGACCTGATACTAATTTATTTTCCATTTCTCCTGTCCCCTGCTAGATAATGCCATACCAATCAGGCCCCATTTATTCCTAAAATACGTTTACACGTTCAACATTTATAGTATAAGATCATAGAATGTTTACAAGCTGGAAGAGACGTCAAAAATCAACGTATACAAGGCTTCTTAATTCTGTGCTACAGCCCCTGGTGAAGCCTGCGTGCTCCTTCTTACAGGAATGTTTTTAAACACATAAAATGCATAAGATGATGAAAGAAACCAATTACATTGAAATACAGTTATCAAAATGTTTTTTTTAAAGTTCCTCTACCTCAGGTTAAGAACCCCTGATGCAGTCTGACACCATCATTAGAACTGACACCAAGAACTAATATCCAAAGATGTGAGGTGATTTCCTAGAATCACACAGTGGCAGGAATTTGAATCCAAGTCCAGTGCCCTAATCACTATGGAATACTCCCTCTCTTTGTTCTTTCTTGGCCTCCCTACTCCCTAATACAGTGTCTAGCACAGAGTAGGAACTTAACTGAAGTCTGTAGAGTTGAATTAATTTGATAGCCCAAATCCCCACTCTATTCTCCATATACTTTTTTGTCCCATGTCTATAATACTAACCCTATTCTTTCCCAGGCTCTGACAAGGGGCCACTTTAGTCCTCCCCAAATCTTGAAAAGAAACTACAATTGCTCTGTAGCTCTCCCCCTCCTTCTTGCTTTACTATTAGTAAGTGAGTTTAATTCAAGAGAAACAGCTAGAGAGAAAAGGCTCCAGTCTAGCACCTTTTCTCAACTGGAGGGCTAAAGCAAACAATCTTTTTAGTTTCTGGTCCTTATATTGGGAGAAAGCTTCCTTCTGATTCTAAGCAAGTCATACACTGGGGAACAGCAAGGGTGTGTAGGAGGCGCCGCTCAATTCCTTGAGGCTTCCATGATCACAGCCTGATATTCAAATCAGATTTAAGTGGTTATTAGAGAAGATACAGCAGCAGCACCACTGAAATGCATTTACTAAGCAAGCAGAATATGCAGATAGTCTTACAGAATCAGGCTGAAGAACCTTCTAAAAACATTAGTTTAATCTCTCTCTGTCTCTGTCTCTCAGCTTCTCTGTCTCTCTTAAACATTGTCTCCATTTCCAAATATATCCCTTCCTCTTCCATCACCTTATCCTGCCACCCCGGGTGACAAAGAATAAAAAATAAAGAGGAAGAAAGGCTCAACGAAAAACTAACCAAGGGGCAGTTAGGTGGTGCAGGGAACAGAACACCGGTCCTGAAGTCAGGAGGCTTGACGTTCAAATTTTACCTCAGACACTTAACATTTAACTAGCTGTGTGATCTTGGGCAAGTCACTTAAGTCCAACTGCTTTGCCTTCCCTCCTCCAAAAACCTAACCAAAACATCAAGTGACCCTAACATTCATTCTATTTGATGCTCTAATCCCATGAGCCCACCTTTTTTTTTTTTTTTTTTGCTTTTTTGGAGGGTGGAGGGCAGGGCAATTGGGGTTAAGTGACTTGCCCAAGGTAACACAGTTAGGAAATATTAAGTGTCTGAGGCCCGATTTGAACTCAAGTCCTCCTGACTTCAGGGCCAGTGCTCTATTCACTGAGCCACCGAACTGCCCCAAGCCCCACCTTTTTAAAGAAGAGAAGGAGGTATATTTTTTCATCTCTTCAATGGAGTCAAGCTTGGTCATTTTCATGTCAGATCGTCTATTTTCAGAGTGTTTTAAAAAAATCTTTCCACATATATGATTGTAATAATTATATTTTCCTGCCCCTGCTACCCTTATTTTGGATCACAGTTCAAATAAGTCTTCCCATGCTTTGCTAAAGTCTTTCTATTCATTGTTTTTTATGGGGCAGTTAATATTCCATCCTATTCATTTAACACATCTTGTTTAGCCTTTGCCCAATCAATGAATACCTGCTTTGTTATCAGTTCTTTATTATCACAAAAAAATGGCACTATGCATATAGTGATACATATAGGGTGGGTCTTTTTTTTTAACCTTGTTGGGTGTATATAGTCAGCAGTGGGGATCAGGGTAAAGTCTTAAGAAGGATGAGGCTTAGCTCCCTTCAGCAGATGGATCCAGCCTTAACTGTAGTTCTCTATAACCACTGACTATGGCCGACCCATTGGTAATTTATGGGGGAAGGGCTCTACTCAAGAGGATCAATGTCTTGAGGATGTAGCCTGGCAATACGCTGCCAATCTCTCTTAAAAGAGTCTCTAAACCCTTCAAATCCAAGATCCCAGGTCCTTTGTATGGCTCAAAGGAGGTAAACTCCTGCCTATTAGGGATAAACATACTAGACAAGACACACTCTCAAGCCCCATGAGAAATTCTTTCTTTTCCCCCAGAGTTATAAGTATTAGTTCTGATGCAATTCCTCTCCTGAGATGTCATCTGCATTTTGTCAGCTTCTCTGCTACACCCAAAGAAAGGTGGAAGAGCAATATGTATAGTATAGTATAGCACAGTAAGCACTGTATAAATGTTAGGTGGTAGCAGCACTAGCAACAGCAGCAGCAGCAGTAGTAGTAGTGCTGGTGGTGGTAGTGGTAGTGGTGGTGGTAGTAGTAGTAATAGTAGTAGCAGTAATAATAGAACACTAGACCTGGAATCTAGGCATGTGGTCCAATGGAAACAGCATCATTCGAGTTCAAATCTCAACTCTGCCACTTTCTAACTATGTAACCCTAGGGCAAATCCCCTTAATCACTTGGGCCTCAGTTTGCTCATCTAGATAACCTCAAGAGTCTCTTCCAGTTCTGTCTACGATCCCATTAGACCAGCCTTTGAATCTCAGCTTTCTAGCAGTGTGAACTGGGCAAATTGTGTCACTCTCTGAGTCCCAGTTTCTACATGTGTAAAAGGTGTGTGTGTGTGTGTGTGTGTGTGTGTGTGTATGTGTGTGTGTGTGTGTGACAATATTGACATTACTTCCTCCCCAGGCTGCTATGGGGAAAGAATGTTTTTTCAATCTTAAAATGCTAAATAATTCTAAAAAATGTGAAATCATCGTGGTCCTACTTGATTGCAGGGATCAGAAGGGTTCTTAGTACCTCATGATTTGACTTCACAATAAATAGTGTTGCCCTGGATACGGTGGTATATACTGGACCTTTGTGCTCTTTGAAGGGAGCAAAGAAATGGAAACAAGGTGGGAGCCTATTCATTAGGCAAAGGAACAAAACATTCTTATTTAATACCTGACCATTATGGAATATAATTGTGCAGTAAGAAATAAGAAATATGAAGAATTCAAAGAAATGTGGGAAGATATGAACTGATGAAGAAGAGGAAGAACAGTCAAGAGAACCAGATACACAATGATTACATAAATGTAAACAAAAAAGATCAGCAAAAGAAAGCTGAGTTTGGAGCAGCTAAAAAACCAGTCAAGGTCCATTAGAACAGGTAAATGATATATACCAGACCTTCCTTCCCACAGCAGAGAGACAGGGAACTCCCAGGTCAGGATGTGGTCTACACTGTCAGAAAATCAGGTGTTTTTGCTTAATTGTTTTTCTTTATGGGGGGAGGGGCGGAGATGGGGGAGTGCATTTCCAGAAATTACTGTGATAGAAAAACAAAAGGTATCAATAAAACTTTAAAAAAATAAAAAAAACCTTTCATTTCCTTAGTCCCTGGCCATGCATTTTCTCAGCATCACAGGCCAAATAATGGCTTCTCTGCTCAAGCCTCAGCTGAGAAATCCTCTCTCCCCACTGATCCCTGCCCCCCCGCTCCTAGATCCCTCCAGCAAAGTCAGATGCTATGGGGTCACTGCTGCTGACACAGGCAGGGATAGTCAGGGCAAGAGGGAAGAATTAACAAAGGCTGCTAGGGCTTCTGAGGCCAGAACCCTGCAGGCATCTTAGCCCCGGCAGGTAATTTATAGTGCTCTTTCTGATGGCTTCTACTTTATTATTATAATTTTTTACATAATAAAAGTCCATTAGCATTATCCCCAAGTGTGCTAGGCTAGGCTGGCACTAGATATTTAAGGAAGTCACTTTCCCTTTCCCCTTTCCCTTCCTATTTCAATCTCTGGGAATGTCATCACACCAGAACACAGCCCTCAGCTTCCTCTGGAACCCAACCTCTCTTACTGGTAACCCAAAACTCCTTTTGCCTTTCCCTTTTGCATTTCAGCCTAGACACCAGAAGTCACTCATGCCTCCTCTCTCCTAGTTTGAGGTCACTGGATAATTCTCCAGCTTTCCACCCTGTGGATATATCTGTCTACACACACATGCACACACACGCACACTCACATATTATTTATAATGGCGTGGAAACCTGGCCTTCTGTCTTTATATGCAACCTTAGGAAGATTAAAACAATTCTAAAATGCATCTGTGATCTCATCCATTTGGATGTTCCCTTCAATAAGGCAAATCACAAGCTAGCCAAGAGAAAGCAAGAGAGGCCTCTAGCAGAATGGATGGACCCCTTATAGAAGGGGTATGGACAGGAGTCACACAGCATGGAAAGGGCAAACATGTAGTGACTATGATCCGGACAAGTTACCCTCTGCAAATTGTGACGCCTCCTGACTATGCTCCTGGAAAACTGCCACCATTGCTGGGACTTTCCGAATAGCCTCTGTCCTGAAACTAAGGCGTGATACAGTAGAGTGTTGGATTTGGAGTCAAAAGGCTTGGGCTAGTATCCTGGCTTTGTCACAGACTACCTGAGTGGTCCTGGCCAAGTCACTTCTCTCTCAGTCTCAGTTTTTGTAAAATAATGGTATTGGACCAGATAGCTGATCTATCTAGAAGAAAAGTATCTTCCATCTCTAAGATTTATGGTCCATGACCCAGACACGAAGCACCTGGCCACTCTTCTTGAAATAAAGAATGTCAGAGATAGAAAGAATCTTAGAATTTAATCTGGCTCAATCCCTTTAGGCAGTCAGCCAAGAAGCATTTATTAAAAGAAAGGCAAAAAAGCATGCCTGTCTTCAAGGAGCTTTCGCCCTAAGGGAGATTTCCCTCATTTTACAAATTTACATTTTAAAGAAACAGAGGAGGGGCAGCTAGGTAATGCAGTGAATAGAGCACCAGTCCTGGAGTCAGAAGGACCTGAGTTCAAATCGTACTTCAGACACTTGACACACTTACTAGCCATGTGACCTTGGGTAAGTCACCAAACCCCGATTGCCCTGCCTTCCAAAAAGAAATTTAAAGAAACTGAGGCCCAGAAAAGGGAAGTCATTTGTCCAAGGTCTGGACAAATGGGAAAGCCAGGATCTGGATCCAGGTTTTTTGACTCCAAGGTCAGTATGACTTCAAGACAATGGCCAATGTTCGATATTTGTCCTGTTTTAGTTTTACTGAAAGGTAGGTTTCTGGAACTTTACCTGGGCAGTCCAGGACCCCTGAGGTGGCAGGTACCTCATGTTCTACCTCTGTTAAAAACTGACTGATACCTTCCAAAGGTTGGAATACTCTCTTCCTGGGGGATCATAGGATTCTATACTTCAAGCTGGAAGGAATCCTTTAATATCACCTAGTCCATCCGATTCACTTTATTTTTATTTTTTCCCCCAGATCATCTAAGATAAAATATAAATTCAACCGAAAGAAAAATAAACAAATGCAAAATGTATAGATTTCCCAACATGTCTTCAGTGATCTAGTCTCCTCATTGACGGCGGTAGAACAAACCACATTTAGACTACACCTCTGCAACCAAAAGGAGAAAATAAAAATGGCTTTTAAAAAGATGAAGTCAAGAATCAACCCACTCCTTTGAAAATTGAGTAAACAGTGGTTTAGAAAGGATGGTGGCTTGTCAACTGTTATACAATGTAAGAATTGTTTCATTCTTTGTATTCTTATCCCCAGTGCCTGGCACACTGTAGGCTCTTGAAAATGCTTGTTGATTGAATGGTCCATGACGTAGAAAGGCCAGGAGGGTAGGAATCAGAAGTCCTGGGTTCAGATCTTGACACCACCATTTACTAGCCAGATTATCATGAGTTAAATGACTTCATTTAGCTTTCAAGAACTTTGCTTTCCTCATCTATAAAACTGGGCTAATAACCTACCATGACTTCCTTAAAGAATCCTTGTGAAGCTCAAAGGTAATAGGGGGTGAAAGTACTTGGTTAATTTCTAAGCAGTATCAATCAATCAATCAATCCCCAAGCCTTTATTTAAGTACAGATTATGTGCTAGGCTGTGGACACGAACATGTGAGTGAAACAATTTCTACTCTAAGGGAGCTTATATTCTAACGGAGACAACAAAACATAAATGTATGCACAGAATAAATAGAAAGAACAAATATAAAGTCATTATATTTAAGGTTCAGGAGGGAGGGCACCAGCAGTTGGGGATTTTAGGAAAAGACTTCAGTAGTAGGTAATTTGAAGAGAAAGAGAGCATGAAAGACTTGGATGAATGGAAGGAGAGCAGTTGAAAAGGCCTCCTGGATGAGATGGTACCTGAGGGAATTTCATAAGGTACTAAAGGTAAGAAAGAGAAATTTCCAGGCATGGCGGGGTGGGGGTGGGGATGGGGTGATGAGCTGTGCAAAATACAGAGGAACATGACCTCCCTCCCTTATTTGGTCCTGACCTTTTAAACTTTATTTCTCCAATGTCTGGAAACCTAGTTTGTCACCTTTTCTACCTCACTGTCCTGTACCAGCCCTCTCTTCTTGGACCTCTTTTGCTCAGTTTCCCCCCAGAAAAAAGAGAAAGAATCTAGTTCAGCCTCCTCATCTTTTCTCCTAAGGAAACTGACACCCAGAGATGTTCAATGATATGCATGGTTGGCTAAGTGCCAGATCTGGGTTTTGAATCTGGGACCTGTGGCTCCAGAGTGGTCTTTCAATTCAGATCACTAAGCATTCATTTTTTAAAATAAATGTTATTGATACATTTTGTTCTAAATTGCCTTACTTTCCCCTGTATCCACCCTACCCTTTTCCAGAGCCATCTCATATAAAGAGTATTGTTTTTTTTACTAAGCATTTATTAAGCTTCCACTACGTGCTTAGAATGCTTTTGCTCAGTTTCCCCCCATTTGTGTTGGGGTGATCTGGGGCAGGGAGCCCCTGAGCTCTGTTTTAACTCTGTTCTCCTCTCTTCCCTCCCCCCCCTTTCCCAGTGCACTCGTTTTCACCTTAGGGCTTCCCCTGGCTCAGGGGCTGGGCAGAGTCCAAGGACACTCACCAGTGGGTGCTTCCGCTTCCGGCCAGGCCTTCCCACCTTCCTCATGGGAGTGCTGGAATCCTGGCGCTCCTCCTTGCCCCTCTGCTCCTCCAGCTCTTCTTCCTCCTGTGGGCACAGACATAAACTGCTTAGCCAAGATGTGGGAAACCCAAAGCAAGACTGAGAAGATGACTTGGGAAACCTTTCTCCTCCTAACTACCAGCCTCACTTAACACCCACTGGCTGGCCACAAACCACCCCACAAGGCACTTTTGACTCATCCGGTCATCAAACAGTAGCCTTGGCTCATCATTAGTGATAACAATGGATATTATGGAAACAAAGATAGGCCTTCTGGGTGAAAAAGCTCCAGGGGTTGCCTATTCCCTCTGGATAAAATATGCACTCCTTTGACATTTAAAGCCTTTCACAACCTGGCTCCAACGCACCTTACTCATTACTCCCCTTCATGTACTCAACTTTCCAGCAAAGCTGGCTTACCTGCTGTTCCTCCCACCACACTCCATCTCTCATCTTTTTGTGCTGTAGGCTGACTCCCATGCCTGGAATGCCCTCCCTCCAAATTGCCACTTCTTAGGATCTCTTGTTGCCTTCAAAGCTCAGCACATGTACTATTTCCTACTTCCTTCCTTTCTTAAGGTCCCCAGCTGATATCACTCTCCTCCTACCTCCCAATTACTCTGAATTTACTATGTATACATTTTTATGGGTACAAGTTGTTTCTTTAGAATGTCAATCAGTCAGCAAACAGTGTTTAAGCAACTACTAAGTAAAAGATAGTCCCTGCCCTCAAGGAGCTCACAGTCTAAAGAAGGAGACAATGTGGAACAACTATGTACAAACACTATATTCAGAACAAACTGCTGATAATCCACAGAGGAAAAGGCACTAGAATTTAAGGGAATTGAGAAAGGCTTTCTATAGAAGATGGGATGTTAGCTGGGACTTGAAGGAAGCCAGGAGGCAGAGAGGAGTAGTGAGAGCATTCTAGGCACAAGAGACAGATAGTTGGGAGATGGGTCTTGTGGGAGGAACAACAAGGGGATCAATGTCATTGGATGCTAGGTATGTGGGCAAGGAGGGTGCAAGGAGACTGGAAAGATGGGGCATAGGAGAAAGTTATGAAGGGCTTTGAACAACAAAGAGAGGATTTTATAATTTGATGCTGGAGGTGATAGGGAGCCACTGGAGTTTATAGAGTGGTGGGGGAAGTTTGAGGGGGGAGGGTGCTGACATCATCATACCTGTAGTTTAGGAAGATCATTTGAACAGCTGAGTGGAGGATGAACTAGGGAGAGACTTGTGGCAGAGGGGTATTTGTAAGAGATGTTCTGAAGATAAAATTGACAGGTTTGGGCAACAGATTGGATATGGGTGTGAGAGACAGGAGGAGCTGAGGATGACTCCTAGGTTTCCAGCCTGAGTGACTGGGGGGTTAGTGGTATCCTCAACAGTAAGAGGGACATTACGAATTTAAGCTTCTGAAAAGCAGGGATTTTTAGGTTTTGTGTTTATTCCTAGTACTTAGCATGATGACCATAAGCATTCTAAGCACATAGTGGAAGCTTAATAAATGCTTAGTAAAAAAAAAAACACTCTTTATATGAGATGGCTCTGGAAAGGGGTGGGGTGGATACAGGGGAAAGTAAGGCAATTTAAAGCAAAATATATCAATAACATTTATTTTAAAGAATGAATGCTTAGTGATCTGAATTGAAAGATCTCACTCTGGAGCCAGAGGTCCCATGTTCAAAATTCAGATCTAGCACTTAGCCAACCATGCATATCATTGAACATCTCTGGGTCTCAGTTTCCTTAGGAGAAAAGACGAGGAGGCTGAACTAGATTCTCTCTAAATCAATGACTCAGTGAAATACTGCTGGATTTGGCTAGATGATCTTAGAGAGGATAGTCTTGACTGAGTGATGACAGCAGCACCCATATGGAGAGGAGGTAGGGGTACAGCTATGGTGGCACAATGGATAGAGCCCTGATCTTAGAGTCAGGAGGACTTGAGTTCAAATGTGATCTCAGACACTTATTAGCTGTGTGACCTGGGGCAAGTCACCTAACCCTGATTGCCTCCCCCCCAAAAAATAAAAATATGAGGAGGTTAGGGAAAGGCAAATAAAAAGATGATAAGAAAATTGAGGTTGTAGGTACAGGGCATTTATTCAAAGAGTTAAGCTGTGAAAGGAGGGAAGGAGAGTCAAATGAGTTTTGTTTGTTTTTCAGAATAGGACAGGATGGTCCAGAAAGACAGAGAGAGGCGGAAGTGTTATATAGCCTGGGAGTAGGAGAGGGAGAAACAGTTCTAAGGAAGCAGAAGGAGGCTAGGCACTGAGGTAAAAGCATTCCCATTTCTGATGCTTGCTAGATGAGTGATCCTGGGAGAGTCACTTAACTTCTCCAGACCTCAATTTGCTCATCTGTAAAATGGGGTTATGTGGCATTGTAGCATGATAGATAAAGAGCCAGGTAATCAGGAAGGTCTGAGTTCCAGTCTCAGTTCTGATACATATTGTGTGTGAGACACTGGATAATTTGCTTTCCTTTTCTGTGGCCCACTCTGAGACGCTAAATTGCTGAGCAGGCACCAATCTGCACCTGTGTCAGCAGAGAGAGTTTCCTCACTGAGTGCTTAATACTCTGGAAATCGGGAAGAAATGCCCAAGGGATGTGGACCCAGTTGGGGAAATGGTCCTGCAAAATCAAGATGAGATTTACTAGGGATATAAATGGCACAGAAAGGAAAAATCCTGGGGAAGGGTCATAGATCACACATACACGCACACACCATATAGGTATGTACACATAAATACGTCAAAATACATGCATCCAGCTTCATCAGCACCCACGCCTGGACCTGCAGGTCCTAATAACAAAACACTAAGAGAGTGTGCAAACACACGCATACTCTACAGATACACTCTTCTCCAGTGAGATGTAATTATCTCCAGTCATCCCTTCATCCCCATGCATACTGACTCCACACCCCATGCTGATGTGGAAGAGCTGAGTCTTCAGGAAGCCAGATACAAGGGGGACTGGATTTGGATCAGAGAATCTGGGTTCAAATCCTGCCTTTATCACTTATTACCCATGAGACCTTGTGCCTCAGACTAAATCTCTTTGGACTTCTGATTCCTCCTTCGTCAAGTAAGGGGGTTGTACCAGATGATCTCCAAGGTCCTTCATAACTCTAAATCTATGAGTCAATATCAGTTGAAGCTATTCAGTCATTCGGGCAAGAATTCAGGGTGATTTTGTTTTTGTGGGTTTTTTTAGACATGGACTGACACATGGAATACCTGTACAGAGATACACACTTACCAATAATGACACACTCCATGCACAGCACACCTGCATACAAGCCCAGGGAGTAACCTATTTACCACACTGTGGTCAGAGAACAGGGCAAACACCTGTCCTGCAGCTAATCCTGTTACACCAGACTGTGTCCACATGCAGCTGTTCAGTTCCCAAAGGCATGATTTGACCTGAGCTGCCTCCAAATCTATGTACTGATAAGTTCTGTTATAATAATGTTACATTACAAACACACACACAAATACATGCAGAAAATGCAGACCGGTATTTAAGAACAGATAAACACACACACAGTACACAGATGCTGATAATCATGGGGAAAACTTATATTAATATAGTGCTTTAAGATTTTCAAAGTGCTTTACAAAAGGTACATTTTAAAAATGCTTTTTGGCACCTATTCCATTGTCCTGATTGTAACTGAGGTCCACAGGTTGAGAGCTGAACGGGACTTCAGATATCACCTTATCTAAGCCTCTAGTTTTACAGATTTGGAAACTGAGGCCCAAGGAGGTTAAAGGTCACATAAGTACTAAGTGGCAGAGCCAGGATTCAAATGCAGGTTTTCCAGCTCCACATCCAAGGCCCTTTCTTCTCTTTGGTACTGGCTTAGATACATATCAGCTGAATACAGGTCCCCACAGACAGAGTCATAGCTCTAGAAGCACACAGAGACATATTACATCTTAAGAAATATGTATTTGCACAGAGATATGCAGGCCCTCAGGGAATCAGAGACACATACACATCTAGTCCTTCATAGGTAAGGGTGATGTTACTGACACTCCATCAGCCGAGCCTTTAGGGGTTTGCCATAGTGGTAGTAAATTGGCCTGATTCAGCCTCAGTCCCTTACCTTATTCACTTTGTGAGTAACAACAGACACTTGAAAATGTGGGTTAGGGACTCCTGATCTAGGGCAGGCCTGGGGAACGTGCAGCCTTGAGGTCACATGTGGCCCTCTACATCCTTGGATGCAGCCCTTTGACTGAATCGAAACTCCACAGAACAAACACCCTCGATACAAGGATTTGTTCTGTAAAACTTGGATTCAGTCAAAAGCACAGCAGGTTCTCCACCCTGACTCCAGGCTATTGTCACAGAGCACAGCTGAGGGAGCTGGCTCAGAGATGCCTTACATCCATGGCCTTGGCCATGTTAGAACTGGCATGACCTCTCTCAAAGAGGACCAATGACATCAGGAAGGTGATGCCAACGACTTGCAAGTAAATTAGATTTAAGTGAGGCAGGGCTGGGCAAAGGCACCAGCCTCACTCCCTCCTCCAGAGTCTCAGGCAGCACAGGTGGATAGAGCACTGGTCCTGAAACCAGGAAGACCTGAATTCAGATCCAACTGGAGACATATCCTAGCAGTGTAACCCTGAGCAAGCCACTTAGCCTCAGGCTCTTCGACTATAGAGTGGGGATAACAAGAGCACCAGGGTTGTTCTGAGGATCAAATGAGATAGTATTTTAAATCCCTTACCATTTAAATCCCTTACTTAAATCCCTATTATGCCTGGCACATAGTAGGCACTTAATACATTTTCCCCCCTTTCCCTCAGACAATGTTATGGAACAGATACCAGTTTACATTGGTGAAGAGTTTCCTCACCAAGGAGCTCCTTGCACTATTCAATTTACGAGACCAGGAAAAAAAGTCCCCAGTGCCTAGAAGTCCCTTGCATGTAGGAGAGACTCAAAAAAAAAAATCTTCATTTATTGCCTTCTGTTGTCACCATTTGTCCTTTGTTCTCAAAGACGACCAATGGCATCAGGAAGGTGATGCCAACGACTTGCAAGTAAATTTGGTTTAAGTGAGGCAGGTTGAGCAAAAGCACCATCCTCACTCTCTCCTCCAGAGCCATCCATCCGAGTGCCTGATTCATGGAGAACTGACTAGGACAGAGGAGTGGTTTAGTGGTTAGCTAAAAGATCACAGTTTTCCTTCCTGTCCTTCTTACTAAAAGCAAGGAAGGTAGATCAATTAATTAGGGACTGGAGTTCATCAAGCGGGTCATTCCCTGGATCCTCACCTCCATAACACCTGACCGGCTAGCCCTGAAAGCCACCTTTCCCCACCTCCACTCCCATCACTTGTCATTTTTCTACCTTTCCCCAGAGTCCTTCATTTTCTAGAAACCTAAAGATATCACTCTTCGGGGCAGCTAGGTAGTGCAGTGAATAGAGCACCGGCCCAGGAGTCAGGAGGACCTGAGGCCAAATGCGGCCTCAAATACTTAACACTTACTAGCCACGTGACCTTGGGCAAGTCATTTAACCCCAATTGCCCTGCCCTTCCCCCCAAAAAATAAACAAACAAAAAAAAGAAATCACTCTTCCTACGTAGTGACAAAACAGATAGAAAGTTGGACTTGGAGTCAGGAAGGCCTGAGTTTAAATCTTGCCTCAGACACCAGCTGTGTGACCCTGGCCAAGAAACTGTGCTTCAGTTTCCTCAACTGTAACATGGGCATAATTATAGCGCCCACCTCATAGGGCTGCTGTGAGGATCAAAGGAGATAACACACACAAAACATTTCACAGACCATATAGGTGCTCACCATTATTACTATTATTATTCCTTTGGGAGGGGGGTATCCACTGCCCTGTGGTCCCCACTGAGAGGCCCTTGCTAGGAAGACTAGAATTAGTCAGCCCATCAATCAACAAGTTTTTATGAGACACTTCCTATGTGCCATGCACTATAGTAGGCATCGGAGATGCAAAGAAAGAATGAAGCCATCTCTGTCCTCAAGCAGCTTATGTTCTACGGAAGGAAACAATTTTTTGTGTCTGCAGATATGTACTGAATAAATGCAAAGCAATTCATGGATCTTAGAGATCTCATCCAAGCCCTTTGTTTTACAAGGAAAATGAGGCCCAGGGAGGGCAAGCCACTTCCCCAAAGCAAACAGGGAGTTAGAAGGGCTCCAGGTGTTCCCAGGCCCAGATGCTGGAGGAGGCAGTGCAGTCCAGGGCTTGCTCAGCATTTCTCCCCTCTCCCAGGTCCCTCCTACTCCTACTCTCTTCTGGGCTCAGCTCAGCTCAATATGTGCAGGGCGCAAAGCAATTCTGGACTCCACCTTCTTGGCAGGCACCCCAGCTGCTTTCCTCCCCCAAGTACTTTCTGGACACCTTCAAACATGACTCAATCCACTCTCCCCTCCAGTTCTTACCTCCCAGTGTCTGCTTTGTTGCCGAGCAGGATAGCAAGACTTAAAGCCAGAGAAAGCAAGACAGAGAGACCCCCCCCCCCCCCCCCAGCTCTCTGATGGGGCCATGCTGGGGGATGCTTTAGTCACAGAAACAATGTCCATTGACAGAGCCACTGCTATAGCCAGATGGAAGCTGGGGAGCACTGATTACTGGAGCCCACAGGCACGGCCTTGACGCATGATCCCTGAACCAGAGATTTTGCTGCCGGGTTGCCCATTTCCCTCCTTCGTCCACCCCATTTGAGAGAGTGAAGGGGCCCTGTTGATGGGGTGTGCAGAAAACAAATGAGACAGACGTCTGGCAGGAGCCTCAGAAGAGATTAAACTCCTCTTATCCTCCTTGAGACTGTACATTTAAGAGCTGGAAAGGACCTCATAGACTATCTAATTCCATACTGACCCCTGCCCTCCCATTTCATAGATTAGGAAACTGAGTCTCAGAGAGGGGAATTAACTTGTTCAAGGTCACACAGGTAGTATGTGGTACCATTAGAGATTTAAACCCAGTTCCTCTGACTCCAAATTCAGTGCCCACTGTGCCAGACAGACTGACTCCCTTGTTTTATGTAGTTTTCAAACTCCAGGCTAGGCTTACACCTTCCTTCTATCAGTCTTTTTCACTCTTGTTTTTGTACCAACAAGCACCCTGGAGGAAGATGACGCTAAAATGAAAGTGACCTCCCTCCCTCTCTCTCCTGTCCCTTTGTTTTTCCCTCATGCTCTCTCCCTTCTGACTCAGTATACACACATATATAGATGTACGCACATGTGAACACATGACTACAGCTATAAGGTATGCCTCATTCTAAGTAAACCTGATACACAAAATTTTAAACTTGAATAATCAATCAGTGGATTATTAATTCATCAACAGTTGCTTTTATAGAACCTGGAACCTGAGGGAATTGAGGGAATTTTCAGGGTCTAAGTACAAATATACTTGGGGTTTGTGTTCCTGAAAAGCTATGTGTACATCTTTTTCTTGCAAATATATTACATGCACCAAGGGAGTTGCATCCCCATGTTAAGGGGCTATAAAGTGATCTTTCATACATATAGCCCCAAATCATGTTCTGTGTCTCTTCAGGTTTCAAGAGGTCTGTTTTGCTCACTGCCCAGCTGTGACCTTTCAGCTCCATTCTTGTCAGTTTTGTCACCCTCTAGGGCTAGGATAAAAGTGGGCACCGCTAGGTGGTTCAGTGGACGGGGTGCTGGGTCTAGAGTCAGGAAAACTTATGTTCCTGAGTTCAACCTCATATGACCTTGGATACTTACTAGCTGCATGACCCTGGACAAGTGGCTTAACTTTGTTTGCTCAGTTTCCTCACCTGTCAAATGAAGTGGAGAAGGAAATGGCAAACCTCTCCACTATAGGGGTTATGAAGAGTCAGACATAAATGAAAAATGCTAAAAATGGAGAGCTTAACTTCAGGAATTGTGAATAAGGAATCAAGGGATGTCCAGAAAAGAAAGATGATCATGCTGTCCAAAGGGATAGAGCTGGGAGAGGATTGGGGTGATTGATGGGAAAAGGGAGCTCCCAGAGCTGGAAAGGCACTGAAAGAGCTTCAGAAGGGGAAAAAAAGTCAATTGCTAAGCAAAACAGGAACAGGACATGGGTAGGGAAGCCAGGTAATCTCCCTAGAATATAGTATAGTACAGTATCCCACATATAGTACAATGTCCCAAGTCTTAATGCAAGTTTAAAACTTCACTAAGACTTTTGGGAGAGCCTATAATAATGGCAGACCTGGACTGGAATCCTGACACTACCACAGGCAAGTTAACGCTCTCTTCTTTTTTTTTTTTTGGAGGGGGTAAGGTAGGGCAGTTGGAGTTAAGTGACTTGTCCAAGGTCACACGGCTAGTTTTGTGTTTGTGTTAAGTGTCTGGGGCTGCATTTGAACTCAGGTCCTCCTAACTCCAGGGCTGGTACTCTATTTACTGAGTCACCTAGCCACCCCTAGGCAAGTCAACTCTTTTGAGTCTCAGTTTCCTCATCTATATAAAGGGGAAAATAGAGCCTATGAAACCTTTCTACCAGGGATCCATGAGCCTATCAAGGTCTTTTTTTTTGAGTATCAAATGTGATCATCCAGCTGTTAAAATTCCAAGCATTAAAGGGCCAACATCTAAATTATATATATGCGTATGTGTACGTATGTATGTATCTATCCATCTGTCAATCTATACATGTTATTCTGGATCTGTGACTTCATTCCATGCTGGAAGCTCCAGGTGAGGGAATCCTTCTACTAAGGCAGATCATCACTTTCTCTGAAACTTATAGTTTAGAGAGTTTCTTAGAACACCAAGAAGTTAAATGACTGGCCCAGGGTCACATAGTTAATGTGTCAGAGGCAAGGCTTAAACCAAGGTCCTCCTGCAGGTTCCCTATCTAGGTCACACTGCATTGTATTACATTATTTTTATAAATGTATATTTTTTTTGAATGACTTGTTTATTTACTTTTAGTTTACAAGATTCAGTTCCACAGTCATTTGAGTTTCAGATTTTCTCCCTCCTTTCCCCCCCCCATGGTGGTGTGCAATCATGTATAGGATCTGCAAATACTTTCACATTGTACAATAGTTTGGCTATATAGAAGGGTTGTAACCAATGAGTGATCACTGGGGAAAAAAGCAAAACCAGACATGAAAAAGAATGATAGCATGTTTTGCTTCAGTCTCCATT
>CM053585.1:178549531-178625598 GCA_028646515.1 Pseudochirops corinnae | reverse complement strand
ATGAAGTCCATCTCCTTCCCATTTCTTATAGCACAATAGTATTCCATTACATTCATATACCATAGCTTGTTCAGCCATTCCCCAATTGATGGGCATCCCCTATATTTCCAGTTTTTTGCAACCACAAAGAGAGCTGCAATAAATTAAACGTATATTTTTTTAATGTCAGAAAAAAATCCCACTTTATTTTTTGGGAGGTAATTGGGGTTAAATGACTTGCCCAGAATCACACGGCTAGTAAGTATCTGAGGATACTGGATTTGAACTCAGGTCCTCCTGGATTCAGGATCAATGCTCTATCCATCTGTCAATCTAAGCATGCTACCTAGCTGTCCTTAAAAAAAATCTCACTTTAGCATGCCCACAGAGGCATTTATTTTGTGCTAAGTCCAACTGAATGTGCTCATAGTAAAAGGATCAAAGCTTTTAGAGGATAATATCACACTTACTGTTTTAAGAGGTGAAACTGTTGGGGGTTTTTTCATAATGGGGGAAAGATAGAATTGTTGAAGCTGAAGTGGATACATAGAAGCCTTTCTAGTTTTGTTGCTAAGTGGAGACAAGTACAAGGAGAGATGTCACCAGATATCCTGTGCTTACTCTGCTGAGTCAGGTGACACTGTCAAACAGAGGGGTCTGAGGGTGCCTGAGGAATGGGCTGGAGGAGATTAGGGACGGAGGAGGGTGGTCCATACAAAGCTGGGAAGCAAAAAGGCAATGTCTGAATTCTCACAGAAAGCAGGGGAAGAAGAGTTCGGGGGAAAAGGAGGCTGGGTCAGAGTCTCAGCTCCCCAGAGCCCTGTGGCTTGGAAGATTGCCTTATAGTCCAAGAATCCAACACACTCAGGCCAGACTAGGCTAAGTCACTTAGCTTGGCCCAAATACTAAGCAACAGTCATAGCCTTTGTGATTGGTCCTGGATGTGTGATACCTTCCCATGATGATACCTGGTCTTGAGATTCTCCCAGATCTCAAGGGGACAAGGCAGGGTCTCCCATCCTGGGTCAATGATGTGGATGATTTCCACGTACTTCTGGGGTTACCAGTAAAAACTGCTGCCCTGGACTCAGAAACAGAAACAAAGTGACAAGCTACCAGGAGGCTCCAGACTAAGAGGATAACCAGAGAACTGTGTGTTTTTTGTGAGTGTAATGTTCTAATATCTGAACTAATTCTTCTGCCAACCTTGTGATATTTATGCCTATTTTATAGATGGGGAAACTGAGGCTAAAAGAGGTTCAGTACCTGCTCTAACCATCACATGACTGGTAGGAACAGAGCCTTGTCTACAGGTTCCTTCTCACTGATGATCTTCAAAGGCTGGATGACTGCTTGTTAGGTGTGTTATAGTGCAGGATTTTTCTTTGATATGAGTTGGACTAACTGGTTAAGCCCAAAATTCTGGGATTCAAACTCAGGTCCTTCTTGACTCCAGGTCAATGCTCTTTATACTGACTTACCCTGAGTGATAATAAATGGAGAATGAGCTTGTCTCCAGCTACACTAGAGAAGACATAATCAAAGGAGACAAAGACACCTTAAAGTGCCATAGAAGCTGTCCAAATAAGGTCTTCAGAAGAACATCTGAGTTGTAATCTGAGGGCAGATTCATAGGATCATAGATCTACTCAGGGCTGGGGAACCTGCAGCCTCGAGGCCATACGTGGCCCTCTAGGTCTTCAAGTCCAGCCCTTTAACTGAATCCAAGTTTCACAGAACCAATCCCCTTAATAAAGAGAATTCGTTCCGTAAAACTTGGCTTCAGTCAAAAGGCTGCACCCAAGGACCTAGAGGGCCACATGTTGCCTCCAGGACACAGATTTCCCACCCCTGAATTCCAGTCCAGAAGAGACCTGTGGGATCATCTAATCCAACTCCCTCCTTTAAAACATGAAGAAACTGAGGTCTACAGAGGTTAAGGGATTTGTCCAAGGCCATACAAGTAGTGACAGAAGCAGGATTATTTTTAGGGAACACTTATAAATCTCCAACCCTGATTGTCTTTGAGGTTGGAATGGACACCTGCCTTTTTATGTTCAGGTGCATGTGGTCCCACATAGGCACAAACTAAATGTCTTATGGAGTCCCTCTCATCTGCCAAACCCTGGTTTCCAATCTGCTCCCTTTTCTCACTTTCCCCTAATTGGTGTTCCTCCATTATCCTTTCCCCTTGGACATTCTTTGCTTCAGAAGGTTGGCAGCGTCCTCCAACGAGGACGTGTTAAAACCTCCCTCTTAAAACCAACATCTCTCAATTCCTGGCTCTTCGCCATTGTCCTCCCCTCTCTTCTCACCCAAGCCCTTTCCCTTTTCTCACTCTGAGCTGTCACTTCCGCTCTCTATCTACCCCCTCCTTCTGTCGGTCTTTCCTTCCTTCCTGTTCTTTCGCCAGATGCAGAATCACAACACTGGACTAGGGATCACAAGACCAAGATGCAGAATTTAAAGCCTGGCTCAGTCGTACTTGCTAGCTAGATAATCTTGGCTATCCACATAACCTCTCTGAGTAGCAATCGATTTTTTTTTTTGTTACCAAACCTGTGATTTTATCAATGTAGGGAAGTCCTGGTGAGGAAGGCTAGATCAGTACTTATACAGTAATTTAGGAGACTGAGATTTAGAGACTTGCCCAGGGTCACACAGACAGCATATGTCAGAGATGAGACTTGACTCCAAGTTGGCTTTAACCACTATGATATACTGTCAGTCTAAAACTGGTTTAATTGTACCTGTTCTATTGACCTCCCTGATTATTGTGAACCTCAAATGAAATCATACACAAGTATATCTCACCTAATGTCATTAATTGATTTCTTTAATTCAAGATACTATGTGAAAAAATGTTAATGAGAGTAGTTAGCTCCACAGGAACAGTGTCATAAATGTAACTAAATTACTGTAGAGATTTGTGACATTGGAATGGAGTTCAGTTATGATATATTAATGGCATGATGAAATGATATTGGTTGGGGCAGCACTGGGTATGTCTGTTTAAGAGGATGCTTTGTAATCTGTAAGGCACTGTCCAAATGTAGGGTATCATGTTCTAGATTGCTCATCTTTCTTCTCTTCGTTACTAAGCAACCTGAGCTTATCCTTTCTCAGCATCCCTAACCTGCTATGGACACTTCTGGCCTGCTGACCTTGCTCTTGCCAAAGCCTTCGGGGGATTTCTCTAAAATGTGCTCCATAGTCAGTCTTGACTTTACCACTGCCCTGAGAAAATGTGTGACTATGGACAAGTCACTTTCACTTTTCTAGACCTCACCTAAAAATCAAAGCTTTGGACAGCATGACTTCTAGTTCTAAATCTATGATAGTGTGCTGCCAGTTTTAACCTATGATTGTGTGATTCTCTTCTCCCAGTAAATGAATGTGGAGGAGGGAGGGAAAGAATTCTGCCTAAATATGAGTCCAGAAAGAAATAAGCTCCCTCCTCCACATATACTCATATGAGCCCATGCCATTCAATCAGCCAAGAGTGGCACTACTCAAAACCAGGCATCATGCTCTTTTGTTCCAGACTGTTTTTGTCCTTCTTTGCTTCTCTTCTTTACGTTAACCACTGACTCTGACCTGTCACTTCTCATTTCCTCTTAGTCTTTTCCTGTCCCCAGCCTCTCTCACACCATTCATCCTAATTCTGCAGGCTCCCTCAGACACCTCTGCCTGACACTGTCACCTCAGACTCAACTTGATGGGAACAGATTACCGGGAAGAGAATCTCCTCTGTTCGGACACATTCAGATCTCTGTGCATGTGCATGGGGCTTTCTTGGCAGTTGTACGTGTCTATGTATATGTATTTCAGTAACTGTGCTATCATGTCCTTGCACATTCTCTATGTCTTGTCTTTTCTGTGGATGTCTCCAACACTGCTGTCTAAGCCAATCTCGAGGCCACACATCATGGAAGTGTGTGTGCCTGTGCGGGCGGAGGCAGGAATTAACAGGGGTGATGCCGGATCTTGTGGCTGCTCCCCATGGACATAGGCCAGAGGCTATGCAAGTCAGTGAATGCACATCTTGTGATGGGCTTGAGAGAGGGAAAGAAAGAAGAGTCAAGAATTATTCCAAGGAGTAGGATCCCTGGGTTGACCACAGCCCCTGATTTCTTCTACTCAGGGGCATGAGACCTCCCCCTCTGAGAACGTGTCCTTCCCTATCTGGTGGAGACAACCTTTCAATCTCTTTGGAAAAACCGTCCTACCACCTATGTCATATTTATTATACCATATTTGTATAGTCACTTACAATTTTTCAAAGCACATCCATTACCTCATTGTACCTTCATAGCAACAGGTATTACTGTCCCCATTTGACAGATCAGAACTGAGGTTAAGTGAAATTAAACACTTTTCTCAGTAGCACATAGCTGGAGCTAAGATTAGAAACCAAAGGTCCAGTGGTCTTTCCATTGCATCAGAACATGAGGGTTAAGCATGGTTTCTTCAGTCTGTCCCCCAGGATAGCCTGTGGATTCTATAGTTCAGTAAAGCTCACCAATCTTGCCAAAATCCAACTACTTTTTCCCCTTCTATACCTTTAGGGAGACAGCCAAGCAGCTGGAGGAGGACAGGAAGCAGGGAGGGATAAGCAGCAATGTGAGGAATAGAGTAGGAAGCATCTATGTAGGTACCCATCAAGCATCTGGTTAGTTTCCTTATGTACTTCTTCTGTGCCCTCACCTCCCTCCTCCACCAAGTCATGTCACCCTGGTGAACCTTCTCTCCCCTCCCAAGGTTCTTCACTACCAAGAATCTCCAAGGCAGTCGGCCCACAGCAGCTGCCTACCTTTCGGTCCTCGTCCCTCTCCAGGTTGGAGCTGCTGCTGTCCACGGTGGTGGCACCACTGGAGGGCATCGTGGGCTATCTGAGAGGTAGGAGGCTGGCTGGGGAGGGGCGAGCTGGATTTGTTGGCTTTGGGTAATTTTTTTTTTAAAAGAAAATTTTAAACTTCACAAAACAAAAACAAAAAAAACCACACGCATGCAAATCCACAAATCCCAGCGTCAAGCCCTGGTAAGATGCAGTCCGTCTGTAGGATTGGGATCCAAGCAGCTCCACCTGCCAGAGGAGAGGCAGAGGGGTCAGCAGGGGATAGCGGGGTTCATTTGGATTCTCAATTATCCTGAAACCCCGATTTGTTGCTTTCAGATTCACCACTAGATCCCACGTTCCCATTCCTGGTCCCGACTTCTCCTAACACTCACTTGCTCATTCTCCTTCCAGCTCACTTTACATCCATGACCTCATTTTACCCTTCTTCAGCCTCCTCACCCTCCCCCATCCCCTAAGCCCAGGCAGGAAGTCCCCCGACTTCCCTTCACAATGATTTTGGGGAAAATACTGACTATTCCACAAACATGGCTTTCCCTTCCACCTCCCCAGCTCCAAGAAGCTTCCTGCCTTTCAGGCATGCCAACGTTGCCCTGCCCACCTGCCGCTCTGAGGCCATTGGCTCTGTTCCTTGGGGCCTGTTGCTGTGGGCACAACCCAGGCAGGCTGCTTCCAGAGCCTTCCAGCTGCTGCACTTGCCTCCTCTTCTCTCTCTCCTTCTGCTCTTTTCCTTTCCCCTCCCACACGGTGACAAATTCCACCCAAATCCAATTGCTATGGGGAATTCTTAAGATCCTTCTGCCCAGTTCCTTTCCCACTCCTCCCTTCTTTCCAGAGCCGGTTAAACCCCTTGATGGATCTCTCTGACTTCTTTTCATCCTAGCCCCTTATCCTAGCCTCTTCCCCTCTCCCTGATCAGGCCCATGAACTCATACAGCTACCTACCCACCCCCATACATACCCTCTACCACCAAACCCTCTGGCAGCCTGCCTCCTGCCCCTCTGGAGGAAGTGAGCCACAGTCACAGGATGTAACAAAGAGAATGCTACTTCACATAACCCACTCCAGAGGAGACCAGTCAGCAGCCAGGGCAGCCCCATGACAAGACTCAAAATCTGGGTTTCATTGTAAGCATCTAAATGTGCCTGAGGAAGATCAAGCACCTGCACCAATTTCCAAATCTACTCTATCTGCTCAGAGCCCTTGACACTAGGAAGGGATTGGGGAGACTGAGGCAAGATGAGATATCTATGTGGATGGCCAGTGACCACCTCAAAATGGAGAAAACTCTTCCAAACAATCCCGGTCTATCCAGACTCAGTCCTTCTGGGCTAAGGAGCAAGATCTAGCACACCAGCTACGAAGGAACAAGAACTGAAGCCAAATAATCTTCTTATTTCCCTATTCCCAGCTTCTACTATAATGTACCCATGTCATATGAGGACTTAGAGGGCTACTCTCTTCACCCCCTACACACATGTATATGCACACATGCTTGTACATTCACACTCATGAGCACATATACACATACAGACACCCAGAGGATTTTAGGATCTTCTGTTACTCTTAAGTGTTACAGGATTATCCTAGTGACTTGTGCCTGGGCAAAATCATAACCTCCAGTTCTACATGAAGAGGAGAGGTATTCCAACTGCTTCCATTCACTTCCCCTACCACACCATGCACAGAACAGAAATGCAGCCTAATGTCATGGATTTGCGATGAGAACGCCTAACTCTGCCATCTAATAAATATTTGTGTGACTTTGGGCAAGTGCCTTAACCTCTCTGAGTTTCTGTTTCCTCATGTGCAAGATGAAAAGTTAGACTAAACAGCCTCTGAGATCCCTCTTAATTCTGGTTCTGCAGTTCTAGAACCAGATGATTTCAAAGGCCCCTCATCACCCTAAGTCTATTGTCCTCCTACTTCATCTCAACAGCCAAGGGAGGAAGGGGGTGATGGTAGTGGGTTCTGGAGCTCTCACCTCTTTCTCCAGAGCCTTCTAATGAAGAGTAAAGGAGAAATTACTCAGATAGAAAGAAGGAAAGTAGAAGCTGCTGAGAGCCCTTGGGCAGGAAATGAAGTTAGCCCCAGTATACACCCACACTCCCTCCCCCACCAGTCTCCCTGTTTGGTTTTCTCTCCTATTCTGCATCTCTTTCTGTCTTCTCTACCTCTTTTCTCATGCTCCTCCTACCTAGAGTTCCAAGGAAAACCCAAAGCAAGATCTGCCACTGCTTGGCCTCAGGCTCACTCTCTTTCATAAGGAGTTTCCCAGAGTAGTGAAGTGTTCATCCTCACAGGACCCAGTCAGCCCCAGAGGAGGCAGTTCACTCACTGGGAGATGGGAAGATATGTCTTGTTTTTGTATCTGCATGAAAAAGAGAACAAGAGGACAAAGTGCCATATGGTTATGGTTTTCCATAATCAGAAACAAAGGAGAGACATAGGCACAGATGTGGGCAAGCCCAGAAGCAGAAGAATGGAGATCAGAACCCTGAAGACAAAGGTGAAAAGTTCAAATAGGAAGGAGAATCCTCCTAACTGGTCATATCAACAGGAGGAGATCCTGGTTGGAAAAAAGTAATAGAAATAGGGGCTCTTGGACTAGCCATGTGACATGTTACTAAAGTGGTATGTTACTAAATCTTCATTGATTTTCAACACAATTCCCTAAATCAACAATGCCCTTTCTTCCTTTCCCACTCCTTCAAAAAGAATCATCTTGGATGGAGAACTTCCATATCCACCTAGAAGTCCATTTGAAGAGAACTGGAAACATGGGAAATGAGGAAGAGATTCTCCTTTACCAAAAAGGTTGTGGGAATGGGGCCAGGTCAGATTTGAAGGGAAAAAAACCTGGAGCTATTTAGAATATTTATAGGGTCAGAGATGGAAAACGTCAACTAGTAGTTCAACAAGAGTCAACGTGATGTAGTAGATAATGTTAGACCTGGAATCAGGAAAACTGAGGTTAGAATCCAGGTTCTGATACTTGTTAGCTCTGTGACCATAAGTAAGTTACTTCATCTCTCTCAGGCTACTTCTTGATCTGTAAAACAGAAATAATACCTATAATATCTTACAGAGTTGTTGTGAGGTTCCATTGAGACAATCTACATAAAGTGATTTGGAAATTCTAAGGTTACTATTATTGTTGATGAGGATGACGATGAAGAGAAGGAGGATGATGACGAGAAAAAAGGAAGGAAGAAGGGAGGAAGGAAGGAAGGAAAGAAGGAAGGAAGGAAGAAAGAAAGAGAAGAAAGAAGAAGCCCTTCTATAACATCCCCTGACAAGCTGTAATCTAGCCTCTGCTTGAAGACCTAAAGTAGTCCTCTTCAGGCCCCAAATTAGCATTCCAAATGGCTAGCCTTCTAGAGCTCCACACCTTAGAAGGCTGCAAGGGGACTCACTCCCACTCCCTCCTCACTGGGTCCTATATAGCACTTATTACTATGGAATGTCCTTGTCCCAGGTCCCTCCCCCTCTGTCCCCAAAGGACATCCAATAGAAGCTTCTCTTCCTCTTCAACTCCTCCATTCTGTGTCCTTCTCCCTCTTACCTCCTTCCCAACCAAGATTGATCCAGAAAAGAGATAGGCCAGCATAAATTGTCTCTTAGTAAAGGAAAACATCTACAAAAAGAGGCCTGACTTTGGAGTCAGAGGTCCTTGACTTTCATATTTCTTATCTATCTGGCATTTACTATCTGTGTGACCTTGGAGAGGTTAGTTTACCTCTCTGGGGCTCAGTTTCAGAAAATGAAAAATGGGCAGGTTGAACCATGATTCTTCTTGCATACACAAGAAGTGAAGGAGGGGAGGGAAGGAGATGGAGAACAGTAAATGACTCTGAAGCAGAAGTATTGGACATGGTAGTGAAATAAAGAAGTAAGGAAGAAGCTTCGAGGGCTAAGAGAAGCTAAAGCAAAGTATGAGAGGTGTGGAGGGCACTCGCCTCCTCTCCCTTCCTCCTTTTACTCGCCTGCATCTTCAAGCCTCAGGCTTTGGCTAGGCTTTCTCTCTCCTTTCTAATCTCTGGCAGCAGCATCTGAAGACACTGGCTGCAAATCCCCCTGGCCTAATGTTTACATCTTTTGTAAATTGAACTAAACAGTGTGACTGTTACTCTAAAGCACCTCTCTAGCACCTTGGATACAGGTCACTCGATGATCCTCAGCTTAAAAGATACAGTGCCCTTCCATCCCTGTTATCCTCATCTCCTTCCTTCATGCCCTTTCATGAAGGCACCAAAGATTTCACCCTCATCTTTGCTAGAGCTGGAGAATGTCTGACTCTCATTTCTGCCTCCCAGAACCCCTCTCTCCCTTTAAGGTTCAGCTCAAAGTTTACTTCCTTTAAGGCCTTTTGTTATCCTATCCCATTCCCATTGTTAATATTTCTGCCCAGACCACTGAATATTTAGTCTGTATATTCTGTATGTATTTAGCTGTGAACATGTTATATCCCACCCCCACCCCCACAGCAGAATGTAAACTCCTGGAAGGCAGAGATTGTTTCATTTTTGTATCCTGGTATATAGAAGCTGCTTAATTAATGTTTGCTGATTGATTGTCTGATCGACATCTTTATTAATTGGAGCACCACTATGACTCAAGTCACTAGTCCCATCAACACCAGTGCTACATTCCTTGCCAACAAGTCTTTGCTACAGATCACCATTCACCCCAAAATGAGACCTACCATGACTACTAACATTGACATCAATGCCAAAGAAACCCATAGAAACACAAATCCCCTCATTATTCAAGAAGAGTACTGGCAAAAATCTTAATGTCAGAATAGAGCTGCCCAACACCATAATCACTTACATCATAGTTCCAACTCCAGAAGCACCTTTGGCTAATCTTTTCACGTTTCCTGGCCCTCCATTTCTTTCTAAAAATGATGAGGTTGGACTAAATGATTTCTAAAGTTCCTTCCAGCTTTAAATCTATGATCCTATGATGATAAGGGCTGCTAGGTGGTACAGTATAGGGTCAGGTACAATGGCTTACAGTTAGGAAGACCCAAGTTCAAATCTAGTCTCAGAAACTTACTAACTGTTTGACCCTAGGCAAGTCACATAACTCTGCCTCAGTTTCTTCATCTATAAAATGAGTGGGAGGAAAGAAATGGCAAACCGTTCCAGTATCTTTGCCAAGAAAACCCCCAAATTGGGTCACAAAGAGTCCAGCACAACTAAAATGACTGAACAATAACAACCACCACAAAACTTTCTAACCGCTACCTCTTAGAACACCTCCTTTCCTTCAAAGCTTCTCTTATGCAAAGTCCTTCCTGATTCTCTCTCCATAGTGAAAACCATTTTAATTTATTTTGCATGTAATTGCTTTTATTTATACGTATATATGTTTTTGTCATCCAATAAAATAAGCTCCCAGAAGGTAGGGGTTCACTTTGTTTTTTTCTTTGTATCCCCAGTGCCTAGCACTATGACTGAAATAGAGTAAGCACGTTATAAAGGTTCATTCTAAAAGCCTCAATACAACAATAACATTGGCAATAGCCAATTACAACATCCCAGGTGCCACTTTAATTAGTATCTAGAAATACTAAGGTCCCTAACTATATCATTGGTGCCAACCATCGTAACTCCATAATACCATCCACCTCCTTAGACTGATCCATCTTAGAGTAATGAAACTTCTAAGCCCATTCTGACCACCACCATGTGATCCCTACCAAAACAGCCCCAAATCTGATAGCTAGCCAAATGTACCTTCCCTAGCTTCTATCAAATTCAACACCAATCCTCCTGACGTTAAAATAAACTTCATTATTGGCAAAACTGGGAACCATATTCTTTTGCCCTCCCCCCCCCCCAAAGATTTCACCTTCATTTTTGTTAGGGCTATAGAATGTTTGCCTCTTTCATGTCAATAGTCTTAACTTGATCATAATTATCCATTATTCTAATTAGATTAATCCTTGACCTCAGAGGATGTGAAAAACAAGTTAACTCAGCTTGTAGCAATGCATCACCGCTCCTCTTTTCAAATCCCATCTACCCTTCCATGCTCATCCAAAGTCCCAAGTATTTCATGAAAACCTTGCCTTTCTTGGAACTCCCAAATCCCATATTGTGTGTATCACATAGGTCGGCAAGTTAACTAATTTCCATGCACTAATCTTATTTCCCCAAATAAGTTAAAAGCTCCCTGAGAGCAGGAACCATGTGTGTTATTTCGCTTTCATTCACTATAGTGCTGGACACACAGTAGTGTTTAAAAAGCACTTGTTGAGTGGTTGATTAACTTGCAAACCAGTTTGGGCACTGACCAATGAAAAAAACAGTTTTCAAATAGTTCTGCCTATACTCTGCCTACCATAAAATAAGGGTGTCCTCTTCAACTGGATGGCTAATAGCACCAAACTGATCCCATGTCCTAGTCTATTTCCAGCGCATCATACAATCCATTGTGTTAATAAAAGAAAAACTAATAACCACTCAGGAAAGATTGATTTACTCCAGCACCCATAGAGTTAATTTTCTTTCTCCACATTCATGAGGTAGAATAGGTCTCTTTAGAACAGGGGTTCTTAACCTCAAAGGATCACAAATAGATTTCAAGGGACCCATGAATTTGAACAGGAAAAAAAAAATCACACCTCTGCTAAACTATAATCAATTTCCTTTTGTAATCTTTGTATATTTTACTTTGTGCATTTGAAAATATTATTCTGAGAAGGTGCCTCTAAGCTTCATCAGATTGCTAAAGTAATCTATAGTATACACAAAAGATTTAGACTTTTTCTTAGGATAGACCAAAATGCCAATAGAGTATTATAGGTGAGGCTTTAGATGAGTATTGAAAGGTGGATGGGGTTTGAAATGAGGGGTTGTGGGGCAGCTAATTGGCACAGTGAATAGAGCACCAGCCCTGGAGTCATGAGGACTTGAGTTCAGATCTGGCCTCAGACACTTGATACACTTACTGGCTGTGTGACCTTGGGCAAGTCACTTAACCCCAATTGTCTTGCCTTTCCCCCTCCAAAATAAAAAAGAAAAGAGGAGTTCAATAGGGGTGTTGGGACACTGTTGCTTTGGATGTGAATAATCTGATTAGGGCTCTTGGTACTTATGGTCAAGTTAAGTCTATTGACATGAATGAGGAAAACCTTCTACAAAGTTGTAGGTGAAATCTTTTTGGGAGGCAGGAATATGGTTCTCAGTTTTGCTAACAATGAAGTTTGTTTTTATGTTTTTTAGTATCACTAAAGTCTGTAGTGCTCCTTTCTAGATATTCCCAGTGCCATTAAGGCTCTCTGGTGATACCAGATGTGGACACACCATGGTCTCTCCCTATAATGCCTGCCCCCCCCAACACACACACACACACACACACACACACACACACACACACACACACACACACACACACACCCCAGGACAGGTTTTCTGTTTCCTTTCCCAGCAGTACAAGGGACCATTGTCTTCATGGCACAGCCCACAATGGCTCCTGGGTTGATCCCTTTCCCTGATCATAACTAACAACTCAGAGATCACAGCATGTTAGATCTTGAACTGGAAAGGACTGCAGAGAGCTCTTAGTTCAATTCCTTCATCTTATAGATGAGGAAGCTGACCCAGATAAAACAGCTAACCCTGCCAATCTGTTGTCAATTGCCAATTTAGTGATTACAGTCTTCTAATTTCATGATGGGGTCAGGAAGGGGGCCCAGAATCAACTCCAGAGGATGAGATTTTTAATAAATTCTCTGAGAGTGACACCGGGCCAGAGATAATAGCCTTCAGCTAAACTTCCTCCTTGACCTCAGGGGATGTTAAAACAAGTTAACTCAGCTTGTAGCAAGCCTTCTTAACCTTTTTTGATGTCACAGACCTTTGGCAGTCTGGTAAAGCCTATGGACCCCAGAAGAATGTTTTTAAATGCATAAAATAAAATATTACAAAGGCAACTAATTATACTGAAATACAGTTATTAAAATATATTTTTCTAAAAACACAAGTTATAGGCCCCAGGTTCAGAACCATTACACTACAGAAGGGGGAAGAAGCTCTTACTAGGTGAGAGATCCTTTGCTAGAGTCAAGTCCTGGATGATTAGATGAACACAGCCCTAAGCACCAAGAAAGTGCTCAAGAAAGCCAAGAGAGGTCAATACATGCGGCCCTGAGAAGAAGGGGTAAGTCTGCCTTCCAGGTTCTCCCCCTCCCCACTGGCAGTCAGAGTTATGTTCTGTTACACAGAGCTGCTTTATAGTGACCCTGAGCCTGGGGAGGGGATGTGTATATTTTGTGGGTAGAGAGTCATGTGGACTGAAAACTAGCCATGGAGTCAGTAGACCTGAGTTCAAATCTCAGACCTGACATCTACTACCTGTGTGCTCATGGGCAAATCACCTCACCTAGGCCTCAGTTTCCTTATTTGTAAAATAGGTCAATCATTTTTTTTTAGTCATGTTCAACTCTTTGTGACCCCATTTGGGGTTTTCTTCATAAAGATATTGGAGTGATTTGCCATTTCCTTCTCCAGCTCATTTGACAGATGAGGAAACTGAGGCAAACAGGGTTAAGTAACTTGCCCAGGGTCACACAGCTACTAAGGGCCTGAGGCTGGATTTGAACTCAGGAAGCTGAGTCTTTCTGACTCCAGGCTCGGGATTCTATCCACTTCACCATCATAGGAGCAGGAGGCCACATCTGGCCTTCTAGGTTCTTGGATATGGCCTTTTGACTGAGTCCAAGTTTTACCAAACAAATCCTTTTATTAAAGAGATTTGATCTATGAAGTTTGGATTCAGTCAAAGACCTCAAGGCTGCAGGTTCCCCATCCCTGCCGGGTCTTTCTGGTTTTAAGGCCAGATCTTTGTTTATGACTACACAACTCACAAGGCCTCTATTGGCTGGGGTGGTGGGTGAGGTTTTGTAAGCCTTTATGCACTCCATATTATTATTCTCAGGTGTGAGGTTGACAAGCATGTTTATCCCCTCTGGAATCTTCCTGGAAGATAATACAGTGGATAGAGTATTGGATTTGGAGTTAGAGGACCGGGGCTCCAATCTCAATAAGTCACTTTACCTCCATGGGCCTTAGTTTCCTCCTTTGTAAAACAAAAGGGTTGACTATATCAAATTGCTTACCCCTCAGTAAGGAAGGAGGTGTAGGAGGGAGGGAGGAAATTTGGAAGGCAAAATCGAAAAAAACTGAATGTTAAAAATTGTCTTTACATATAATTAGGGGAAAAATGTTTTTTAAAGAAAGAGGTTGAATTAAAGCTTTTAGCTCTAAGTCTATCCTATGATACAATTCAGGCTTTAGGGGGCAGATAAGGTAGATAGACAAGAATGGCATGGGGTAAGAAGGCACAAATAGGCTGCAATCTGCATTGATTGCAGTGAGATCCTGGATTCATCAAAGTAGAATGGAAGCTTTCTCTGATTGGTTAGTCTTCTGACTAACCATCCTTTTCCCCTCCAGGGCTGCATGTCCTTGTCAAAAGCTCTCCTAGCCCCTAGTGTTCATTAATATCTCTATCAGTGTGGCCATGTCCTGACCTCCACTATCATGCCTCACAGTAAAATCTGCTAAAAATGGGCCCAAAGTCACCTAAACTATGCTTTCTCCTCATCAGCTGTGCTGTTGCCATTATATTTCCCTAACCTAATCTGCTCCAAAATCATGCCCAGCTCTCACTGAGGCCCTTGGGCTTTTGGCATTGCCCTTTTCAGAATCATCGGTTTGTCCACAAACAGCCTCCGGCTTTGTTAAACAAGCAAACAAAACATGGCAGTCATTTTTTTGGGGGGGGGGGGCAGAAATTAAGAGAAATTTCTCTTCTATTATCAAGGGCCAACACAACACCATTTTTCAAAGACCTCCTAGGACTAAAGAACAGATATTCTCATGGAATTGAAGTCATCAGGAACACAATGGGCCCATCAAGAACCCAGCTGAGTGGAACTTTTATAACAGCAGCCTTGGGCCATGGGAGGAGCCTTGATGGATTGACTAGTTGTGACCATAGGATCATAGAAGCAGAGTGGGATGTTATCAGCAGTCTTGTCCAATCTCCCTTCCCGTTTTTCAGATAAAGACTTACCCAACATCACACAAGTAGCAGAGTCAAGATAGGAATCTAGGTCTTTTGACTGTAAATTTAGGGACCTACCTACTGAATAACCAATGACTTCAGTCTGGCCTCCACTGAACATTTCAGGGTGCATGGTCTACAATATCTGTGGCTGTGCAATAATGAAGACTTCCGATGCCATTCAGCTGGCTGACCATCATTATGTCACTTCCCCTCATTGAGCCTGTTTTCTTATCTATACATTCAATTAATTTCTAGTTCTGTGACCATATTGCTAGAAGAACCTGATACTAGAGTTCTCCTTAGGGACACCCACCGCACCCACCCCAGGTGCCCCTCTTCTGTGTCCTGGGGATGACTTCTGCATTCTCAGGTGATTTCAAGGTAATCCTACCAGGCTGCCACGTCACTGATTAATTGGAATTACAGAATCATAAAAGATTAGGACAAAAAGGTGGGAGGTCACATGGTAAGTTGTTGGCAAAGCTAAGGTTAAACACGGGACACTTTGCTCTCAGTCCTATGCTTTACCCCTCTCCCCAAGCCCCCTTCCAGAACCAGAGTGAGGGTGACCATGTCCCAACAGTGTTAGATGAATGTCACATGCATATAAACTAATCTTCAAAGCACCATATACAAATGCCAATTTATAAGATTTTAATTATATTATTATTATTATAATTCCTTACAGGAGCCATAATGTGGTCTATGGTAAACCCTCCAAGCCAACTCTTGAGGCAGAGGAGACCATGGAGGAGTTCTTGGCCCTGGCTGCCTTCAGTGCTTATAGTCTAAGCATCACACTTCACCTTGTATCTCCCCCTCACTCCTTACCCCAGACCCCTCTGCCAAACAAGTAGGGCCCCAGAGACCTTCCTTTCATGGTGAATCTGCTTTGCTAGTCTTGAGTAGGGAGGTTACATTCCTGAGAGCCTAGAGAGAAGAGTCAAAGTGGTGTAGGGGAAAGATTTCAATATGTAATTAGAGGTCCTGGCTTCCAAGCTCTGCCCTGCCCCAGACCCCCCATGTGGCCTTGGACAAATCACTTCATTTCTTTGGGCCTCAGTCTTCTCATTTTAAAATGAGGAATCATAGTTCAAAAACAGGAAGGAACATCAGAGGCCTTCTAGTTCAACCCCTTTATTTACAGATGAGGAAAATGGCAGGGGGAGGGAGGGAATTGGAAAGGGTCGGACTATATCCGATCTAACTCTAAATCTATGATTGTGCATCTGCCTGCCCATGATTGTCCCTTGGCATGGGCATTTCTTATGGCTCTTCCCTTATAGGCTCTCCCACTTCCAACATCATTCACCCTACCTTCTTAACTCTAGTGGTGCTGTTGCCAGAACTTACATTGCCCATATTTCATGGAATTAAGGCTACCTGCCTTAAAAATACCACTTTTGTGGTCACCAGTATAGTTCTGGAGTCTAGTATCATCCATACCAGTTATGGGCAGAACTGCACAGCTTACACAAGACATACTGAACATAAACAGGTGTAGCTGGAAGTAACCAGAACCACCTCAGCAAGATAGAGCAGTCATCAAAATATCTGACTCTGGGGCCTCTAGCTTCACCTTCCTGGGACCTTTTTGTTGTCTTGGTCTTTCTTACCCATTCCTCAGATGCACCTTGGGCCATATACCTTATAACCTTCTTTACCATCATAACAGGAGAGAATCTTAAGAGCAGTCAAGGACATTGCCTTCACCAGCTTCCTCTCCCAAGTCAACAGTTGCCAAATCTTGTCAATTGTACCACCTTCACATTCTCAGCTGCCCAACTCCCTCAGCCACCCTAGTTCAGGCACTCATCACTTTTTGTCTGGATTATTACAACAGCCTCCTAATTGGACTCCTGACTCAAGTCTCTCCTCTCTATTCCCTGGAGAAGATGAGATCTAGAGTGCGCCCAGCAGTGACTGACTACCAGAGAGCCTCTTGGAGGGAACAGCTGGAGAGCTGAATGTCCCAGGTTCATAGGCCTCTCTTAACTGTGGCCATGAAACCTGGAGCCTGTCCAGACTGAATACAGGTCTACTTATCCTCAGCCCCCCTCACCTCCCCATCTCCTCACCCTCAATTCCCTTCCAGAGGCCACTTAGGGCCCCTGTTTTCTAACCCTAATCCCATGCTTCTCATGTATCCCAGGATATTCACATGCTAGGAAACCAGAGCCCACTCTCACTGTGCTCCCTTCCTTCCCCTCCACCCCATCTCACATCTGCTTCTTTCTCATCCCACCTCCACAATGTGGTTACTATATTGTTTCACAGCCCTCCCTCCCCAGAAGGCCATCCACACACCCTTGGCTCTGAGTTTTCATCTGGCAAACAACTCAGGGATGGGAATGGGCAACAGCTGGATGTGTCATTCCAGGACCCCTCAGGTATGAGAAGGGTGTATAGGAGAGGCCTGGGGCTGCTAGGAGTACATGAAGCAAGCACAAGAAACCTTAGTCCTGGACCACGGGTTCAAGGAAATAGGGAATCAAGGATAATGTAGTTGTTAGGGAGTCATTTAACATACTCCCCCCACCCCGAACCATCAGAGCTTTAAACTGGGCTCTCTCCTCTTTAGAGATAATTCGGTTCAAACTCTTCATTTTAAAGGTGAGACAGAGGCCGATTGAAACAAAGTGACTTTTCCAAAACCACACAGCAAGTAAATATCAGAGAAAGCACTAGAACCCAGGTCTTCTGATGCCTGATACACTGTTTAATTTTCCACACTCCTTATAAATGTCAATGTGTGTATGTATGAGAATTAAAGGGTACATTGTAACAAGTAATGTGGTCAGGTCTGAGGCTGACCATAGACACTGGAGAACTATCAAAGTTAGAAAAGAAAAATTGTAAAATCTTGGCTTTGATTATGAAACAATATTACTAATCATTGTCACTGATGGGAAATGCTCTCCATTTGTGCCTAATTACTGGGCAACAAAATAGCAGTTATGTATATCATTCAACATGTACAGGATTAACTGTCTTGTTTTATTAGTCTGGGACAGTAAATTCTGTTCACGTACACTCAGCCTTTATAGTTCACTGCTCATGAGGTACGGCTGGCTGTGCACAACTTTTAAAAAACCGGGGATCATTGCTCCCCCTCCATCTGGACACTTGTAGCAGGACAGCCTCCATTGCAGAGCCAATATCTTGCTGCCAAGAGTAACACTCTCTACCACCACTACCACTGTGGTGACACCCGCCAAAGAAGGGAAGATCACACCAGGGGATCAAAAACAGAAAAACTCACGTCACCTGCATATTGCACAAAATGTCCACAGCACCTCCTTGCACATGGGCACATTTAATAAAATTCTCTGGATAGCACATCTTGTCAATGAAAATTTTCCCCCTTCACTTCCCTGAATCCTAGCATTCTAGCTCTGCTGAAGAGGGCACAGAAGCGTGTGTGCGTGTGTGTGTGAGAGAGAGAGAGAGAGAGAGAGACAGAGAGAGAGAGACAGAGAGACAGAGAGAGAGAGACAGAGAGAGAGACAGAGAGAGAGAGACAGAGAGAGAGAGACAGAGAGACAGAGAGACAGAGTGAGAGAGAGCAAGAGAGAACTCAAAGGTGAAAAAGGTACTAAATCTAGAATCTGTGGACTTGAATTCAAATCCAGAATTTGTCATTTGCTACCTGTCCTAACTCGGGCAAATCATTTACCCTCCTTAAGCCTAAGTTTCCTTATCTGTCAAAGGACTGAACTGGAATACCCTAAAAGTACCTTCCAATTTTATTTCTCTGGTCCTCTGGTTCATCTGGTCCAACTTGTACTTGACCAAGAATCTCCTCTTCCTAAATTCCCTATTGACCAGCATCACCACCAACAATCAGTCAGCAAGAATTTATCTTTATCTTCCTATGTACCAGGTGGTGCATTAGATAGAGTAGGAAGCCTGGAGTCAGGAAGACTCCTCTTCCTCTGTTCAAATCTGGCCTCAGACACTTACTAGCTGTGTGACCCTGGGCAAGTCACTTAACCTTGTTTGCCTCAGTTTCCTCATCTGTAAAATGATAGAGAGAAGGAAATGACAAACCATTCCAGTATGTTGGCCAAGAAAACCCTAAATAGTGTCACAAAGAGTCATACACAACTAAAAACACCTGAGCATTGTGCCAGGAACTGAGCTAGGCACTGAGGATAACAAAGACTAAAGCAAAATTTCCCTTGTCCCCAAATAGCTTACTAATGTAATTTAATATCCTTCAGTCCCCAAGTTCATAACCTCAAAATCATCAGTAGCTCTTCATCCTTCCTCATAGAGTTTCCCCACCACAAATAATCAATCACTTGTGCAGTCTTGCCAGTTCTACCACCACCTCTGACATCTATACCCCTCTCCATTCACACAACCACATTGCTAGCTCAAGCTCTGGTCACCTCTTGTCTGGACAACAGCAGCAGCTTCCTAACTGGTCTCACCCCTCATGTCTTTCCATGTTCCAATTCATCCTCTGGACAGCTGCCAAAGCATAGACCTGACCTCACTGCCCTGCTTAAGAAGCTCTAGTGATTCTCCATCACCACTAAGATCAAACACAAGATTCTTTGTATGTCATTCAAAAAGCCCTTCATGGTCTGACTCAACCTCTCTTTCCCAGCTTTACACATTATACCCCTTCATGTACTCTACAGCCAGACTAGCTTTCTTGCTGTTTCCTCACATACTACATTCTATTTCCTATCTTGGGCTCTTTTCCTGGGCTTTTCTCAATCCTGGAATGCTTTCCTTCTTATCCCTGTCTCTTAGAATCCCTAGATTCCTTCTAGGCTCAGCTACATGAAGTCTTTCTTGCTAGTGCTTCCCACCATGATATTACTTTGTCTTTACTTTGTGTGCGTATGTATGTATGTGTGTATATATGTGTATGTGTGTATATATATATATACACACACATATATTATAGATGCATACACACACATGTTATTGTTCAGTCATTTCAGTTGTGTTAAACTCTTTGTGACCCTATTTGGGGTTTTCTTGGCAAAGATACTAGAAACCATTCTAGTATTTCCTGTCTAGCTCATTTTATAGCTGAGGAAACAGGCAAACAGGGTTAAGTGACTTGCCCAAGGTCACACAATTACTAAGTGTCTGAGGCTGGATTTGAATTCACACCTTCCTGACTCCAGGCCCAATGGTCTGAGTTGCCTAGCTGCCTCTGAAAATATTTTATATTTACTTATATACGAGCGAAGTGTTTTCCCTTGAATATAATGTAAGGTACTTGAGGTGACGTAGTGTCATTTTTTGCTTTTTTATCTCTAGCACAATGCTTAGAACAGAGTAAATGCTTATTAAATGCTTATTGATTAATTGATATACCACTCCAAATTACACAAGTTGTAATCTGACCTTTGCTAGAAGATCTGAGGCCACTAAATGTCTACTTACAATCCTTGATCAATTACATCAGTGGTTCTCAACCTTCCTAATGCCATGACCCTTTAATACAGTTCCTCATGTTGTGGTGACCCCCAACCATAAAATTATTTTTGTTGCTACTTCATAACTGTAATTTTGCTCCTGTTATGAATCGTAATGTAAATATCTGATATGCAGGATGTATTTTCATTGTTACAAATTGAACATAACCCATGGGTTAAGAACCGCTGAATTAGATTGTAAACTCCTTGAGGGCAAAGATTGTTTTTTTGCCTCTTTCTGTATTCCTGGCACTTAGCACAGTGCCTGGCAGATAGTACACACTTAATAAATGTTGTGGTTTTTTTTGTTTTGTTTTGTTTTGTTTTTACTGATTCATGGATTAGCTAGCCTTGCAGAGTTCCAATCCCTAGTGGACACTGAGAAGAATTTACTCTCCCCTTGTGGCTCTACAGAGCTTACTATAACTTACTATATACTTTGGTGTCATGATTTCACCTCAGAGGGGCTGGCTCCATTCCTCAAAGGACCTTCAGCAACTTTTCTTCCTCTTGTCCCCCTTCCTATGCCCTTTCCATCTCACCTCTCTGCCTGCCAGACCTGATTGAGACAAACAGCAGCTTAGCACATATTTGCTCTCTTTCGAGAAAGAAATCAATCCTCTCACTTGGATGCCCCTCAGCAAGAGTTGCCATCCAGGCATAATAAGTGGAACTGGGTTGGGGACCAACAAGGGCCAACAGCAGTAGCAAGGATTGCAGCAAAAAAAATAAAGAGTGGGTGTACCCAGCTTCAGCTGGCCCGGCTAAGGTGGATCAGGGGTACAGGACTGAGGGGTCGCCTGGAGGGAACAAGAAAGCAAGGGAGTTCTGGCCACAATGTGCATATCTGTCCAAACAAATACTCTCCCCTCCAAAGTAGTCACCTAGGAAGCTTGGTACTTATTCCAGTGATGCTACCTGTTCCCAGAACATTTCTCAACTAATGCCACTTTGGGAGCTGCCTAAGAGCTCACACTCCTGTATTATCTCACTTGACTTTCACAACAACCCTGTCAGGTGGGGGCTATTATTACCCCCATTTTACAGATGAAGAAACTGAGGCCCAGACAGATTGAAGCCTGGTTACAAAGATAGTAAGAGTCTAAGGCAGGATTTAAATCTAGCCCAAGTCCTGAGTTCTAACAGTTCCACCAATTGCCTCATGAGAAAAGTCATACAACTATAGAATTTGAGCTGGAAGAGGGTCTCAGAGCCTGGGGATGATTACAGGATACCACCTAGTCCAATCCTCTCATTTTTTCAATGAGGAAACTGAGTTCCAGGAGAATTAAGAGGCCTGCTCAAGGTCATATTGATTATAAGCCTTAGAGGCCCTCTGAATCTCAAGTCCCTGTTCTACCTCCTTAAATGCATCATCTTACTTTAGAATCACACCTCATCTCTGACCAAAAATTGTAGTCATGACCCAGTTTAATCATCTACCTCATTTATCAGACCGGGATCTAATAGGAGGTTGCTAAGGTAGACATGTCAAGACTCCCAATCCATTCCCAAATTACATGAGAAACTTGGCACTTTTCAAACCAAGACCAGAGAGGGTTAGTGGCGTAGACTCATAGAATGTAGAACAGAAAGGCCCCTCAGGGTTCTAGTCCAACCTCCTTAAGTCAGTGAAGAGGAAACTGAGGCCCAGTAACTCATCCAATGTCAACCACCCAGTTAGCCCTAGGGGTTAGGATTGTACCTAAAATACTCATTTGATTTTAGGTGGGACTCCTGAGATTGACAAGACAAACGCCATGTGGCTAAGGTTCCACATTAGCCTTCTGTCTCTCCTTTTTCCTGCTTCCATGCCCTCCCAGAGCTCTTCCCATTACATCTGGTTCAAGCAGAAGAGTGGCTATGTACATGACTAAGCCTAGCCAGCTCAGGTTTAAATGACCTCAAAAGCCCCCTCCAGCTCTAACAGTCTATGACTGAATCCAAGTCTCTCCTATTATGTGACTCCTGCCAACCCTCATGGGAATATATCACATCTCTAACACTCCTGGTGCCTATCAATCACTTTCTCTCTCTGGCTCCCTCAACCCTATCCCTGAGACACTACTTCCAAGATTGAATTCAAAGAACCAATTGTCCCTCTTCCCAGGTCCTTCTCCCCTGCAAACATTTCCTAAAACAAAATCTGAGGCCTTCCAGCCAATTATTTTAAGTTCCCCCAAGGCTAGGGACTGTCTTATTTTTATTTTTTACTTTTATATCCTGCCTAGCCCCATCCAGCGCAGTGCCTGGCCGATAGCAGGTGCTTAATAAATGAATGGGAGGTCAGGTGGTGCAGTGGATAGAGTGCCCAGTTTGGACTCGGGAAGACGCCTCTTCCTGAGTTCAAATCTGACCTCAGACATTTCCTAGCTGTATGACCCTGGACAAGTCACTTAACCCTCAGTTTCCTCAGTTTCCTCACCTGTAAAATGAACTGGAGAAGGAAATGGCAAACCATTCCATTATCTTTGCCAAGAAAACCCCAAATGGGGTCAAAAAGAGATGACTAAACAACAACCAATAAATGTCTAAGTGATTTTTGAACAGAATTGAGTCAAACACTAGTTACCAAGGCTCCTGGGAAGGAACTACAGTGACCAAGAGAAAGTGAAGTGAGGGTTGTTCACTAGGTTAGAAACTGGGAGACCTGGTTTTTAGTCACAGCTCAATTACCATTTAATTGTATGGCACTGGGCAAGTTATATGGCATATGGGATGAAACAACGATCCTAGAGTCAAAAAGACCTGAGTTAAAAAAAAAAAAAAATAGAAACATGGGGCAGCTAGGTGGTGCAGTGAGGAAAAAACCAGTGCTGGAGTCAGGAGGACCTGAGTTTAAATCCAGTCTCAGGTTAACCTCTCTATGATCTTGGACAAGTCATTAACCCCAATTGCCCTGCTTTCCCCTCTCCAAAAAGACCAAAAAAAAAAAAAAAAAAGAAAGAAAGAAAGAAAAGAAAGAAAGACCTAAGTTAAAATCCTATTTCAGACACTTACTAGTTGTGAGACCCTGAATAAGTAATTTAACTTCTCTCAGCATCAGTTTCCTCATTTGTAAAATGAAGGAGTTGAATTTAGTGGTCTCTGGGATTCCTTACAATCATAAATCTATGAGCCAATAATTCTTAACCACCTCCCTTGCTGGGCTTCTGTCTCCTCATCTGTGAAATGAGTGGGTTGGGCTGGATTATCTCTGAAGTCCTTTCCAGCTCTAATATTCTTATGCAGACAGAATGGTGCAGACAGGAGAAAAACCCAGACACAATTAGTAAGCCTTATTGGACTTCCCAGCCTGTGTGGCCACAGTAGGCCAGGCCCCTCGGCCACCAGCATCTGGGAGGAGAGCCACTGTCAGGGAGCTGGTGGCAGCAATAACCACATTGTTGATGGTAATAAAACTATTAGAAGTAATCACTGTGTGCCAGCTTCCAGGCCTGTGGTTTCAAGCCCATTGCTCCTCTCATCTGAGAGCCAAAGTATAGCCACAGCCACTGCTGAGCCCCAGGGCACAGGGGAAGAAGAGCAGTCTCAGCTCTAGACCCAGAAGGACAAGGTGGGAGTCTGCAGTCCATGGGGATGACCAAAGAATTTTTCTAAAGCCATATGAGACAAATAGGACAGAGCAGTTGAGCATGGGCCTTGAAAAGCACAAATAACATAGAAAGTCAAGAACACAGATGTGAAGGTCATAGAGACCTCAAGGACTATTAAAGTACAACCATCTCATTTTACACATGACGAAACTGAGTCCCAGTATGGTGACTTGCCCAAGGTCACAGAGGGGGCTCCTCCTCAGGTCCTGATCTCACACTCCATTGGTACCTGATCTCATACTCTATTGCATATCTACCAACTGATCAAAAAACATTAATCATACAACCACTGTGTGCCAGGCTTTATGCTAGGCTGGAGAGACACAAAGACAAAAAAAACTCCTCATCTTTCATCTCAAGATGCTTACTTTCTATCAGGTAAAACAACGTATATGTAAGTCTATACAAAATAAATACAGAATTATCAATATTATATATATTGATATATATATATATATATATATATATATATCATATATCTATATATATAATAGTCAAATAATTCAGGTGGGGAGGGCAGGGCCTCCAGTATCCAGTCTAACCTTATTTTACATTTAATGTTTAAGTGACTTTACCCCAAGGCATGGAGGAGGTTAGGGACCAAGTCCAGAACAGAACAACCAAGTTCCTAATTCCCCTTAGGCAGCAAAGTGGTGCAGAGGCAGAGGACTGGGCCTTGAGTAATGAAGACTGGAAGGCAAAGTGGCCTCGGACACTTATTAGCTGTGTGGCACTGGGCAAGTCACAACCTTGGTCTGCCAGTTTCCTTAACTGTGAAATGGGAATAGTAACAGCATTTACCTTGCAGGATGGTTGTGAGGATTAAATTTGCTGTTTATAAAGCATTTAGTACAACACCTAGCACATAGTAGGCATTTATTCAATCCTTTCTCCTTTTTTTCTTCTTCCTTCCTTCCTTCCCTTCCTTCTTCCTTTCCTCCCTCCCTCCCTTCCTTCCTTCCTTCTTCCCTTCTTCCCTCCTTCCCTCCCTTCCTTCTTCCCTTCCTCCCTCCCTTCCTAATTATCTCCCTCTCTTCCTCCCTCCCTTCTTTCCTCCTTCCCTCCCTTCCTTCTTCCCTCCCTCCCTAATTCCTTCCCTTCCTCTCTCCTTCCCTTCCTTCCTCCTTTCCTTCCTTCCTTCTTCCCTTTCCTCCATTCCTCCCTCACCCTCTCCCTTCCTTTCTTCTTTCCTTTTTTCCTTCCTCCCTTCCATTCAGTGCTTTTTTATTCAGTGCTTTTCTACTATGTTGGGCTGCCTCTTGAAGGTGCTAAAGTGGTCCAGGGCAGAACACCTTTTTCTCTGACTTCTCCCCATTCAGCCCCAGAGTTCCACAATGAATTCAGGAGTCACAGTCCACTCAGCTCTAGTTTGAATCCTGACTTTGCTACTAACTACCTACAAGTCCCTGGACAAGTCACTTAAACCCCTGATGACTGAGCTTCTTTTACTATAAAAGTGGGAACAGGTGAACTCAGTGACCTCTAAGGTCCCTTCCTCCTCTAAATCTATGAGACCAAAATCCATTTCTTCAAAAAAGAAAAAAAAACGCCCACAGAGGCCCAGTGCATACATGGGATTCATCTCAGGTAAACCCCAGTGTGCATCTGAAATGTTGAGGGGTGCAGTAGGGAGTAGAGAGAGAAGTTAGACCTGGGTCAGAAGATTGTCTCTGATTGTGGTAGCAAAGAACATGAGACAAAAAGGTATGTCTTCCTGCCCCCTCAGATGTTAATGACAGAATGATAGGGATTTCCCACAATCACCCTAGATTCCTTTAATGATTCAGAATGACTTAGTCAATAACTTCTGAATCTTTACTATGCCCGCCAGAAGTAGTACTTTTTTGGTCCAAATTCATCCTCTTTGCATCTGGGGCCATCCCAAGAGGGGTGCAGAGCCTGGTGCAGAGCCTGGGGCCGATCACAGGATGCCATCTGTCTTCTCCCTCCCTCCCCCACCAACATTCTGTATCTGGGTGAAACCAGGATGCTGATCAACATCAAGGGCATCCTTGAAGGGGAAAAGAGATTACTAAAGGGCAAACTTCAGCCTAGCGTGTGGTAGGGGGTGGTGGGTGACAGAACCAGAGGAGTGGGTGTTGTTGCCAGGCAGCCAGCCCCAATGACAGGGCTGATTGTGTGGGGAGGTCTTTTTTAGAAGCCACCTTCTCCTTCCCAACCGCTGCCTCTCTGAGTCACTAGTCCACCCCCCACCCCCCCATCCCAGCCTACCCCAGCAGCAGCAGCAGCAGCAGCTCTGAGTCCTTCACAGAAGCTGGCTGTGGCAATTGCCCTGATTTACCATCACCTTAGCATTTCAAGAGTCAGTCCAAGTTTGTTCTAATGATGCCATTCAGCATACATAGCCTTCAGCTCTACCACCAGCCCCCTGGGGATGCCAGCATGGTAAAGTGGGAAGAAGTTCTGGGTTTGAAATAAATGAACATAGATTCAAATCCTGCCTGGGCCACTGCACATCTGCATCACTTTTGTCGAGTCATTTCACTATTGTAGGCCTCAGTTTCCTCTTCTGTAAAATGGAATTGTGAGACCTGTAGCATTTCCCTCAGAGGGTGGTTGTTAAGGCTCAAATGAGTTAATGAATACATAAAGTGTTTTGTAACTCCTGAAGTATGATGGAAACATCAGCTGTCATTATTATTCCTTCAAATATGGCACTGATATATGTACACCACACAACTAAGGTGAGAGCAATTTGACTGTCATACATACAGTATGAGGGCAGGTGAAATGTTTTCTGTTTTGTTTCCAATGGCCTTCCCAGGGTCAGCTAAGAGATTTGATGGTCTTTCTTGGCTGAATCTGAACACTGGGCTGATGTCTCCGAAGAGTTGTCTACCATTACTCCTAGGTCCCATTTCAGAGTCAGAACTGGCAGTTCAGAGCCCATCATTCTCTAAGCACAATTGTGATAATCTCCTTCCTTTCCCCAACCATCACATTCCTTCCATTGTACATAGTCCACCACCCTTTCATTCACAGCCTCATGAGGCTTTCCTGCAGTTTATACCTTTCAGCTACTCATTTCATCACTGGAAGAGCTCAGTGATAATAATAGTTAATATTTCTAAAGCACTTTAAGATTTGCAATATTCTTTACTGAGATTATCTCATCTGCAAGTACAGAGATGCCACTGTGGACTCTCTGGAGGGCCCCTGCTGTCTATCTCATCTCTGGCCAGAGGTTTTTTGGGTTTTCTCTCTCCATGACCAAACGGTGCTCCCTGCTCTTCCCCTCCCCCATCTCTAGAATAGAACCTTGTCAAAGGCTTTCAAAGACCTAAATTGATTCATCTTTCTTCACATGCTGATTTTATTCCTTTAGAAAATTCTAGCAAATTAATCAGGAATGATTTCTTCTTGAAGCAGCCCTTTCCCCAGTAGGCTGAATTGTATAAATATTCAGTGACCTTACCCTTTACTATAGATTTCATCAGCTTGCCTGGCAAGAAAGGAAGTCTCAATGGTCTGTCTTTAACTCCCAGGATCCTCTCTGGATATAAAACCCTTGTTAAGAACAAGGGTGGGTGGGGAGGGGGGCTCATACTGGTAATCCACCAGTTGTCCAATATCACAAGCTGGGGCTGTTTATAAGGACAAGTTACATGTTTTTACCATACCTTCTCTAATTCCACCTTTGAATTTCTTTCAAAGTCAGATGCACCAGTGATTGACACCACACCCGGTTTGTTGATTAGATTTAAATTGTCTCAGGCATTGCCATAGCTTGATTCAGCACCCCCAACCTGTCTACTTCAAAGGTCATTGTAGGAGTGGGAAGGAATTTCACTAAAGAGGCAACAAATTCATTCAGTCTCTCTGCCAGTTCCTTTTTCTCCACAAGCACATCTTCTGAACCATGATCATCAAAGGAGTCCCACTTGATATTGCAAGCTAGTTGTCTGCTAACCACTGCCATGTGGCAGGGAGCAGGTTCAGATGGGGGCTGGATCATGCTCCAAATAGCCAGGAAGCCTGAGAGTCAAGAATCTACTTTGCTTTCTTGAGGGAATTCACCCTTTTGTAATGGCTCTAAAGGAGAAGTCCTGGGTTCAGTGTTAGACCCATCAGTATGGGGGTGGTGGGCTAGAACCTGTAAGTCTAGGATTAGCATTAGAAAGAAAGGTGGGGTAAAGTCTGATGTAAAAGCAAAGAGAATAAATATAAAAAGGAATTAGTTCAATGATATATACTTAGAGAAAAGAAGCTATGTAGTGAAAGGCTACATATAAGTAAACAAGGTTGAAAAGATCCAGGGGTCAGAGTGGACCACAGGTGAATATGAACAGGAAATGCAAATTATTGTTATTGTTGCTATTTTAACCTAAAACTACAGCACATGGATAAGAGTATAATTCTCTATGTGTACTCTTTCAGTCTGGGAAATGCTAACAATATGAAATCCAAGCTAAGGAAAAGAAGGGACCTCTTCTCTTCACCTCTTCTGTCTTAGAACACATAGATTTTCTCTCTGCTTAGAAGGTCAGCTAGGTGGTACAGTGGGTAGAATGCCAGGCCTGAAGTCAGGAAGACTCATCATCTTCCTGAGTTCAAATCTGGGCTCAGACATTTACTTAGCTGTGTGACCCTGGACAAGTCACTTAACTCTTTTTGCCTCAGTTTCTTCATTTATAAAATGAGAAAGAAGTGACAAACTACTGCAGGATCTTTGCCAAGAAAACCTCAAATAGGGACAAGACTGAGAATGATGGAACAACAACTGAATAAATTGCACACAAGTCCTGCTCCAACTCCCCAAACACACTCCAGGAAGCTGGGTATTTGATAACCTGAAAACATCTGAGTGCTTAGACTCGCCATAGGTCATGTCCCTTTTCTGAGTTTAGTGTCCAGCTACCACCAAAACATCAGTGCCTAGGGGGCATGGTCAAAAGAATATTCTTGCCAACATAAAGCAGAAAAGTCTCCTACATATAGGAGAAACACAAGCTAATCCTTGCCTGTTTTATCTACCTTAGTACTGGTCAGTTCTTTTTCTAGAAGGCTGTATCCATAAGTGGGAGATGGTTCAGAGAACCACAAAGATGATGAAATGGTCAAAATACATGAATTAGGAAAAGACTAAAGAAGCCAAGATCCCAGACTTCACAAGCTCAAAGTCTGTCCTCCAAGTTCAGGAGTGGTCTAGCAAATTGCCCACTGAGGAATATGCCCTCTGTCATTAAGAATGTGGGTCGGCTCCCTGCTCACAAGGCTTAAGATTACACTAGCTGTGCTGCCAAAGGAGGGGCATGGCAGGTTATACGGGAGAGAAATAGGGGGAGGGCAAATACTATTATTATAAATTCACATTTATATAGTGCCTTAGGGTTACAATGCACTGGTCCTGGTAACAGGAGGAAGCTGAATCTCAGAGAGGTTATATCACCTTCCTAAGGTCACAAAGCAAATTAGTGGCAAAACCAGGATTAAGCACCAGGTCTTCTGAGTCCAATCATGTGTCCTTTCCATTTTACTCCTACTGCAGCCCTGTGAAAGAATCACCACTGGGACAAGCTGTCCAACTTTGTCCTTTCCTAGGGAGTTACACTACTCCCCAACACAGTTCAGCACAGAGTCATCTTGCACATTCTACTGGTGTGTGTGTGTGTGTGTGTGTGTGTGTGTGTGTGTGAGAGAGAGAGAAAGAGAGAGAGAGAGAGAGAGAGAGAGAGAGAGAGAGAGAAGTAATTCTTCCCCCATTCCTAGCCTTCCACTAACCATAGCAAGGGGGCTCTGCAGGGCTGCTTCCCACTAGCATGAAAACTATCTGGGCTCTGCCTCCTCTGAGGACTGAGCACAAGGAACGTGGTGAACAGCATGAGGGACTCAAGCTAATGCTAAGGGAAACCTGCTGACATTAAGAGCTGTCAAGTCAAAATGGGTTATGTAGTCTCCCATCCCCGAACGTCTAGGATTAGATGGCAAGACACATAAGCAAAACCAGGAGAACAATTTACATGATAAACCATGGTAGAGAAAAACAAGACTGAAACACTCCAAAATTCTGATCAATTCAATGACCAATCATGACTTCAGAGAAATGACAGCAGAGAGGCTGGCGGGCTATAGGTGTGAAATTATCTATCTATCTATTTATCTATTTATTATCTATCTATCTATCTATCTATCTATCTATCTATCTGTCTGTCTGTCTGTCTATTATCTATCTATCATCTCTCATCCATCCATCATCTATCCATCTATCCGTCTATCTATCTATCTATCTATCTATCTATCTATCTATCTATCTTGATACACACGTGTTTTTGGAGATGGCTAATGTGCTCATTTCTTCTCCTTAGCTGGACTCAGCTGTTTTAAGGGAGGGCTCTATAGGGACAGGATGGGAAGGGAGCCATAGAGAAATGAAATGAATTTTTTAAGAGTATCAATAATATACTTAATGAGGAAAAAAAGGATGAATATTTATTTTCATCTGTTCCAGATCATGGCACTCTGGTTAAAGGATGGATTAAATGACTTCTCCAAGTAACTCTTCCAAGTGCCTTCCTGCACTCTGATTCTCTACATTAGATACTCTCATACTAGGTAAATCTATACACTAGACATATCCATGTATATATAACCATGTCTACGGTATACACTGACACATCTGTCCTGGAAGACAGATGCCTCACATTTAAAAGTACACAATCTAGCTCCTGTCGACACAGTGTCCAGATAAACACATATTCCCTAAAGTCTATATGTAGACATCCACAGAAATCTGGAGAAGCAGCAAAATCAGAAGTCCTGTTCAAATTCTATCTCTGACCCAGAGGATCTGGGTGACTCTGGGCAATTCACTGGCTCAAGCAACTCTCAAAATCTATAAGTTAGAGATGCATTAACATGTTTCCATGCTGGAAGTCCCCTGTGCCAACAAAATTGTAGATCTGACCCAAATTTTTGCATATATGGGAGAGAGAAAGAGACAGGGGGAAAGGAGAAGAAAAAGGGAGAAAGAGAAAGAGAGAAAAATGGGAGGGAGAGACAGAAACAGAGAGATGGAGTCAGAGAGACAGATAGAGACAGAATTAAGAGAGAGTAAGAATATTTTGGCCCAGACCTGCAATTTTATTTGTATAGGGAATTCTCAGACAAGGAACTCCTTTTATTAATGCATATTAGCACTTCCTCTGCAGTTTACAGTCTCAAGAGTTAAACGGGAACATTGAGAAGTTGTGCTCGGGATCACAATAAGTATATAAGAAGCAGGACTAGAACCCAGGCCTTTCTGACTCTAAGGCTGGCTCTCTTTCAGGGAGACCCATATTTTTATACAACAATAGAGACCTATATGTGCAAGGTCCATCGGTGTCAGCAGAGAGGTAATGAGAAGTCCTGGACTTTTGCTAATGCTTTCTCCTTATGCTCCCCTCCTCTACCAAAATTACTTTGTTATTCTCTCTCTATTTTGTACACAATAATCAAAGTACATAATATTTACTCCCCTGAACATAAGCAATTTGAAGATGCTACTATTAATTTCTACCTTTGTATGCCTGGTGCCTAGCACAGTGCCTGGCATACAGTGAATGCTTAGTAAATGTTTATTACATTGAATAAAAAACTGACAGTTTCCCAGCTCTGTCCTTTTCTAGGATTTGGGAAAGCCCCTACCAGCTCTGACATCCTGCAATCTCCATTTAATCTACGTCTACATCCTATAATCTATCACTTAACTTCCCTGACCCTCAGTTTATTCCTCTGTAAAGAGAGGCTAACATACCTCTCACCTCCATGTGCCTGAGGCTGAATATGGGAGAGAACATTATAAGCATTTCAGCATAAAGAACTATTATGATTCCTAAGCACATATAGGAGAGCTGTTGGATGAGACCTTCTCTCTAGTGCCCCTTGGGTAGACATAAGGAGTCGAGGCTAAAACTGTGCCCTCCAGGTTGTATGAAAGGAAGAGGAATTTGGAGTCTTTATTTTACTATCAGGATTCCACATGGACACACCAAAGCATATATGTACACTTACACACCCAGCCTTCCATGAAGGCCACATGAGTTCCTGACCTGCTTTGCCTATCTGCCCACATCTCAAATGTAAACAACTCATGGGGTCCCCCAGATAAAATTTAATCCAGCTCCTCTCATTGCCAGAGGAATTAATTTGAAGACCTCTCTGTGTGATAACAAACACACCCAGTCATTACAGGGGCAAGTGGGAGAGTGGGGAGGGGAGATGGGGTAGGAGGGAGAAGGGGAGCTCCTCTATTGATCTTGCCATTCCACCTTCTTTCAGCTGCCCCCCTCCCCAACCAGATGAGGGTCGCTCCATGCCAGGAATGCAGAAAGCTGGCTGCCCTTGGAAGCTGCCTCCTGCTGCGTCAGCAGGAAGGGCCTGTGTGGGAAGGGATCTTTGAGAGCAGGTCAAGTCAGTTCCTCATTTGACCCAAGGCCCAGCAGAAAGCTGCAAACCCAAGTAGAAAGTTGGGGCCAGTTTCAGTGGACTTCAGGAACCTTGACCTCCCCTCCTCCTTCCCCTTATCCACCTGGGTAGTGGGATCGAAGGCCCCACAGAATGGTTAATGCTTTCTCTTGTTTTCAGAACAAACTCCAGAGCTCTCACGTTCTAATGACTCCAAAGCCAGTTCCAAGTGTAAGGGGGAAGCAGGGGGTGGCATTTTGCTATTTCTAGCATCCACATTTATCTGGATCAGAAATGAACCCAGGAGGGGACTGACTAGTCAAGGAAGTGCCTCTAACCATGTTTTCTGTGTGCCTTAAACAGGAAAAATATAGCTACATGCTAGGCCTGACTAAGTCTCAAGCCTCAGGAACCAGGGCCTGAGAGCCAGGAAGAGGGAACCATCTTTCCAGTGTGGTGAAAATCAGGGGGGACAGAGCACCAAGAGGAGAAAATTAATCCCAGGCTATGCTCGAACATCACCATACAGTGTCTTAGGAATGGGGCCATCCATTGACTGTTCTCTCTGAGCAATGAGTTCCCAAAGATCTTGCCCCAAATAAGCCCTTCGCTGGACTTTGTGATGAAAACACACACACACACACACACCCCAATATGTATAAGGAGACACAGAATCACCAAATCTCCTATCTGTAACAGATCTTAGAGGCTGTCTTGTTTACCTCATACCTGAACAATAATCTAGCCTTTGCCTGAAGACTTTTAAGGAAAGCCAGCCCACCCCTTCTTAAGGCAGCCCACTTCATTTTTGTATGGTTCTAATGATTAGGAAGTTTAACCTAAATTTGCCTTTTTAGAACTTCTACCCATCACTCCTGGTTTTGTTCTCTAAGGCTGAGCCCAATGAGCTCAATCTCTTTTCCACACAATAGCCCAGCAAATACTTGAAGACAGCTATTGTGTCCTTCTTAAATCTTGCAGTCTGTGCAAGGACTTATAGATGGGCCACATTTTTACAGTCACTATGTATGTACTCAAGGCACAACATACTGATCTACTTGGTATGGGGCAACCATAGTGTATGTTTTCCCCTACCTGAAATTCCTTTCCCACAACCATTCTGCTTACTGAAGTCCTTAGAGTTAATGTGATGTACAGAAAAGAACTTAGGACCTAAAGGTAGAAGCCCCAGTTTGAAATCCTGCCACAGACATTAGCCATCTCAGCAAGTCACTTAGCCTCCTAGAGTCTTGGTTTTCCCATCTGTAAGATGAGGATAAACCACTTGCACTACCTACCCCCACAGAGTTGGAAACTTTCCTCTGCCAACCTCATAGAGTTATCAGAAAGGCAAGTTTTTTTTCCTCATGACCCAACTTTCATGGTTCAGCTCAAATCCTACATTCAAAAGGGCTTCCCAGATCCCTTTGCTGAAAAGATTCTCTCCCTCCTTTGACATTATGGACAACACCTACCTAGACCACTCAGCTGGTACATATCACCTGTTGTCTGATATAACAGCCTACACATGTTGTCTTCCTAATGAGTTGTGAGCTCCATGGTGGGAGGGATTCTGTCTACTCCTTTTTGTATTCTCCATAGTGCTTTACAGCAAAATAGATGCCCAAGAAATAATACAAATTATTATGACTCATAAAATAACTCATACTGACATAGAGGCTTAAGGATAACGAAGAACTTTCCTCACAATAGCCCTGAGGGAGATAATACAAATGTTGTTAGTTCCATTCTACAGATGTGGAAACTGAACCTTAGAAAGATCAAATGACTTGCCCACAGTCACATAGCTAAGAAGTGCCAAAGCTTGGGTTTATAGAAAAATGGCACTGATGGAAAGATTCAGCTTTTCCAAGTCACTGCAGTCTGTTAAGATGCACTGGGGCTGGAATTTCTGGATTCCTTAAGTTGATATGGTCATGGGAGACCACAGAGCAGTGGAAAAGCCAAGGTATTAGATAAACAGAATCTGTCAGTCATGCAAGATTCTAATGAAAACCCATTAAATAATAACCATGTTGACATAATGCTTTCACTTCTTTCTCATAACAACCTTTAGAGATTGGTTAATCAGAGATTACTGAATGATACAGGACTAATATCCTCTAAGGTCCTTTCCTCCTCTGAAATCTATGGTCCCCATTTTCTAGATGGAGAAACCAAGCACTAAAGATGTTTAATGGTTTACCCAGTGACCCATAGCTTAGTAACAGAGCTAGTATTAGATCCCATGTCATCTCACTCCCAGCCCTGAGCTCATTCTTTGCAGACCAACTTAGATAAAAAGCAGCACAATGTGGTGGAAAGTCACCTTCGACTGAAAGTCAGGGGCTCTGGATTCAGATCCTGCCTCTCCTACTAATTTACTTTGTGTTCTTGAACAAGAGATTTCACCTCTCTGGGAACTCAGGTTCCTCACCTGTAAAATGAGGAGGTTAGATAGAATGATATGAGTCCCTTCTACCATTCCCTAGTACAGTACATACATTCCTCAGCCAATCATACTTAAAGACACAAACACTGGAATCATAGATATCCTTGTATAGAAAGAAACCAGAAGAGTAGGTGTGAAATAGTACGTGTTGACAGACACACAAATAGGGAAAGGTACTGGAATAATATGTAAAAACCAACCTTCACATACAGAGATACCAAATATACATATACAAACAGAAATATGCAGAGCCAGATTGGGGAGGCAGTTGTAGTACTTCTTAAGAGTCTGATTCCAAGGACACCCCACATAGCCTCCTATACAAAAACATTTCCCTAACAATAACAGTACCTGTTATTCCAACATTAGGAATCAGAACCTTCAAACTGGGAAGGGCTTATAACATGCCTAGTCCCATCTCCTATTTAAGGCAGGAATCCTCAGTGACTATTCCACCTCTACCTGAAGGGTAGAGGGTAACTTCCTCATTAACCAACCTACTCCATTTCTGAGTAGAGATTTTACTTTCTGGGTCAAGAAAATCTTCTAGTTGACCCTGAAAGGGCTGACAGCTTAAACTTTTCCTAAGTAACACCTGTTACACTGGTGGACAGATAGCTGAAGAAAAGGCTTTGTAGAAAAAGGGCAAAAGAGGGACTGAGAGCAGGAGTGGTTTGAGGGTAAGGGTCAGAGCCCAAAGAAGATAGGAGGGGACCTTAAAGGGAAGTGGGTGGGGGGCAAACCTGGCCTCTGGACCATATGCACATCCACAAGCACACACTTTTTTTTTCATTACAAAGTTTCCCCAAAGCAGCCTCATTAGATTATTGGTGGTAGCATAAAGCAGAGCTTAGGTAAGGGGTGGGGGGGTGGGGGGAGAAAGAATCTCACGTGCTGCCTGCATCCTTCTCCTAGTTGACCCAGAAGGACCACCATGTAACATTTCTTCTAGATCACTTAACCCCCAAGAATGAGAGATAGGGATAGAATGGTTAAGGAAGCTCCTTTGAGACAATGATAGGGAAATACCCTGATGAACCCCAAAAGAGAAGACAGCCATCTAGTCCAACTGGCACTCCTTTGGTCCCTAACGTATGGAACGATTGCACTGCTGACATAATCTATACTAGCTCCAGGCTTGTCCAAACTCATCAAGCTCAGAAGAGCCAATTCTCCACTGAACACAAGTGACTGGCCAGTGGTGGAGGATGGAGATCAGGGTGTCCTGAAACATTTCCCCTGTATCCTGAGGCATAAGGCAGGGATACTTCTCCATAGGACACTGACACCAGCCCTTTGGCCAAAGCAGAATGCATTGGGCAAGAGAGCATGAGGCATTAAATTCCCTTGCCCGTCTTTATTGTGGGGGTTGATGTCTTCTTGGCCAAAATTTTGTTGAGTTCTTTCCCACCAATGCTGGATTCTCCGCTAGATTATGCCCAGTTGGAAGCAGAAGAGTATCTTGGGGTAAGGTGCTGATTGCCAGGCTATATGCTTAAGGAGACCAGGGGGAGAGGACTTAAGTTATTGGGGCATCACTCTCACCTGTACCCTTGGGTCCATCAACTGAGGAGAAGTGATTTAAAGAGGAGGGGAAAAGTAAAGGAAAAAAGAAAAGGGAGGATAGGTAGTAGAAAGGGGGGAAATTAGAGAGAAGAAGAGAAGGAAAGAAGGTGGGCCTAATAGATGGGAGAAAGGAAAAGAGAAGGGGGCCTTGGGAGCTGGGACCATGGCCCAGAGAAAAGCAGTTTTCAAGCCACAGTACCATAGGCAGAGTAAAGCTCGGAGTCAGGGACTGGGGGAATGGGCAAAAGGAGGGGTAAGGCTCTGGGATTGTGCCAACTCAGCCCCCGCCTCGGGATTGGAGGAGGGGGTGCTTGAGAGGTGCGTAGAAGGGATGGGGAATGAGCAACAGGGCTAGGAATTGGTGAGAGATTCCTTCTGGGCTTGGGCCCAGTCGGCTTTCCCTGGGAGGAGGCGAGAGACCAGGGGCTCTCGGGCAGAGGGGCCCAAAAGCCTCTTCCCCCCCTGCGCAAGGCCTCGTCCTTCACTGTGCAGATGCGAAGCGTTCAAGGACACGTCTGCACCAGCTCCAGCGTGTGTGTGTCTGTGTGTCTGTGTGTCTGTGTGTGTGTGCGTGTGTGTTGTTTGGGGGTTGGGGGGTGGAGGCGGAGGCTGCTGCAGGGGAAACGGGGGGCGGGGGAGCGACCCCCAGGAGAGGCCCAGCAGCTCCCACTTCGCGGCCCCCAAACACTCGGCAGGGCCCGGTTTCCCTTCCCCCGCCACCCCCGCATTTTCCTGCTTTCCCATCCCCCAGTCTCTCCGATAGAGTTGAGATGGGGGGGAATCCTCATCCGCCTCCCCCGTCCTGTCCCCCCCCACCCCACCCGCTACACTGCGGCGCCGCACAGAGCTCCGTAGGCCGGGAGGGGGTGGGGAAGGCTGGGCCTGGGGCAGGACTCTTGACTACCCCAGTGCAGCTCCAAACACCCCTCGCACCCGAGATGGGGGTTCCGTGCTGGGGGGGGGGGGGTTAGAACTAAAGTCGAGTGAGGGTGGGGAGAGACAAATCACCCCCCACCCCAATCTCCGCGTCTTTCCAAATCCTGGCTCCTACCCCGCACCCTGAGCCACAGGTGGCCAAGGGGGGGAGGCAAGGGCCAGAGTGAACTCAGCCCTTCCTCAGTGCCCCCTCCCAGCTCCCGCGACCAATAGATACCCCCTCCCCGAGAGATTTCCTCCTCCGCCTCTTTCCTCCAGTCACCCCACCCCTGGGAGGCCCTACAGGGTCCCCCGCCCCCGCAGGGGGGCCGAGGGCCTGGAGGGGGCCGGGCCGGGCCGGGCCAGCCAGGGAGGGGAGGAGGGAAGGGGGGGCGAAGGGTCGTGCCAGGCTGCCATTTTCTGCCGCGGCTACCGCTGCTCTGCCCTCAGTCCCCAGTCCTTTACCCCCTTTTCTTTCCCCCGCAGGACAGAGGGGAGGATTATCTAGGGAATCGGGATCCTAGCTCTCCTAATTCGCCAGCCCCTGGGTTCTCAGCCCGTCATCCGAGGGGCGGGAGGGTGGGGGGCGCAAGACGAATTCGTAAGCAGCCAGAGTCAGGATGGGGGCGGGTGGGGGGGACTGTTGTGGGGGAGCGGGTTGTGGGTGCCCCCTCCCCATCTATGACAGAGACGGGAGTCCCCAGGGGGCCAGATCGGCCCAGAGGACTGGAGCCAAGTCGTCCCTGTCTCCCCCCACCCCCAGCCCCTGCAGGAGAGCGGAGGGAAGGGATGGAGGAGCGGCCCCCCGCGGGCATTGTATGGACTTGAACTTGAGACTGGAGCTGGGGGAAGGGGAGGAGGGAATGGGGAAGGAGGAGGGAGCGGGGCGGGCCGGGGGGGGCTGGTGGTGGAGGGAGAGTCTCTGGGAGCTGGGGGTGGGAGCGGGGACGAGAGGGGGCGCTTTCCGGAACCCAGAGGGAAATAAACAGACCCAGAAATAAGACGTGCAAAATCTTCCCAACCCCCCCGCCCCAGTCTCATCCACCCACCTAATGCCCAGTGCCCTCACCCTGGCCGCCCCGGGAGCCCAGCTCTGAGTTGGAGGGGGTCGGGGGAGGGGAGGGAAAGGGAGCCGGGGAGGGAGGGCAGTTGCGGGTGTTCACGACCCGGGCACTGCCAGCCGCGGGGGCCGCCCTCCCCACCCCACCCCCCACTCCGCCCTGAGTGGCGCTAATTACCGTGTGGCCGGTCCGGCCCGGCCCTGCTCCGTCCCTCCGTCCTGCCCTGTTCTGTCCTGTCCTCTTCTCTCCTCCTCCTCCTCCGCCTCCTCCTCCTCCGCCGCCGCCGCCGCCTCCTGTGCTCCCTCCCTCCCTCCGCTTGCTCTGTCGCGCTCCCTCTCTCCGCCTCCTCCGCTGTCTCCCCTCCCTCCCCCCTCCTCTCTCCGCCTTCCTCCTTCCCTCCTTCCCGGCCTGGACGAGGCCTCCCGCAGCCCCGCCGCTCCGCCCGCCGCTTCCCCTCCTTGCGGCGGCCCTGGCTTCGGCTCCGGCGCTGCGGAGCCCGGCCTGGGGAGGGAGCAGAAACTGGGGTGGTTGGGGAGGTGAGAGAGTGGGGATCCGGGAGCCGGAGCCCGCGTGGGTCCTAGCGCCCCACCTTTCTCCGAAGTAGTGCACAGCTCTAACCTTCCCCCTAACCCCCTCTCCCGACCAATATAGATATACACGCACACATACAGGCCAGAGTGGGAATTCCCCCAACCCCTCAAAAGAAGAGACGACACACCCTACGCACCAAAAGCAAAGAAAAACAACGGGGTCATGTAACCCTGCTCTGCAGTGCCCCCCCAGATCCTGCAGCCGGCTCTTGGGGAAAACCCCCTTCTCTCACTTAACCCTTGCAGCCAAGGCTTCTCCAATCCCAGGTTTCCTGCATTCGCATTCAATCCTTGCAGAACTCTGGCCCCTGGGCTCAAAGATTGATTGCCCTGACATCCAGCACTGAGCTCAGGGACAGCAGCCCCTCCTCTCCCCCTGGCCCGAGTCAAAAGCCGGTCCCACCAGTTTGCCTAGCCCCTGGGGCACGGCTTCTCGCTTGCAGTTCTCTTTACCTCCAGCAGAGTCCGCTGCACTCTGTCTCAGCACTGAGGATGGGGACAGCAGCCCCACAGCCCCACTCCTTCCCCTCAACCCTCACCCCCTCGCCCCAACTTTAACCTAAGGGCCTACATTCTCTGGTTAAGATTTTCTGGAATAAAACCCCGCCGGGCCTAACCCAGGTCAAAGGTCAGAATTTTAATGCTTTTGGCTAAAGGCCAAGGCAGAGCCCAAGTGAGACTCTAGAACTTTTCTTTTTCCATCCGGTCTCTTTTAGAACTTCGTGCCTCACGCCCTCTGTCCTGCTATCTTCCTCCCTGACTTCAGCATCTATAGGGAGATGTCTCCCTAGAAACACCGACCTCAAAGTTTCTAGCTCTCTTACACTCCATTAGATACTGATCTCCACTCCAGTTGTTAATACTCTACCTCCAGAAAAAATTCTTTGTATGTTTATTATATTCACTTATCTGTGTATATGTTGTTTTCTAGATACTTCTTGAAATCAGACATTGCCTCATTTTGTATCCCTAACCCTAGCAATTAATAAATGCTTGGTGTATTAAATCGAGATGGAAGAATATCAGGGAAGGCTTCAAAGAGGATGTGGCATCTGAATTCTGGTGTTGATTAAAAAGAGGAACTTCAATAGGCAGAGGTTTCAGAAAAGAGAAACAGAGTGTCCATTCAGTACATACCGGTGCTGTAACAAAGGCTCAGGCATAGGAGAGAGGGAGCAGTGCTAGAACAGACTGGAACATGGGAAGTGTGAAGGGGACCATCATAAAGGCAATGTCAGCATGAGAAAGGCACAAGTTTACAAGGGTAGCTGTGGAAAAAGCATTTGTCAACACAACAGTACAATATTTATGAATTTCCATTATTTGATACTTTCATAGATACACAATCTCATTGATGTGGATGTTCCCTCAACCAATACAGATTGCAATTCATTCACACTTCCTAATTCTTTGTAATTCTTGTTTAAGTTGTCCCATAAAACCTCCATTGCATCATAGATTTGGAACTGAAAGGGACCTCAGAGATTATCTGGTCTGATTGCCATTATTTTCTAGGTGAGGTAACCAAGATCCAGAAGGTTGAATGACTTGGTCAGGGTCATATAGGCAATAAGAAACAGGGTCTGAATTCAAACCCCAGTCCTCTGAATCCAAATCCAAAATTCTTTCTACTCCACAACATCCTCATCCATTCTAGGTATTATTAATACTAATAGTTAACATTTATAAAAGATTTTAAGGTTTGCAGAGGGCTTTTTCTACATTATCTCATTTGATCCTTATAACTACCCTTGAAGGAAGATGTTATTATTATGCCCATCTTATAAATGAGGAAACAGAGGCTGAGAAAAGTTAAGTGACTTGCCCAGGTTATACAGCTTGTTAGTGTCTGAGGTAGGATTAAATTCAAGTCTTCCTATCTATCCAATGAGTCAGTCACTTAATAGCTTACATTTAGGGGATATTAGTAGAGCACTCAGGCAGGTTTTCCTTACTTAAAAAAATTTTTATTTTCAATTCCAAAATCTTCCTTCCCTCTACCACCTCTTTTATCCACTTCTCAGGCAAGAAATAGATATACATTATACAGAAGAGGTAACACAAAACATTTCCACACTAATCACATGGGAGGGAGGGTGGAGCAAGAAAAAAGAAAGAAAGAAAAAAATGTTTCAATCTGCATTTAGAGTTCATCAATTCTTTCTCTGGAAGTGGATACCATTCCTTATCACCAGTCAAATTGTTGTGGATCATTGTTGTGATCTGAGTAGCCAAGTCGTTCTCAGTTGATTATGTATTGCTGTTACTATCAACAATTTCATAGTGCTACACAATTCAGTTTGCACCAGTTCTTATAAGTCTTCCCAGGTTTTTCTGAAACCATTCTCTTCATTATTTCTTACAGCACAATAGTATTATATCACAATTATATACCACAACATGTTCAGTCATTCCCCAATTGATAGGTATCCCTTCAGCTTCCAATTCTTTGCCACTGCAAAAGGAGCTACTTTAAATATTTTTGTATGTATGGGTCTTTTGCCTTTTTCTTTGATCTTTTTGGGGTATAGACCTAGTAATGGTATTGCTGGGTCAAAGGGTATGCACAGTTTTATAGCCCTTTGGGCATAGTTCCAAATTGTTCTTTAGAATGGTTAAACCAGTTTACAACTCCACCAATAGTGCATTAGTGTACCTATTTTTCCACATTCCCTCCAGTATTTGTCATTTTCCTTTTCTGTAATGTTAACCAATGTAATAGATGTGAGGTGCTATCTCAATTATCTTAATTAGTATCTCTCTAATTATTAGTGATTTAGAGCATTTTTATATGACAATTGACAGCTTTGATTTCTTCTTCTGAAGACTAACCAATATATACTTTGATTATTTGTCGTTTGGAGAATGACTTTTTGTAAAAAATTAAATAAATTTGACTCAGCTCCCTGTATGTTATTATTGGGATTGTAAGCTCCTTGAGATCAGGGAGTGTGTGTGTGTGTGTGTGTGTGTGTGTGTGTGTGTGTGTGTTGTATATTTGCTTTTTGGAAGGGGCAAGGTAGGGCAATTGGGGTTAAGTGACTTGCCTAAGGTCACATGGCTAGTTTTTTGTGTTATGGGTCTGAGGCCACATTTGAACTCAGGTACTCCTGATTCCAGGGCCAGTGCTTTATTCACTGAGCCACCTAGCTGCCCCCCAGGGAATATCTTTTGCCTTTTTTGCATTCTTAATGCTTAGCACTATTTGCCTGACACATACTAGGTGCTTAATAAATGTTTATTGACTAATTGAAAGCATTCCTTATTTATAGATCTGAGAGGTAATTTTTCTCTGTTCCCCTAATTTCCCCTAATCAACCTGTATGTCTAAATCATGTACCCATTTTTAGCTTATCTTGTTTTATGATACATGTTGTTGATCTATTCCTAGTTTCCACCAGCCTGTTTTCCAGTTTTCCCAGCAGTTTTTGTTAAATAGTGATTTCTTGCTTCCAAAACTTGAATCTTCAGGTTTGTCAAACTAGACTAGATTACTATGGCCATTTAATACTGTTTTATTATGTGCCTAATCTATTCCATTGATCAACCACTATATTTCTTTTCTGGCTTCAAATTATTTTTTGATGGTTACCATTTTCTGGTATAGTTTGAGATCTGGTGCTGGCTAGGTCAACTTCCTTTACTTTTTTTTTATTGATTCCCTTGATAGTCTCGACCTTTAGTTCTTCCAGATCAATTTTCTTATTTTTTTCTAGCTCTAAAAAACCAATTATTTGGTATGAAACCAAATAAGTAAGTTAATTCAGGTAGTATGGTCATTTTTATTATATTGGCTTAGCCTACACATGAGCAATTAATATTTCTCCAATTGTTTTGATTTGTCATTATTTGTGCAAAAAGTCTCTTGTAATTGTGCTCATATAGTTTTTGCATGTGTCTTGGCAGGTAGACTCCTAAGTATTCCATAATTCTGCAGTTATTTTATTATATTTTTGCTTTACAGATTTTTTTTTTTTTTTTAGCATTTTCCATCATAAAACTTTTGGAATTGTCTTTGAGCATCGCATTGCTGAGAAGAGCTAAGTCAATTATAATTGATCATTGCATAATGTTACTATTACTGTGTACAATGATTTCCTGGTTCTATACTCTTCACTCAACATCAGTTCGTATAAATCTTTCCAAGTTTTTCTGAAATCTGCCTACTCATCATTTCTTATAGCACAGTAGTATTCCCTTACATACATATAGCACAACTTGTCCAGCCATTCTCCAACTGATGAGCATCTCCTCAATTTCCAATTTTTTGCCACCACAAAAAGAGCTGCTATAAATATTTTTGTACATGTGGGTCCTTTTCCCTTTTTTTTTTTTTTTTATGATTTATTTGGAATATTGACCTAGTAGTGATATTGCTGAATCAAAGTGTATTTACATTACACACAAAACAGAGGTTTTACAGCATTTTGGACATAGTTTCAAATTGCTCTCCAGAATGGTTGGATCAGTTCAAAACTCCAAGAACAGTGCATTAAGGTTCCAATTTTCATGTATATTCTACAACATTTATCATTTTCCTTTTCTGTCATATTAGTTAGTCTGATAGGTGTGCTATAGTACCCCAGAGTTGTTTTATTTTACATTTTTCTAATCAATTGTGATTTAGAGCATTTTTTTCATGTGATTACAGATAGCTTTGATTTCTTCTTCTGAAAACTGCCTGCTCCTATCATTTAAGCATTATTAATTGGGGAATGACTTGTATTCTTATAAAACTGATGCAATCCTCTATATGTTGGAGAAATGAGACCTTTATCAGAGACACTTACTGTAAAAATTGTTTCCCAGCTTTACTGCAGTTATTTGACCTTTTTAGGCTTCTCTTGGGTCTTAATATTGGAGATCAAATTTTTTCTTCAGTTCTGGTGTTCTCCGTATGCAAGCTTGAAATCCTTTTATTTCATTGAATGACCATTTTTTCCCCTTGAAGTATTATGCTTAATTTCACCAGGTAGGTGATTCTTGATTGAAGTCATAACTTATTTGCCTACTGGAATATCATGTTCCATGACCTCTGGTCCTTTGATGTCACAGCTGCTAAGACTTGTGTAATCCTGATTTTGACTGCCCGATATTTGAATTGTTTCTTTTTATCCACTTGCAGTATTTTTTCCTTGACCTGATAGTTCTATAATCTGGTTATAATGCTCCTTGGAACATTTTATTTTGGAATCTATTTCCTGAGGTGATTGTTGGATTCTTTCAATACATATTTTGCCCTCTGGTTGCAGGATATCAGGATGGTTTTCCTTGATAATTTATTAAAAGATGCTATCTAGATCCTCCTTTTGATTATGGCTTTCTAGTATTCCAGTGATTCTGACATTGTATCTCCTGGATCTGTTTTCCAGGTCAGTTGTTTTTCCAATGAGGTATTTTACATTTTCTTCTATTTTTTTCATTCTTTTGACTTTGATTGATTCTTGAAGTCTCACGGAGTCATTAACTTCCACTTGCCCAATCCGAACTTTTAAGGAGTTGTTTTCTTCAGTGGATCTTTGTACCTCATTTTCCATAAGGTCAATTCTACTTTTTAAGCAGCTGTTTTCTTTTCCCAAACTGTTGATTCTTTTTTTCATAATGTTCTTGCCTCAGCCTCATTTTCCCCCCATTTTTCTTTTTATCTTTCTTATATGATTTTAAGCTCCTTTTTGAGTTCTTCCATGAATTTTTCTCAGCTTGAGACCACGTCCCATTTTCCTTTGGGTTTAGCTGACAGGTATTTTGACATTGTTGTCCTCTTTTGAGGTTGTGTCTTGATCTTCCCTGTCACCATAATAACTTTCTATTGTCAGATTATTTTTTGTTCATCTTTTTTTGATCTTTTCCCTTTCTTTTAAGTCTCAGTTCTGCTACTGAGGTAGAAGGGACACTGTCTCAGTCTTCTTATACCAAGGGCTGCAGGTCTTGGTTATTTACCTGGGTGCTGCACTGATGTTACCTTGAAGCCCATGGGGGATCTTCATGTCTGGTGCTGTGCTGAAGAGGTGGCGTGACTGGTGCTGCTATAGGCCATATAAGTCTGGCAGCTTATCTAGTGCTAAACTGGGGTCCTAGTGCTTGTGTCTGGTGAGTGCTGAGGTTGATGGGGTGTTTCTGCTTTTCCCCAGGGCTATACTGATGCAAGGTCTGGCTGCTGCAGACTGCCTGTTTGCTCTGGGCTATTCCTACAGTTATTTTAAATACAATTTCTTTTTCTAACTCTTCATATTGGGTTTTGCTGGCAATATATAGAAATGCTGATGATTTATGTGGGTTTGTTTTATATTCTGCAGCTTTGCTAAAGTTGTTGTTTTGACTAGCTTTTTAGTTGATTCTCTAGTTCTCTAAACATGCCATCAGTGATTATTTTGTTTCCTCATTGCCTAGTCTTATTTTTCAATTTCTTTTTCTTGTCTTACTGCTATAATTTTTTTTATTTCAAGTGTGATCTTGAATAATTATGGTGATAATGGACATTTTTGCTTCACCTCTGATCTAATGGAAAGGCTTCAAGTTTATCCTCATTACAGATAATGCTTGATCTTGATTTTAGAAAGATAGTACTTATCATTTTGAGAAATGTTATATTTTTTAATGCTATATAGTGTTTTAAATAGGAATGGGTGTAATATTTTATCAAAACCTTTTTCCTGTGTCTATTGATATGATCATATGATTTTTTGTTTTTTGTTTTTTTGTTGTTATTGACATGGTCGATTATGCTTGTAGTTTTCCTAATATTGACCCAGCTCTACATTCGTGGTAAAATCACACCTGGTCATAGTGTATGATCTTTGCAATATATTGCTACAATCTCCTTGCTAATATTTTATTTAAATTTTTTGACATTAATATTTATTAGGAAAATTATTCTTTAGTTTTCTTTTTCTGTTTTTGCTCTCCCTGGTTTAGGCATCAAAACACTATTTGTGGTAGGGCTCTTTATTTGCCTATTTTTTCAAACAGTTTACATAATATTGGAATTATTTGTACTTTAAATGTTGGATACAATTTACTTGTAAATCCATCTGGTTCTGGTTTGTTTGTTTTTTTCCCTTTAGGGAGCTCATTGATGGCTTGTTCGATTTCTTTTTCTAAAATAGGGTTATTTAAATATTCTATTTCCTCTTCTGTTAATCTGAGCAATTTATATTGTAAATATTCATCCATTTAATTTAGATTGTCAGTTTTATTGCCATATAATTGGGTAAAATGGCTCCTAATAATTGCTTTAGTTTCATCTTTATTGGTTGTGCATTCACCCTTTTCATATTAGAAACGAGTAATTTGGTTTTCTTCTTTATTTTCAAAAATTTAATTAGTCAATGGTTTCTCTATTTTATTGTTGTTGGGTTTTTTTTTTAATAAAACTAGCTGCTACTTTTATTTTTTAGTTCATTTTTTTGCTTTCAATTTTATTAACCTCTCTTGATTTCCAGGAGTTCTATTTCAGTGTATAATTGAGGATTTTTAATTTGTTCTTTTTCTAGCTTTTTTTTGGTTGCATGACCAATTCATTGATCTCCTCCTTCTATTATTGATGGAAATTTTTAGAGATATAAAATTTCCTCCTGCATACTGCTTTGTCTGCATCCCACAAATTTTGGTATGTTGTCTCATTGCTGTAATTTTCTTTAACAAATTGTTATTATGATTTGTTCTTTGACCCTCTCATTCTTTAGGATTAGATTATTTAGTTTCCAATTAATTTTTAGTCTATGCTTCAAAGTTCCTTTTATCAAATGTAATTTTTGTTCAAAAGAGTGCATTTAATATTTATGCTTTTCTGCATTTGTTTGCGAGGTTTTTATGCCCTAACACATGGTCAATTTTTGTTAAGTTGCCATGTACAGCTGAGTAAAAGTTATATTCCTTTCTTTTCCCATTCAATATTCTCCAAAGGTTGACCATGTCTACCTTTTCTAAAATTCTATTTATCTCCTTTACTTCTTTCTAAATTTTTAAATGGTTTTTTAATGTTTAGATTTGTCTGGGTCTGATAGGGGTGAACTGACGTCCCCTACCAGTATAGTTTTACTGTCAATTTTGTCCTGTTTTTCATTTAACATTTCCTTCAAGAATTAGGATACACTGCTGTTTGGTGCACATATGTTCAGTATTGATTGTCTAAAGTTCCTTTTAGCAAAATATAGTGGGTGTGTCTTTTAATTAGGTCTGGTTTTTGCTTTTGCTTTTTCTGATATCATGATTGCTCCTCCCGCATTTTTACTTCAGTTAAAGCATAATAGTTTCTGCTCCAGTCTCTTATTTGAACCCTGTGTGCATCTTTCTGTTTCAAGTGTGTCCTTTATAAATAACATATGGTTGTATTATGGTTTCTAATCCATTCTTTTTTTTTTTTCTCTTTGGAGAGGAGAAGGCATGGTAATTGGGATTAAGTGACTTGCCCAAGGTCACACAGCTAGTAAGTGTTAAGTGTCTGAGTCTGGATTTGAACTCAGGTCCTACTGACTCCAAGGCTGAGGGCTGGTGCTCTATTCACTGCACCACCTAGCTGCCCCTTTCTAATTCATTCTGCTATTGTCTTCTGTGAATTCTTCCCATTCACTATCATATTTACCATTGCTAACTGTATATTTCCCTCCATCCTTTTCTCCTTCTTCTTATCCTTCTCTTTTTCCCCCTGTTCCCTCTTCAAAAATCTGTTTACATTTTGATCACTTTCTCCCTTAATATACTCTTCCTCTCACAACATCACTCCCTTTCCTTAAGCCCCTTCCCCTCCTATTTCCCTATTGGGTAAGATGAATTTCTATACCCAGCCGTGTGTTTATATATGTTGTTCTCTCTTTGGACAAATTCATATGAAGGTGAGGATCAAATGTTGCTTGCTCCCCTCTCATTTTCTCTTCCACTGTAAAAACTCTTCTTTGTGCACCTCTTTATTTGTGATATGATTTTCCCCATTGTTCCTCTTCCCCATTCTTCCCATTCTTCCAGTTTATTCCTCTTTCTCAATCTCTTATTCTTAAAAAAAAATCTCAACATATTAGACTCATCTCCATCTAAGCAGACTTCTAACTGACCTAATAATGCTAAAGTTTTTAGGAGTTACACGTGTCATTTTCCCATTTGGGTATGTAAACAGTTTAACTTTATTAAGTCCCTTATTATTTCTTAGTCATAATTAACTTATTATGCTTCTTGTGTTTGAATGTCAAATTTTCTACTCATTGCTGATCTTTTCATCAGGAATTCTTGAGAGCCCTCTATTTCATTAAACATGATTTGTTTTCCCTTGACAGATTATACTCAATTTTTCTAGGTAGGCTATTTTTGGTTGTAATCCTAGCTCCATTGCCTTCTGGAATATCATATTCCAAGTCCTCCACTCCTTTATAGTGGTAGCTGCTAAATCTTATGTGATCCTGTCTGTGACTCCAGAGTATTTAAACTATTTCTTTCTGACTGCTTGAAGTATATTCTCCTTAATCTGGAAGCTCTGGAAATTGGATATCATATTCCTGGAAGTTTTCATTTTGGTATCTCTTTCAGGAGGTGATCAATGGATTCCTTAATTTTCTACTTTACCCTCTGGTTTTATGATATCTGGTAGTTTTCCTTTACAATTTCTTGAAATGTGCTGTCCAGAATCCAATTTAAAATTATGCCTTTCAGGTAGTCACATAATTCTTAAATTATCTCTTCTAAATCTATTTTCCAAGTCAGTTATTTTTCTGATGAGTTATTTCATATTTTGTTCTATTTTTCAGTCTTTTAACTTTGTTTTCTTGTGTCTTGATGTCCAATGGAACCATTTGTTTCCACTTGACGAATTTTAATTTTTAAATTTTAAATTTTCTTTATTAAGACTTCATACCTTTTTAAATCAATCTGTTAATTTTCTTTTCACAATTTTCTTGCATTGCTTTCATTTCTTTTCCCAGTTTTTCCTCCACTTCTTTTGTTTGATTTTTCCAAGTCTTTTATTCATTTCTCTTTCTTTAGCTCTTCTAGAAATTTTTGCTGGGCTTGTTTTCAACCTGAATTTGTTCTTTGAACCTTTGCTTGTAGTTGTTTTCAAGTCATTGTCTTCTTCTAAGTTTGTGTCTTGAGCTTCCCTGTTACCATAAAAGTTTTTTATGGTCAGTTTTTTTTTTTGGTTGTTTGCTTATTTGCCCCATCTATTTCTTTCTTTCTTTTTTGGAGAGGGGAAGGCAAGGCATTTGGGGTTAAGTGACTTGCCCAAGGTCACACAGCTAGTATGTTTTAATTGTCTGAGGCCACATTTGAACTCAGATCCTCCTGACTCCAGGGCCAGTGCTCTATTCACTGCACCACGTAGCTGCATCACCCCCATCTATTTCTTGACTTTGAACTTTGGGTTAGTTGGGTTCTGCTCATTTTAGGGGGAGGGGGAGAGCCAGTCTGAGCCTTTGTAGCTTTATATACATAGCTGAATGTAGGTTTTTGATGCTTCCAAGGTGGTATAATCTGGGAAAAAGTCTGGCGACCGCTTCCTACTCTGTGCTCTGATCCTTACCCAGGTAAGCACCCTGCTCCCTTATTGTTGTGACCACTCCTCTCCATGATGGAATTGTGACCTGGAATTGTGTGATAGACTATTTAGCTGCCAAATGGCATGAGATCCTGCGCCCAGTCCTAGTACAGAGGTCCCCTGTAATCTCTTTCTGATCAACTAGTCAGCCACTTCACCATCTCTGTGCATTTGAAGCTCCTGCTACTGTTGCTGCTACAGCTTCTGCCTCCAAGACCCAGAGCCAGTGCTTCTTCCACTACAACTTGAACCTGGTCAGCACTCACCCCAGTTCGTCTTTTTCTTTCTGTCTAAGCTGCCCTGGGCTGGAACAATGACTCACTCATAATCTTTTGTTGGTTTCTCTGCTTAGAATTCAATTTGTCATTTTCTGTATTCATTTTGTAGGAGAAATCTCAGGGGAAGTTTGGCACTTGCGACTCTTCACTGCCATCTTGACTCCTTCCTCACTCTTGATTTACTTCCTTTTCCAATAATATATTTCCTTGATTTTATCTAGGCTCTACTCACTTTCCCTAGACTTCATTTCCTTGCTAGCAGCTTTCTTACCCTAAAGATGTCTCTGATTTAAGATCCACTCGCCTGATTTGTAAGTCTCTAGCCCAGACCACAATTTCATGAGGTACTCAGGCTGTGCTCACGTCACTTCTGGCTCTATTCCTCAATCTCTAGGTTTCATCACCTCCCCACCAACAGCCTAATCTCCCTCCCCTGCTTTCCAGCTTCCCTTTATGTGTTGTCATGCCCCCCCCCCCCCATACACATCTTGAGGATAAGGACTGACTTTTGTGTTTATATTTTTATCCCAGAACTTATTACAATGCCTGGAACATAGTAGGCACCTAATAAATATTTGATTTAGCTATACAATTCTGAGTCATTCTCAGTTCAACTACAGTGTCCATTCAAGATATATAAACTGATGGAATCGATGGGTTGTCCATCTAGCTGCATGGCATAGTTTGGGTCATGTGCATTTGTCATTCACTTGGCTATTCTGGTATGGGTTGTTTGCCCAATATCTTTTGTGGGATCAGGATTTCATTGACGATGTCCTATAGTGTGCTCAGTTCAATCAACACAACGTCATCCACAGACAGTAGTATCTGGAGCACCACATTGTCAATTAAGAATTCTTCTTTCAGTTGTACTATATGTAAAACATTATCCATGTCAGTGACAAATATCTTTGCTGAGCAAGTGTCTCCGTATTTGACACCTCGCTTGGTACTGATAAACTGAATTGTAAATAGTTTTATTTGTGTTTGAATTAGCCTGTAAAGAAATCTTATTACTCTTTTGCTCAGGAAGCTCATGTGACTCTAGAATAAACCACAAATTCATCTGTTTGGTATTTAAAGACCAATATGGCTCCTGCCTATATTTCCAAATTGACTACACCTTACTACTCCCTCTCATGCATTCTACCTTCCTGTCTACTAGTTGGTCCCTGTTTACAACATCCCATCTCCTCTCTTTGTGCCTCGTGCTGAAATTGTCCTCCCCTCCTCATCTCCAGCTCTTAAAACCACCAGTTCCTTTTAAGGCTTAGCTCAAGAACCACCTCCCTCAAGAGACTTTTCCTGATTTTCAAGAGTATTAGTACCCACCCCCAGCCTCTTTCACTTCATATATAAATTTTGTATGTATCCTGTATTTACTTTTTTTTAAACCTTAAACTATTATGTGAATGTCAACCACTGTTATTTTTTAAAATTTGATTTGTTTATTTACTTTTAGTTTACAAGATTAAGTTCCATAATCTCTTGAGTTTCAAATTTTCTCCCCTCTCTCTCCCCCCCATCATGGCAGCATGCAATCAAATATTGTATCTGCAAATATTTTCAAATTGGACATTAGTGTGGTTGTATAGAAAGGTTGTAATCAATGGGGTGAACAATGGGAAAAAAGAAAGAGAACCAAACATGAAAAAGAAGGATAGCATGTAGATTGCTTCAGTCTCCATTTAAACTCTGTTCTTTCTGGATCTTTTTCTGACTGTAGACATCTCCTTCCATCTTGAGACTTGTAGAGTTGTCTTATAACTATGTGTTGCTGCAAAGAGTCCAGTTTATCAAAATTGGTTGTCACACATATGATGTATCTGGGATTGTGTACAAATTTTTCCTGGTTCTGCTCTTCTCACTTAGCATCAGTTTGTATAAAGCTCTCCAGATGAATATGAAGACTGTCTCCTCCCCATTTCTTATAGCGCAATAGTATTCCATTGTATTCATGTACCACAACTTGTTCAGCCATTCCCCAATTGATGAGCATCCCCTTAATTTCCAGTTTTTTGCCACCACAAAGAGAGCTGCAATAAATATTTTTGTGCATATGGGTCTTCCTCCCACTTCCATGGTCTCTTTGGGGTACAACCCCAGAAGTTATCCTGTATTTACTTATCTGTGAAAACATTCAAGCTCCTTAAGGACAAGGTCAGCCTTACTTATTCTTTTTTCTCCCCAGCACCAAGCACCTGAAACAATTACACTTAATAAATACTTATTGGTTGATTGATCATTTGAATAGGTCAGATTGGAGCTGTAATACAATATATACAATGTCTTTGGGCCCTCTATTTTTTACTCTAATTTGTTGCTCATTTTGACCCTTGCTCTAGCCAGTTGATGGTCTGAATACATATAGACAACTGATTTAGAAATGTCTCATTCATTTCTCATCTGTTAAGACTAAGTCAATTTTATTTTTTGTGGTAATATTCAGTGATTGCCAGGTCTTCCAAATAAATTATTTTTCATCTCATAAATACTCTTATTTAAACGTGGTTTTCAAGGGTGGTCAGCAGTATTTAGATAGATTGCACAAAGTGATAAAAGGCAGTTATTTGAACCTCCTGCATATCTATTTTAACTTTATAGTCCCTAATTACACATCAGATTTGAAATCTATTAATGTCAAATCCCACCAAAGATTACCCTGATTGAACTATCTGTCTGAATGTTCCTGATACAATCCTCCCATATACCTCCTTCATCTGATCAAGGTTTCACTTCCTCTAAGAGGAAAGACTTGGCAACAAATGCAGGCTCTTTGGACTTCTTTGATGTATACTAAGCAAGGCATTCTTATTTTGGCTTCTTTGCTTTCCTAATTCATTCTTTCTTCCTTTCTTCCTTCCTTTCATTCTGATTCATGAAATGGGAAGCCTCAACTCTTAAAGATTTATGCACTGATCAACCAAGATTCCAGAGGACTGTTTAAGAAAAACGTTACCTCCTTCATGACAGAAATAAGATAGACTAAGACTGGAACGCATTTGTGGATGTTGCCAACATGGGAATTTGTTTTGCTTCACTATCCTTACATGATACAAGGGATCTATTTTCTTCTGTTTTTTTCCTTTCTTTTTATCAGTGGGTAGGGAGGGAAAAATATTAGAAAATTGAAAAAGCAAAAGCTTAAAAGAGAAAAAAATGAAAGCAATGAAGGGAAAAATGAGATTGGAGCATGGTTAATATGAAGTCTAATAAAGACACACCATCACTTGTCTTCTCTCTATGTTTCTAAATGGCCCAAGGGCTCCTGCATCATGAGGTGCTGCTTGTGGGTATCCCAAGTCAATTTCCATTTAGCCTTTAGACTTTCAAAGCCTGATCACAACCTATCTTTCGGGTCTTATACATTACTTCCCATACACTGTAATCCTGTCAAATTGGCTTTTTCTCTATTTTTCATGAACATTTTATTTCTAACCTCCATATGGACTAGATCACATGTCTAGAATTCACTTCTTCCCTCACCTCTGCCTCATAAAATCTTTTTCTTTCTTCAAGATGTAGCTCAAGCATCACTTTATACATGAAACCTTTCCTGGTACCCACAACTGCTAGTGCCCTCTCTCCCAAACTATCTTGTTTTAAGATAAATAATAATACTCAGCATTTGTGTAGTGCTTTAAGGTTTGCAAAGTGCTTTGCATATATTATCCTTTTTCATCCTCATAAAACTCTAAGAAATAGGTGCTATCATTATCTCCATTTTGTAGCAAATTAAGGCAGGCACAAGTTAAGTGACTTGCCCAGGGTCACAAAACTAATAAGTATTTGAGCCTGGATTTGAACTTAGGTCTTCCTGACTTCAGGTCTAGTGTCCTTTTTATTGTGTCACCTAGATGATTCCCTTTAATTATATTTATTCTGCATATAATTATATGTGTACTTAGTGCCTTCTCTATTAAAATGTAAGCTCTTTATAATAAGGAATCACTTAATTCTTTGTATTGTATTTTCAACATCTAGCACAGTGCCTGACCTAAGTAGGCCCCTAATAAATGCTTGTTGATTGATTGCCTTACATTACCACTCCAACTGTTCAGGACAGCTGGACAGGACGTACCAACTCTTGTTCATGTCCATTTCAAAACAGGCATCCAGACATCTCCTAGAACACAGGGCAGTCAGTGGAGGACTGAATTAAAACAAAAAAATCATCCTTGAACCTTCAACTCATTTGAATCTATCAGTGGTCCTCAATGATACTCTTCCTGAACCCATTCCCCAGCGGTTAGCATACTCCCATGCCCTCTTATCCTTCTCATCCCACTGACAGTAAACTCTTGACCTGAATAACCAAACCCCTAATCCAGCCCCAGCTGTCCTCTCCTTTATTCCTGTCCACCTGAACCTTATACGCTCAATATCTTACTCTAGATCTGCCCACTCTTTCCATTGTGCTCTCTGGAACTCAGTTCCATAATCAACAAACTTTCTTTAATCTTGCACCCCTTCCTAGTTTTCTCCTGTCATCTTCTACTGCTCACTGAGATCTGGTTCCTTAGAGATGATATCACATTCCTGGCCGTACTTTCGAGTACTAGATGCATACTTTCTAACATAGTCCCCTGACTCATTGGCTGAGATGGAATACTCCTTGCTCCCCATTGCCACTTCCAGACTCTCTATCAATATCACTTAACAATCACTGCTCTTTTGAGGTTCATGCAATTCAAAATAATCACCCAATCAGATTTTGGTAGCTATTATCTATTGACATCTAGGACATTGTCCCACCTTTGTCTCTGAGTTCAGTGTCCAACTCATAGTCTACTTTCTCTATTCTGACTCTAGTCCTTTTATCAAGGGACTTCAGCATACATGTTAATGTAAGTCCATGAATAAATATTCATTAAGCACCTACAATGATCCAGGCATTGTGCTAAGCAATGAAAAAGATAGTTCCTGCCTTTAAGGAATTCACCATCTAATGAAAGAAGATCATGCACACACACATACACACACACACACACACACACACAGAGCTGAAAAAGGGGGAGGGAGTGGTAAGGTATGGGACATGGAGAAGAAGTTCAAGAGTGCAGCCTGCAGAGAAATGGAAAATGAAAAGATGGCAGGCTTGCAAACTCTCCTTAAATAGAGGCTTTGGGAGGAGCTTCTTCACTCCTCCAATCAGAGGGGCAGAGGTACTGATGAGGTCTTAGTATTAAGGCAGTTGTTTCCTTAAATGTTCTAACTTCCAAATTCCTCAATCTATTCAACTCTCATCATTTTCCTGATGTCATGGTCCTCTTCAAAAAAAAAGAACACAACAATTCAACTCTCATAACTTGCTTTTTCATTCTAACTCACCAATACAAGGAAAAGTCATACTTGAGCTTACATTCAATTATTCCATTTCTATATTTAGGAATTTTTAAATTCTTTTATCAGATCATTATCTTTTATTCCCCCAGCTCCCCTTATGCCTTGAACTTCCTGAACCCACTCTTCATTCTCACCATGACCTCCAATCCCTCCAGAATTTGGTACTTTTACAGGCCATCACCTGGTTACATTGTTCTGGCTACACTCTCCTTCCTTCTCAATCTCAACTCAACTGTTTGGCAAACCAGGTCAAATCTACATGATATTCTACTCTTGAATTTCTTATCCCTTAAGCCAGTGGTTCTCAACCTTCCTAATGCTGCAACCCTTTAATACAGTTCCTCATGTTGTGGTGACCCCCAACCATAAAATTATTTTCGTTGGCTCCTACATAACTGTAATTTTGCTACTGTTATGAATCTATCTGATATGCAGGAGGTATTTTCATTGTTGCAAATTGAACATAACCCACAGGTTGAGAACTGCTGCCTTAAGCTATCAATGACCCGTGCCTTACCAAATCCCAAACTTGGATTGCTCCCATCAACCACCCCCTTTAAATCTTATGTGCTGCTGAATGGAGTTAGAGGAAGTTACAAAACTATGCTTATTGGATTCTACAAATTCGTGTTATCTAGTCTCAACTGAACTTTCACTGCAGTTAAGGTAATCCTGTTACTCCTCTCTAATCAAGTCCCCACAGTAGCTCTTCTAAAACTTCTCTCCTTGAACTTTCCACATCCCTTTTTCCTCTCACTTTTTGAGCTAAGAATCTTGCTTGATACTTCAATGGGAAAACTGAAGTAATTCACTGAAAGTTTCCTTCTCTTCCTTTCTCATCATCTCATATCAATTTGACATCATCCCCCACCATCTTCATTACAGTCTTTGAAGAAAAACCATCCTTTCTTGCCAAAGGGGTCAATTCCTCTTTGTGAACTGTTGTTTCCTCTCATTATGTCCCATCTAACACAACATATTGCCCCAATGTTATCCTCACTCTCTCTCTAATCTTCAGTCTCTCCTTATCTACTGGTTTCTTCTCTACTGCTTAAAAACATGTCCAAGTCTCTATCCTTAAAAACTCTCACTAGATCCTGCCACACTTGCTAGTTATCACCCCTATCTCTCCTAACCTTTTTAGATAAACTCATCCCTACACTATGTGTGTCCAGTCCCTCTCTTTTCATTTTCTTCTAAATAATCTACAATTTGGTTTCAGGTTTCATTATTCATCTGAAATTGTTCTCTCCAAAGATACTAATGATTTCTTAATAATAGTAGCTTTTATATAGCACTTTAGGGTTTACAAAGCACTTTATCCATGTTATCTCATTTGATGATCACAAAATCCTATGAAGTAGGTGCTATTATCATCCCTATTTTATAACTGAGGAAACTGAGGTTGAAAAGGTTTTAGTGACTTGCTCAAGGTCACACATCTAATAAAGTGCTTGAGGTAGGATTTGAACTCCAGTCTTTCTGACATTCTACCTGAGTCCAACACTACCATTTTGGCACTTAGCTGCCTCCAACTACCGAAATCTAATGGCTATTTCTTGACCTTTTTCTTCTTGAGCTCTCTGAAGCATTTGACACCATTGATACTCTTGATACTCTTACCCTTAATACTCTCTTCTACCTGGGTTTTTCTGATAATGTGTCACTTTAGCTCTCCTCCTACCTCTCTGACTGCTCCCTTGCTGACTTTTCATCCATGTCACATATATTAACTGTGTGACACCAAGAGCTCTGTCTTCAGCCCTCTTTTTTTTTTCCTTCTATACTCTCACCTGGTGATCTCATCAGTTCCAATGGATTCAATGATCATCTCTATGTGAGTGATCCTTAATCTACATATATGGCCCCAGTCTCTCTGCTGAGCTTCAGTTCCACATCACCAAATATCTCTTGATCATTTCAAACTGTTCTTTCTATGAGCATCTCAAATCAACATGTTCAAAACAAAATTAATTTTATTTACCTCCAAACTCACTCTCCTTTTGAATTTTTTTGATTTCTATAGAAAGCAACACTCTCAGTTACCTTGGCTCTTAACCTTAATATCATTGTTGACTCCTCATTCTGCTTCAGTGTACATCTCCAATTAGTTGTCAAATCTTGTGTCTTTCTCCACAATATCTCTTGTATCTATATGGCTCCTTTGCTTCATTCACACAGTCACTATCCTAATTCAGTTTCTCATCTGCTCTAGTCTGGATTAGTACAAGAGACTTCTGATTGGATCCTTGTTTTAAGTCTTTCTCCATTTCAATCCAACTTCTACTCAGTTGCCAAAGTGATCTTTCTAAAACATAGATTTGACTGCATCATCTCCCACTCAATAAACTTCAATGGCTTCTTGTAAAATATGTTTGGCATTTAAAGTGTTTTACAATCAGACATATTACTCTCCTTCAGCCATACTGACTTACTTGCTATTCCTCACACATGATACTCCATCTCTCATTTCTGTGCCTTTAACTTTAACTTTAACTTTAACTGTCTCTCTTCACTTTTACCTCTTAGAATTCCTTTTTTTTCTTCAGGCTTCAGCCCAAATACTACCTCATGTAGAAGGTCTTTCTTAGTCTCTCTAGCTCAGTGGTTCTTAACCTTCCTAATGCCGCGACCCTTTAATAGAGTTCCTCATGTTGTGGTGACCCCCAACCATAAAATTATTTTCATTGCTACTTCACGACTATAATTTTGCCACTGTTATGAATTGTAATGTAAATATCTGATATGCAGCATGTATTTTCATTGTTACAAATTGAACATAACCCACAGGTTGAGAACCGCTGCTCTAACTGCTAGTACCCTCCTTTCTAAGGCTGCCTTCCATCTATTCTGTATCTGTTACTAATTATACCTGCTTTAGAATGTAATTTCCTTTATGGAATGAGGCTTTTAAAATTTTTCTTTGTATTCTCAGTGCTTAGGACAATGTTTGGCACATGATAAGCACTTAATAAATGCTTATCAATTGATTGATTGGTCCCAAGAGCAAAGATGAAAGTGGAGGGAGAATAACAAAAAGGCAGAAAAGTCGAACAGGTCTCTCTGCATTCTGACATGAATGACAGTGGAATCTCCACATCTGGACTCTAACATCTCAATCCTTAATGTGCTGCATAAGGAGGTTGATGACTGAAAATAACTATAATACATAGATATATTTTTCTTTCTCTCTCTATATATACACACATAAATATATTTTTTTCCACTCTGTGAGATTATACTGAAGTGGATGGAAAGGAAGACTGAACCACACTAAGCATCCACAGTGAAAATCCATGCTGAAGGTGTCATAGTTTTGTAAGCATTGGGCAATCAATTATTAAGCTATTTGGTAGAAGGGAGAAGATACTAGACAATTGGAAAAAGCAACAGAAAGTTTCAAAACTTCCAAAATATCCAGATGATATCAATAAGCATTGACCCACATGCCTACTTCTTCATCTCTACAACAATTATAGGAGGCATCCCTACACGTGTCTAGAGCATCCTTGAGAGAAAGTTTGAAAAAGACAATCTTCCCATAAACCGTTTTCTATAATAGACCACACCTTTACAGCCACCCAATTGAATGAAAGGTGAAGAGAGTGCAAAATTTCATTATGTTTATTGTTTGTTGACTATAAAAAAGCATTTGAATCAGTTAAGAAAAGTGCAACTTTAAAGACTCTCCTCTAACAAGGTGTCTCCCACAATATGATATGATCATGCAAGATTCTTTGACAAATGCAACAGAGGTGATAGCATGGTTCAGCAGTTCTCTAATGATCAGTTATTAGTATTAAGTGAGGCAAAAAACCAAGACAATTCTCTACTCATTACAGTTATTTGCCACTGTCACATAGAGTGTTCACTGAAGAGCCCAAATTGAGGGAGGATTTCCTATAGATGGTGGAATCTCCGCACCACTCTTGTTCGTAATTGACATTATGCTGACTGTTCCATGTTCCTGGGACCTTCCTTTCCCTGTAAAGTTTTACTCAGGAATGTTCTATCTCCACAGCTTGTATTTTTTCTCCTACTGCTTTCTCCTTAGCCCATTAAAATGTTACAATATCTCTTAGTTTCCAACTTGAAGATAAAAAAAAATGGGAACTTGCATTCTCAGATCTCTAATCATATGACAAAGCAATAATTATCAAAACTATTTGGAACCGAATAAAATACAGGAAAAAAAGAGTCAGAGGCATAGATTAGATGCCAATAATGATATTGACCTAGATTCATATGGTAGCTTAATGTTCAATAACACTTCAGAACACAAAAAAACTGGGTGAAGTAATTGCTATAAAATAAAATTTGTCGGGAAAAGAGGATGGAAATTTGATTTAAAAAATAGGAATAGACTAGCATCTCACACAATATACCACAATAAATTCCAAATAGCTCAATGATACCTGTTATGGTTAGCCATTATTTAAACTTCTGCCTTCTAGAGCAGAGAAGAATAAGTTTACTTCCTCTACCATAGGAGAGTTCTTCAAATGTTCCCCTCTTCTATTTTCTTTCTTTTCCAGTCCCCTTATACTTTGCTCTCTTCCAGGGGGCGAATATCTCTTACTTTCTTCTCTAAAATCTGAAAGCCAAGGTTTTTTCAGTGAGGTGTAGTGGAAAGAACACTGGTCTTGAAGTCAGTATGACTGTTTTTAGTTGCTAGCTCTGCTACTTTACTAACTGTGAGACATGGGAATAATATATCTGGAATGCAAGGATCTAAGACAACTTCAAAAGACTCATGATGGAAAATGCCATCCACATCCAGAGAAAGAACTTGGCAGTGTGAATGCAGACTGAAGCATACTATTTGCTCTCCTTTTCTTTCATTGTTTTCTTTTGTTTCTTCTTTCTTGTAGTTTCTCTCATTAGTTCTAATTCTTCTTTACATCATGACTAATGTGAAAATATGTTTAATATGAATGTGTAAGTAGAGCCTATATCAGATTGCATGCCATCTTGGGGAGGAGAAGAAAATTCAAAACTCAAAATCTTATGGAAGTGAATATTGAAAACTAAAAATAAATAAATAAATTTTTAAAAAAAGAATAATATATCTGGGAACCAGCTTCTTATCTGTCAAGTAAGGGATTGGAGTATATGATCTCTCAGGTTCTTTCCAACTCTAAATCCCATGATCAATCATATTCTGAACAGTAAATGCAATAATATTTTCTTTAGTCCCCATGTTCTTTGAACCTTATGGGGAATTTGATTCTGTTCATTCTTCCATACTTATTGAATACCTTTTCTTTCTTTTTCTCTGTGAGATTATACTATCATGATTTTTAACCTCTCTGGTCATTTCTTCTCTGCCTCTTTTGGTAGCTTTTCCCCTCTCCTAATTATGGGCAGCCCTAAAAGTTTTGCCTCTCCTTACTTACAAGTCTACTCTCATAGCTTTAGTTAATACTTCTATGTAGATGATTCTGTGTGGCTAACACATTAAAAGACTGGTGTTCTGGGGAGAGTTGGCTAACCCCCGGGCAGAATTGCAATTTATTGACAAATTAAAGGGATTTATTGATCATCTCCCACACACTCAACACTGGGCTAGATGATGTGAAGGACGCCAAACTTTAAGACATGGCTTCTTCTCTCAAGATTGTTCAGTCTAGTTGAGGAGGCAAGACTAAAATATAGAGAACACAATGAAACAAGATAGAACAGTAGATGCAGTCTTTCCTATCCAAATCCCTAGCCATCCTTCAAGACTCAAACCTTACTTTTTAGCCTTCATTATGCTCCCACCCCACTGAAATCCTGTAGCATGTGTAACCTCTGACATATTTCAACACTCGATTATTCACTATTTTATATTGTTCCTCACTCTTCTTTACCAACATATCCAATGCGTTGTCAAATATTGTTTCTTCCTCCACAACATTTCTTGACTCCATCCTTCCCCTGCCTCCCACATATACACAACCACCACAATAGTTAAGGTCCTTAACAGCTCTCACCTAGACTATTGCTATAGCTTTCTAATTGGCCTCTCTGAATCTAGTCTCTTTACACTCCAATTCATCCTCTCTATGACTACTAAAGTGATTTCATTCACACACAAGTCCACACAATATAGTCAGGAGAGATGGATGCATGTGTATACCTATTCATATAGGTATACATACATATCCACACATCTATGTATATATACACAAGGGTGTCCCTAAAGTCTGGATGCATAGAAAATTTCATTAACTATTTTTTCATATTTTCAAGCAATGAAATGAAAGAAATTTTCAACAACATTTTATTTAATGAGTATAAATTTTAGCCAGGACAATTTCATATGGAATAAAAGCTTTCATTAGCTATTGGGGGCTATTTTCCATATCAATGATATTAATTAAATTAAATTAATTAATGAGATTTCCTATGTGTCTCCTATGTCTTCCTATGAAATCTCATTTATGCTAATTAAATAAAATGTTGTTGAAAATTTCATTCATTTCATTTCTTGAAAATATGAATAGTTAATGAGATTTCCTATGTGTCCAGACTTTAGGAATACCCTATCTACACACACACACACACACACACACACATCTCTCTGTGTGTAAAAACACACACACATATACACACATCTCTCTGTGTATACACATACACACATATACATATAAACACCCACACACATCTATCTCTCCTGACTATATTGTAAGGTCCTCAAGGTAAGGACCACTTCACTTCTGTCTCTGTTACTGGCACCTAGCCCAGTACCAGACATAGAGCAGATGCTTAAAGAGGACCTGGATGGTTGGTGAGTTCATCATGCATATTGAAAAGTTTGATTTTTAAAATAAAGAGTTAAATATGGTGACTGCTAGAGGGACAGCAAGACTGATGAGTACTAGAGATAAAAATTCATAAGCAAAAATACACGTTCCCCATTCTCAACAAGCTTACATTCTAAAATGGTAATGTGTGTGTTTGTGTGTGTGTGTATGTATGTATGTATGTATGTGGTGAGGGTAGCCAGGGAGGAGCATCTTTGTTTGGAAAATTACAAGGATAGAGAGGCGAGAAGGGAATAAACATATATTAAGTGCTTACTATGTGCCAAGCAGTATGTTAAGTGATTTACAAATGTTATCACATTTGATCCTCACAGTAACCCTGGGAGGTAGATGATATTATTATTTTTAAATAACATTTTATTTTTCCCCAATTACATGTTAAAATAATTCTTAACATTTTTTTAAAATTCTGAGTTACAAATTCTAATCCTCCATTCCTCTCCACCCTTCTGCCTCCCTGACATAGCAAAAAAATCTGATATAGGTTCTAAATGCACAAACATATAAAACCATTTCTGTATCAGTCATTTTGTACAAAAAAACTCATACTTTAAAAAAAAAGAATGAATGAAAGAAAATGAAAAATGGTATGATTCTGTCTATATTCAGGCAATATCCATTCTTTCTCTGGAGGTGGATCCATGTTTCATCATGAGTCCTTTGGGATTGTGTTGGATCATTGTATTGCTGAGAATAGCTAAGTCATTCACAGTTCTTCATCATACAACATTGCTGTTACTGTGCACAATGTTCTCCTGGTTCTGCTCACTTCACTTTGCATTGGATCATATAAGTCTTTCCAGGTTTTTCTGAAATCCACCTGCTTTCATATCTTACAGTACTATAGTATTCCATTACATTCACATACCACTTGTTCAGTCATGGGCATTCCCTCAATTTACAATTCTTTGCCAACATAAAAAGAGCTGCTATAAATATTTTTGTATAAGTAGGTCCTTTCTCTCCCTTTTTTGAAGGTAGATGCTGCTATATCATCATCATCATGTTCATCATCATTTTCATTTCACAGTTGAGGAAACTGAGACAGCCTCTCCCAGGGTCACACCACTAAAAAGTGTTTGAGGCTAAACTTGAGCTCAGGCTTTCCTGATTACAAGTCCAGCACTCTATCTCCTGAACCACTTAGATGCCTCTGTAAGGAGAGTCCTAGGAAAGCAGATTGTTACATCCCTTCCAGGAGCAATTATTGAATTATGGTTTCAGAACTGGAAAGGAGGATGTGAATACAGAGGTGCATGTGTATGGTGGCATGGCTGATTGTGAGAAGTCCAAAGACTGTAGTGAATCATGATTGGAGTCAAGGTCTAGATATAGTGAGTCAGTTAAGGTCACCACTAATCAAGTCAGTGGGGCCCCAGAGCCAGAGTTCCAGGCATTAAAGCACCAACTCTTCCTGTGTTTGGTTGAAGGCAGAGATGAAAGTACCAGTGGAAAGGAAGAGACTGAAGATTTTAGAGGGGAGAAATGTGAGAGAAAGGCAGGAATGTGCTGGTAAATATATAGCAATGGGGGGGGGGGCAATATACACATATATTTTTAAGTTTAATCTGCATTAATAACACTTTTTAAAGTCTAGACAATCTATAAAACAATAGATTGAGCCCTAATTTATAGATATGACCTATTTCTGTGGTAAAAAGGCTTATATTGAACATTTAAAAATAGTTTCTTCTAAGCCTCAATCAGTTAGAGCTGGCCCCAGCACACCACTGGAGAAAGATCCCTTAACAGCTGGAAAGAAATGGAAGGTAAGACAAAGTAGGTTTAGTCTAAGTAGGTTTAGTCTAAGAGAGGAGAGGCACCAAGATGCAGCTCAAGCATCACTTTCTGCATGGAACATTTCTTAATACTCCCAAATGTTAGTGCCTGCCCCCAACTACTTTATATTTATTCTCTGTATTTATTTTGTGTATGTGCTCATACATGTACTTGCTGTTGTCACTAAATGAACATAATTGAACATTCTTGAGACTAGCTATCGTACTATTTTTGTGTTCTTAGCATCTAGCATGTTGCCTAGCATATAGTAGGAACTTTTGGGGGGCATTCTCTTTTCCCTTGCCTTCCTATCTTCCCCAGGGGTAAAAAGAAAAGAAAAACAAAACTCTTGCAACAAATATATAGGGCATTCCAAAAGTCTTAGTGGAATTTTAAGTTTAGTCTAAACTTAAGCTTTAAAAAAAGGGAAAACCTTTCAAGTTTAGCTTTAAATTACATAAAATCATTTAGGGTGCCTTGTGTATAGTCAAGAAAAACAAATCATAACATTGTCTGTGCCTGAAAATGTATGCCTTATTCTATATCATCTTGAGTTCATTATCTTTGTGGTAAGAAGTGGGTAGCAAGCTTTATCTCTGTCCTCGGAATCAAGGTTGGTTGTTGAATTATCAGAGCTTTCAAAAACATTTTCCTTATCATTTTGTTATTGTATAAATTATTCATCTATTTCACTCAGCATCAATTCATTCTGATTTTCACAGATTTTCCTGAAAACTGAACACTGCATAATTTCTTATGGCACAATAATATTCTATAATATTCATATATAATAATTTGTTTACCCATTTCCCAATATATAGGTGCCCCCTTGGTTTCCAGTTCTTTACTACTACGAAAAAGGCTACTACAACTATTTTTTGTACATATGGATCTTTTCTTTCCTTTTCTCTCTTTGGCATCCCATCCCAAACTTAGAGTAGAGGTGAAACTCTTACTCACTGGTCATTGTCCTATGCAGATACCTTCTTCCAAGGAACTCTTGTCACAACCATGAAGTGATCTGGCGTATAAGGTATGAGTGTGGGAGTGCAGAATTTTCCTGGTGGTCCTTGACACTACTGTGGGTAATAACTCTAAGGGAGACATAGTATAGGGAGAGAACAGAGTGGAAGAATGTTGAAGAATAATGTGGGTTTTGTTATATTGGAGACAAGTTTCATAATTGGATACGATAGGGAGAGTGGGATGTGACACATCCTTCCACCCTCATCTTTGTTGATCACACACGTTGAAGTAAGTCTTGTTGTTTGTCCTTTGTTTTCTAAGAAGACCAGTGACATCATGGGCTGAAGATCTCATCTTGACTTGCATGTGAATTGGATTTAGATGAAGCAGAATTATACAAATTCATCAGCTTCACTCTCTCTTCCAAAGTCATCAAAGTCCAGCTGCAAGATAAAAGTCAGGACAGTGGCTGATGACCTGGGATGCAGTGGATGATCTTGGCATTTTTGATATCTGACCAAGCTCTAAGTGCTCCACAATGCCTGCTTCAGCCACCTTCATAGCTGTAGGAACAAATTGTTCTCATTTTCCCATTACACTAGGGGAAGTCTTCACATGCTTGGGATAAACTTCCCTCTGTCTTACTTGCAGGTTTTACTTTCAACCTGGTTTAGCCCAGCTTCTGACACATTTTTGCCAGGTATGGCTGTTGCACATGCTGCAAATTTTTGGAGCCACAGGGGAGAGCTGGGAGACTGGTTGGACACCAAAGGTAGATGAGCAGCCCTGAAAAGGGCTCGACAAGCCCTCACACCAGAGGTGCTATTCCTCCTGAACACCCCATACACCCCTGGAGTTAGTCTAAGGTCCCTTGGAGTCAGTTCACAACCTTGCGGGGGACCCTAGCCCTTACTTTGGAGACTATATGGAAACTATAACTATAAGTTATGAAACAGTTGCCTATTTACCTTGGTGGAAGGAATTTCCTACCAAGAGTTCTGTATGTTAATGAAGTCATAAATCTGGGAAAAATACAAGTATACACAAAGTAATTTCTAGAGAAAGGGTACAGGTCCAATATGAAGGACAGTTTGATAATCATAGAATGCCAGTGGGCATAATGGAAGGGTAGGGTAGAGGGAGATAGGGACATAGCAAGGATGGGATTGACATGCATGAGCATTCTATAGATACAAATTTATCAAGGCAAGGCTGAAGTGAACTAATTCTCTAGGTCACTAAGTGCACCATCTCCATCCAGTGTCAACGAGCAAACCTGGAGGGCAGGGGGCTTCAGTACATGTGGTAGAGGTATTATCGAGATAGAAAACGTTGGTGTTAAGCAACTTTGCAAAACTGAGGGAAGGGATCATACACCATAGTACAACCTCCTACTTGTATGAATCCATAATACTCCTTGTCAACTTATTTTGTGCCAGAGAAGCTCTACTTCCTCCTTTTTTTGCCTTGGCATATTTACAAGTTGGCCAAAAGCTTTCCTGGCATAGATGATGGAAGACAGTTACAGGCAATTCCATTTGCTGGGTAGGAGCACAAGTGTAGATGAGAATGTGATCACAACAAGCTACCTCTACCACACCTCCCCTACCTCCAATAGGTTTTGAAATAAGGAATTCAGGAACCTTTGAAAAGCTATGCGGGGCACTGAACCAAGCAAGGCATATGCATGATAGGCATACCAGGTCCACAAAACTGTCCTCCATTCACATCCTCTCTCTATTTCCCTACTCCCCTGGGGTCCAATTTGATGAATATAAATGCACTTCCTTGTCAATTGGTCCACCAGGTCTAATGGTAGCAGTACTGGATGGTGATAATACTCAGGACTTGTGCCAGAGTTTGAATTCCTCACTTTTTAAACAGTCTTGAAGGAAAAGTGGAAAGTAGGAGAATTGTTTCTTTCATTTCTTTCCCAAGAATTCTATTAGGACCACCATCTCTGAACTGGTCAATGAGTAAAATCTGACCAGTTGGGATTGGAGCTCCTGAAACCTATATTGATTGAACATTGACATATATATCAGTGTGGGGCAACTTCTCTGCCTTGATCACACTGAGGATACCTTGATAGGCCTACTATAGGAGAGGGAGCTCAGTCTCATGATCTGACTGGGAGCTGGGGGGGGCAGGAAGGGGGGTGGTCAAAGCCATAGTCTGCAAGAGGATAATCACAGAACGATAAAGTTTGCAAGTTGGAAAGGATCTTAGAGGTCATCTAGTTTAACTTATACCTGAAAAAGAATTCCTATTAGAACACACTCAACACATAGGCATCCAACCTCTGCTCCCCACACCGAGAGACTCAGAACTTCCTAAGGTAGCCTATTTCATTCTGGAATGGCCCTGTAGCTCAAGGGAGAGGCTAGGGATGGATGTATAGGATTCAGAAATCAGCTGCCTAGAAATGATAATTGAAGTTATGAGAGGCAATGAGATATCAAGTGAGAAACTGTAGATTAAAAGAGAAGAGGGCCCAGGATAGAGTCTTGGTGGAGATTTATAGTTAGTGGGCATGGCATGAGTGATTCTTCACCCAGCTTCACTTCTAGCAAAGGAGTCTGAGGTGTGTTTGGATAGATATGAGGTGAATAAGGAGAGAGATGTGTCATGAAAACCTCAAGAGGAAAGAATATGCAGGAGAAAGTGAACAGTGTCAAAATGTTTCATTGAGTCAGGAAGGATCAGAATTGAGAAAATTGTATTAGATTTAGCAGCTAAATGATCTTGGTAGCTTGCCAGATTGCAGAGCATTTATAAAAGTGAGAGAGGGGAGACAGGAAGTAGAAGTACTGAGTGTCGATTGCTTCTTCAATGAGTTTAATTATGAAGAAGTGGAGAGGTATAGGACAATAGCTGGAAGGGATGGTAGAATCAAGAGAGTTTTTAAAAAGTGGGCATATTTGTGGGCAGCAGGGAAGGAACATCGCAGGGAAAGGAGGACTGCCAGGGAAAGACTGAAGATGAAAGATAGTGGGAGACAATTTGCTAGAGAATTTGAGAGATGGCATCAACAGTGTATACTGGTAAAAAAAAAAAAAAAGGATTCTTCATCAGAGACTTGATTGAAAGAGGAGATAGTGGGAGAAGATGTCTTATGATGTGAGATGAGGGGAGGAAAAGAGGAAGCTCCTAGTGAATGGTACACTTTTTTCTTCAGTAAAGAATGAGGATTTGGGGGTGGCTAGGTGGCTTAGTGAATAGAGCACCGGGCCTGGAGTCAGGAGGACCTGAGTTCAAATCCGGCCTCTGACACTTGATACAACACTTGACTCACTTATTAGCTGTGTGACTTTGGGCAAGTCACTTAGCCCCAATTGCCCTCAAAAAAAAAAAAAAAGAATGAGGATTCATCATTCTGATTGTTCTTCTCTGGATACTGTTCAGCTTTTCTAACCCAACCTCCACCTCTCAGCTCCTAACTCCATCCTTCCCAACTCTACCACAACCATGTCCCATTTTAATCCTGCTCACCCTTTCCTCTGTGTTTTCAGGAAATTCATTCCATTATAAGAAACTCTCCTATGTCCTGGGCCTCTTTCTCTCCCATTCCTTCCATGTACTAATCCTCAATGAGACCCATCTCGCCCTCATAACAGCGCTAGCTGTACCTTCTCTCACATCCCCCAAACACACTGGTGCTGTCAAGGGCAATCACAAGACTCCTTGTTCTCCAGGGCCACATCCTTTACCTCCATCACTCAGTAACCTCTCCCTCTTTTAATTTCATTCAATCAAATTCTCCACCCACTCAAATCATGGTGGTGGTAGTGTGCCAACTCTTAGGGCATTTTCCCTCTTTTCACATGGAGTTGAGCACAAAGCTCATTATCTTCCTCTCCTCCCTGATTCCTGTGCCCAACTTCAGTGTTGGTGGATGGAAGGGAGAAGGGAAACAGTCACGTATTAAGGGCTTACTATGTGCCAGGCATTGTGCTAAGCACTTTACAAATATTATCTCATTTGATACAACAACCTTGGGAGGTAGGTGCAATTATTATCTTCATCTTACAGATGAAGAAACTGAGGCAGAAGGAGGTTAAGTGACTTGCTCAGGGTCACACAGCTAGTAAATACCTGAAACTGGCTTGAACTCAGGTCTTCCTGACTTCAGGCCCAGGGCTCTATGCACTGTATCACCAATCTGCCTCCATTCCCATCAATACTCCTTATAAGTCCCTAGCCTTTCCATTCCTTAGCCTCTTTAAATGCCACGACCTGCTCCTTGAACCTACTTCAGCCACATGTAGGAATGGTCACACATTAGATCTCACCCTAGGCCACAAACGCTCCACTTCATGAAAAATTCTAACCTTAAGCCTGAGGAACCTTCTTGTCATCCCAAATCTCCATCTCACCTTTCCTAAACATGTTCATTGACCTCATTGAGACCTCCAATCCCTCCATACTTTCTCAGGATGTTAATCCTTCTCTGATTCCACCTTTTTCCCTTTCTAGGCTAAACCAAGGAGTTTGCAATTTCAGCTCTACACTATCCTCTAGTCTCAAATCCTTTCCCTTTGTCCCATTGCAGCTCATTTCTTACCAAACCCTAGTTCCCTGTTATTTGCACCATCCAACTTCCCTACTTCTGCCTACTTGCTGCTGAATGGAGTTGGAAGAAACCTTACAACTGTACCAATTAGGCACATGCTCTGGGGCTGCTAGGTGGTGCAGTAAATAGAGCACTGGCCCTGGAGTCAGGAGGATCTGAGTTCAAATTTAGCCTCAGACACTTAACACTTACTAGCTGTGTGACCTTGGGCAAGTCACTTAACCCCAATTGTCCTGCCTTCTCCCCTCCAAAACAAAGAAAAAAAATCATGTTCTCCATCTTTATCTGGGTCCTCCCTGCAGCTAGGGAGTCCTTTTATTCCTCTCTAATTGATTCCCTATCCCATTCTCCACAGAAGTTACTCCAAATATTCTCTTTTGTCCACAAACTTCTTTTCCCCTTTCTCCCTCGGCTAAGGACTTTACTCTTACTTTTCGGAGAAAATTGGGACCATTTGATGCAAGTTCTCTTTTCTCCCATGTATGGGAGAAATAATATATACAAAGCCTCCCCCAAATAAAGAAAATACAATGTTGAAAGGTCAGTTTTACATGAGAAACTTTTCTCCAATAAGAGTTTTGATAAAATTACAAAAGGCAACTTGGAACTTAAGTCTGATATATGAATGTTTAGAACTCAAGTTTTAAGAGATTTTGCTTAGATGTTAGGACAGAGGAAGAGCATTTAATCACGTTAACGTAAAGGACTAAATAAATATTCCTCATGGAAGATTAAATATCCTATGTAAATTTTTTTTTAAAAAAATCCAATTTAGAAATTCCTGTCAGTGCTATGCCTCTCCATTTAGGAGAATGAAAGTGGTTGTTTTCTAGGTGGGGGTTACTGTTTTGATGGCAATTTGCCCAAGGATTCATCAGACAGCAAGAAAGAGAATTTGCCTCAGGAAGCAGTAGGCTTCCTGAAAAAAAAAAAAAGCACATTCTTTTTAACGTAAGAAAAAAAATTTTCTCCAATTCTCACCTAAAAACTCTGACAGCACCCCCCACTCTCTCCTTTCCCTTAGTATCTGAAAAAAAGATGGTCTTCCTCCAGCTCCTCTATACATGCTCTTGATTCTGCCTCCTCTTGTTTCTCCAACACATCGCAGACTCTATCATTCCCTACTCATACCCTACCACCTTGAATCCTTAATCTCTCCCTGATCTCTGTAGTATTTTATTTTATTTTATTCTCAACTGCCTTCAAACATGCCCCAAATTTTCTCATCTCTAAAAAAGAAAGACATTCTCTAGGCCTTACCCTCCTCTCAAGTTATCATTCAATATCTTTTCTCCTTTTCTGAGCAAGATTTCTTGAAAAAGTTCTCTATGCTTCTACTTCCTCTCCTCTGCACTTCACAACCCTTTCTATTTGGCTTCCAATGTCATCACTAAGTAGGAACTGCTCTCTACAGTTACCAATGATCGCTTAATTGCCCAAACTGGTGGTATTTTCTCAATCTTTTTTGACCTCTCTAATGAATTTGACACTGTTAATGGTCTTCTCCTTTCAGACATTCTCTCCTCGTGGAGTTTCCATGACACTCCTCTCTTCTGGTTCTTCTCTTACCTGTCTACTTCTTCTCAGTCATCACACTCTCTTAATTGTAGGTTTCCTCAAGGTTCTGTTCTAGGTCCTCTTCTCCAACCTGTCTTTTCCCTAAGCTTCAGTCCTGTGTTGCTAATTGCTTTTTTGGACACATTAGACTGGGTATCCCAGAGACATTTCAAAACTCAACATGTCCAAAATCTTTTCCCCCAAACCTCCCCTTCTTTCAGCCTTCTCTACTTCTTTCAAAGACAGCACCATTCTTCCATTCTTTCAGGTTTTTAAGGTTAGCATTATCCTCATCCTTTCCCTCACCCTATGTATCCCACCTGTTTCTAAATCTTGTCCTTTCTACATACATAGCCCTAGTGTCCATCCATAGCATTCAATCCCCTTCTCTCTATGAACACTGCTACCACCTTAGCTCAGGCCCCAATCATTTCTTGCCTGAATTATTGCAATAGTTTCTTAATCTTATTCTATCAGGTCTCTCTCTACTCTAGTTTATCCTACACACTGCTGCCAAAGTAATTTTTTTCAGGTACAGATCTGGCTACGTTCTGCCCCCTACTCACTAAACTCTGGCACTTCCTATTGCCTCTAGGATAAAATACAAACTCCTCTGTTTAGCTTTTAAACCACTGGATGACCTGGACCCAGCTTATCTTTCCGGCTTTAATGACATCACTCTCCCTGCCCCCACTTCACACACATATACACTCTGCAATCCAGCCAAATTGGCCTTTTCTCTGTTCCTCACACCCTACATCCCATGTGTCCCATCTCTATACCTCTGCACTGGTTGACCCCAATGCTGAGAATGCGTTTTTTCCTTACTTCTGCTTCATAGAGTTCCTGTTTTTCTCCAAGACTCAGCTCAAGCCACCTCCTCTAGAGAAAATCTTTATTAGTCCTCCTAGCTGCTAATGTTCTCCCTCAAAAACCACCTTGAATTTAACTACTTTGTATGTATTTGTAGTTTTTCACTTTATGTTTGTTATATATAATAATAATAATAATAATAATAATAATAATAATAATAATAATAATATATGTGTGTGTGTGTGTGTGTATTAGCACAGAGATTCAACAGACAGGGCTCCTATTGTCTGAACAAAGTAATACAATTACCCACATAGGCCACTGGATCTGGAGAGCACAAACCTCTGAGCAGTCAGGGGCTCTTAACAAATGTCTGCTCAGGTCTTGTCCAGGAAATCAAAATGTCCTTCTCATGAGTGAACCCCCAAAGTAAAATATCAGTCTCCAAGTATACATAATTTTCAACTGATAGGCTCAGAACCAGAAGACCACAGTCATTGTCACTCAGTGCCTAATTAGCTTAGTACCAAATGGTGTGAAAGCCTCCTTGTAAGGAAGCCTCCCCCTAAGCAAGCTCCTCCTTAGGCAAATTCCTCCCCTAATACACTCTATGTGTCTTAGGATGTATCACAGCTATGAAAGCAGCAAGACATCCATAATTGAACTACCTGCATTCTTTTAGACCTGGGAACATGGCTCCTGTTCCAAGGGGAAAGGGGACACGTGGTTACATAGGCCTATTAATGGACAGGGATGATTTTCCCATTCCATTAACATTACACCCACATTGAGCTAATCACAGCCTAAAACCTTTGAATCTTTTAAAGACAAGCTTCTGCCTAAACATGTTTCCTTCACCTCAAGCTTGGGAAATTAACATTTTAACCCTATAGTAAAAAATTATATACATATATATATATATATATATATATATATATATATACATATATATATATATTTGTTTTTTTTGGAGGGGGGGAAGGCAGAGCAATTGGTGTTAAGTGACTTGCCCAAGGTCACACAGCTAGTAAGTGTGTCAACTGTCTGAGGCAGGATTTGAATTCAGGTCCTCCTGACTTCAGGGCCGGTGCTTTATTCATTGTGCCACCTAGCTGCCCCCTATATTTTTCTTTTTTTGTGAGAATTCTGATTTGATCTGTAGAGGGCTCTCCTAATGAGGAACTTCTTCTACCAAGACTTTACAATTGTCTCTATTAAGTTTATCCTTCTTTGATCACATCCAATGGTCTAGCCTCTAAGACTTCTTTGGATCCTCTCATCCAAGGATTCCAGTTAACCTGTCTACCTTTGTGTCATCTGCATATCTGATGAGCATGCCTTTATTCAAATCATTGGTAAAAGCATTAAGCAGCCTGAGGTCAAACATAGATCTCTGTAGACTGCCTGGACTATTCTTTGAGAATGATTATTCAACTGGGTCCAAATCCCAACAATTGTCTAATAAAAAAGTACTTAACTTGGGGTCCATTAACTTCTTTTGTGAAATATTTTGATGACTATGTTTTATTATAACTGCTATCTTCTGTAACTTTTTGTGCTTTAATTTTATGCCTTTAAAAACATTATTTTTAAGACGGGATCCAGGCTTCACTGGACAGCTAAAGGAGTTGATGACATAGAGAAAGGTTCAGAACCCCTGCCCTAACCCCTATTTTTCCATCTTTTCCACAAGAATAGTATGAGATATTTTATTCAAAACTTTGCAAAAACCTAAGTAAATTATATCAATAGCATTTTGCTAATCTTCTAGTTTAGTAATCTTGTAAAAAAAAAAAAAAAGGAAATGAGATTATTCTGGCATGACCTGTTCCTGATGAGGCCATGCTGGCTTTTTGTCAACACCATTTCCTTTTCTAGAGTTTCATTTCTCAGAGGCTAGGGCAGGTCAAGAACCAGTTTCTCAGGGATACTGAAGTCCAAGGCATTAGGGATGGAGATGGGAACAGGGGGCACTGAGGAAGTTTCAATCTGGGTCATTCTGCATAAAATTGACAGAATCATAGTTTGGCTAATACAATTTTTCTTCTCATGGGTTCCCCCCACCCCTTTTTTGAGGATGGTGTGTATATTCTCTGTTCTCACCTTGCTTTGATACAGCATGGTCAGAAAGAGGTGGGTTTGTCACTTTGGTGATACTGTGAGATCGAGGACCAGATTTTTTCTTTTCTGTTTTATCTTGTCACTTCCTATCCTGAACCCATTACCAGGGGCTAACACCCTCCCCTTCCTGGGGTCTTTCTGTAGCAGATAAATGAAATTAACAGAGGTCAGTCCTCCCTGGATCTAAGGAGCCCAATGCAGATGAGATCTGCCTGAGGATAAAGTATGACCAAGTCATTGCCCTGTTTAAAATACTGAAGAGTCAAAACATAAAATTCCTATGTTTGGCATTTAAAGGCCTTTACAACCTGGTTCCAACTTATTTTTAAAAGACATTTTTTATCATGAACTTAACAGTCATTCACAGTCAAACATTTCAACATATGAAGAAGAATAAATGAGAAGATTATGCAGGGAACTGTGAACTGTTACATAATTTTTAAAATTAAGCATATGCTGTACATATTACATTTAATAAAGTAATAACAAAACCAATCTATTTGTTTCCCTGTCTGCACTTTTTGTTTTATTCTGTACATCTTTAAAAAATGAGACAGCTCTTTATTTGCTCTCCAGGGATTGGCCAACTACAGCCAAAAGACCAAATCTAATCCTCCTCCTGTTTTATATGGCCCCACGAGCTAAGAATGGTTTTTACATTTTAAAATACAATTAAAGTTTATTTATAAATGTAAAAAGCATTCTCAGCTCATAAAAAACAAGCAGCGGGCTAGATTTGGCTCAAAGGCCATATAGTTTGCTGAGCCCTGCTCTATACGAAAGACTTACAAGTGTACATTAACAGATGACTTAAACAAGCAGCAACAGCAACATAACTACTATTAATATTATCAACAGGTTGCTACTTAAAACATTGACATGATACAGTTTGTGAAAATGCTGAATAAACATTTTACATTTATCTCAGCTCTGTATTATCAAAACAATTCCATCCAGGTCCCTAACTTTTGGCAAGTCACATCCCTGTTGGAGCTCATCCTCTCTAAGACAGAAACTTTTCCTGATGCCTGCCAACTCTCATCAAAGGGACTCCAGGTTTCTGACTCTCTGGACCTCCTGAAGTCACCATATTACCTTTAAGGCTGGACACATCCATCTTAGAACTTCTGTTCATTCATCCATACTCACGAAAGAAATAAAAAAGAAATAACAGCCAGGGGACCAAGGTCCATGCTCAGGTTCATCTACCAGCGGTTCTGAACCTGTGGGTCGCGACCCCTTTGGGGATTGAACAACCTTTTCACAGGGGTCACAGGGATTGCCTAAGACCATCAGAAAACACATGCAGGCATCTCCAGGCGAGTCTGCCCACATGCAGACACGCCCACATTTGAGTATTAAAAGGTCATGGCATTAGGAAGGCTGAGAACCACTGAATCCCATAACCCTCCAGGGAGAGGCTTAAAGACTCCTGCTATGCTCAGCAAACAGGATGAACAGCTCTTCTGTGCATTTAAAAATGTTTTATTGATGCTCAGTGTGTGTGGGTTTATGTTTATATGTGTTGCATGTATGTGTACCTACTACTACCTACTAAAAACTCTTCCACCCTCATCCCAGAACAGAAGCCTTCTTTTTTAACAAGGATGTATAGTTCAAATGTATAGTTCAGTAAAACAATTGAACCAGTTGGCCATATTTGAGAATATCACTGCCAAGAAGTAGAAGGCAGGTTTCATCATCAATCTTTGAAGTCACTACTATTTACTGCTTTGATCAGATTTCTGAAGTCTTTCAAAGTTGTTTTCCTTCACATTATTATTATTCTGATGGCATAAGTAGGCAGCTAGGTTGTATAGTGGATAGAGTGCTGGACCTGGAGGCAGGAAGACTTGAGTTCAAATTTGACCTTAGATACTTACTAACTGTGTGACTGTAGACAAGTCACACTCAGCCTGCCTCAGTTTCTTCATCATCTATAAAAGCAGGTTAACTGGTGAGCGGATTAGCGGCAGCTGAAGCAGCCTTCAGAACTAGGTCATTGGGACTTGTGAAATCAGGGGAGAAAAGCAGTCCTGCTGAAAGGCCTCCAGGGCTGGAAAGCAAAAGGCAGAGGTTTTGCACCCGCCTCTGCATTGCAGCTTCCGAGCCCTTGGCCTGCAGACTGCAGGAAGACCAAGCGATCATTCAGAGGCTCTCGCATTGAGCGGCCTGGATCTGGATCACAGTCTTGGGCTTTGGGTCGTCTGTATCCAGTGAGCCGGAAGTGGGAAAGGGACCAAGCACCTTCCTGAGAGCTATGGCAGCTGGGAGGACCCCAGCAATTTAGGACAGAGCTTTCCCTTCTGGAAGCAGAGCCCCACAGAGATTTAAAAAAAAAATCATGGACTGACC
>CM053585.1:178525932-178549031 GCA_028646515.1 Pseudochirops corinnae | reverse complement strand
AACTCAGTAAAATAATTTTTTTTAGTAATTTAATTGGGACGACATTGAACAAACAGATTAGTTAGGTTAAGTTGTAATTTTAAAAATTACATTGGTTTTATGTACCCACAAACAATAAATATTACTTCAATTATTTAGATCTGAGTTTATTTGTATAAAAAGTGTTTTATGTTTGCATTCATATAGTTCCTGTGTCTGTTTTGACAGGTATATGCTCAGGTATTTTATACAAAGTATACTTTAAATGGTTTAAAACAATATTGAATAATATTGATGACACAGGGTAGTTTCTCTATTTTTCTCTTTTGATTAACTAGTTTAGCTTTAACTTTGTCTGAAATGATGATAATTATCGCTGGTTTTTACATAATAAATTCTACTCCTGCCCTTTTTTTTTATCCTTGTGTATATCTCTCATTTTTATAGTGTTTCCTAAAAGCAACATATTGTAAAATTCAAATCTTTAACCTGCTATCCTTTTCCATTTTGTGGGTAAATTCATCTCATTCACATTCTAAGTTACAATTACTTGTATATTTTTCTCCTTCCTATTTTTCCTCACTATCCTTCTCACCCTAATTACTCTCTCTCCTCACTCCTCTGCTTTACTTCCACCTGCTACCTTGCCATCCTATTCCTTAATCTACCCAACCATTTAAAAGTGTTTTCCTTATCCTCTCCCCCCACCCTATCCCCTTGCTCTCTTATTTCTTTCTGAATTTGGAAAACTTTTATAAATACATACACACATATGTATATATGTAACTTCCTTCTTTAACCCATTCTCAGTGAAAGTAAGGTTGAAACCCTCCCTCTCCTCCCCCCTACTAGCTTCTTCTAGATCAGTTTTTCCCTTTATGCCTTATTTGCATGATATAATTATTCCTTTTTATCTCTCCCTACACAATTTTATTTTTTTTAGAATCCCCCATCATAGTCAGCTCATCCCAAGCCTTTCTTTTTTTAAAAAAAAATTTTAAAAAATTTTTAAAATTGATTTGTTTATTTACTTTTAGTTTATAACATTCAGTTCCATAGTCCCTTGAATTTGAAATTTTCCTCCCCTCCCTTTTCTTCCCTCCCCCCCATCGTGGTGGCATGCACTCAAATATAGGATCTACAAATATCTTCACATTAATCATTAGTCAGGTTGTGAAGAAGGATTATAACTGATGGAATGATCAGTGGGAAAGAAGAAACAAAACAAAACAAGAAAAAGGGGAACAGATAGGGCAGAGCAGAAACAGGACTTCCGTGCAGCTCTGGCTTCTACCTCCTCCAATACACGTAAAAAAATGACTCTAAACAAACTTTAGAGCTACAGAACTCACAAACTCAGAGAGAAACAAATCTTCCACTGAAGGAAGCCTGTCAGGAAGGGTCCATCACAGCATGCTGGGAGCCAAGGGCAATTCCACCTGAGCCAAGGTTTTAGCCCCAGGGTGGCTAGAACAGACTTCAAGAGAGTAAATCAGCAGCAGATGTAGCTGTTTCCAGACTTCTCAGTCCATAAATGTCAAAGACAAAGTAAAAGGTCAGTGTGGAACTTGGTCCATACAGGGGGGGATAGAAGAGGTAGGTAAATTTCGTCCGGCCACTACACCCAGAGTGAGAAGTGGAGTAGCTGCTGCCGTGTGGATGCTTCAGAGCTTCTGGCCTGCAGATTATAGGGGGACCAAGAGACCATTCAGAGTCCAAGCACTCTTGCTTTGATCTGCTTGGATTTGGATCATGGTCTTGGGTGGTGGTTCTAGGGTGTGTGACCAGTGAGCCGCTGTAGAGAGGGCACCTATCTAATAGCTCCGGCAGCTGCAGAAAGCCCAGCGATTTGGGACATAGCTCTTTCCATTCTGGTAGCAGAGTTCTATCATGGCAGAGAGCTCAAAAGTCAAGTAATTGGCTGCCAATATGAGTAAGTGATGGAAGCACAAACAGACTATAGAATCCTTTTTTGGGGACAAAAAGGATCAAAGCATGGAATGGGAGAAAGACAGCTAAGTCAGAACTCCTACATCAAAAGCCTCCAAGAAAAATATGAAATGGTTACAGTAGGCCATGGAGGAGCTCAAGAAGGATTTTGAAAGAAGTAGAGGAAAAATTGGGAAGAGAAATGAGAATTATGCAAGAAAATCATGAAAAGCAAGTAAACAGCCTGCTAAAGGAGACCCAAAAATACACTGAAGAAAATAACACCTTAAAAAATAGACTAACTTGTTCAGAATGAGTTGTACTGGAAAATAGATCCAGGAGAGATAATTTAAAAATTATTGGATTGCCTGAAAGCCATGATTAAAAAAAGAGCCTAGACACCATCTTTGAAGAAATTATCAAGCAGAAATTGCCCTGATATTCTATTGCCCTAGAACCAGAGGGCAAAATAGAAATGGAAGGAATTCACCTCTTGAAAAAGATCCCCAAAAGAAAACCTCTAGGAATATTATAGCCAAATTCCAGGTCAAGGAGAAAATACTGCAAGCAGTCAGGAAGAAACAGTTTGAGTATTGTGGAAACACAATCAGGATAACACAAGACCTAGTAGCTTCTACACTGAGGGATTGAAGGGCTTGGAATATGATATTCTGGAGGTCAAAGGAGCTAGGACTAAAACCAAGAATCATCTACCCAGCAAAACTGAGTATAATGCTACAGGGAAAAATATGGTCATTCAGTGATATAGAAGACTTTCAAGCATTCTTGATGAAAAAACCAGAACTGAACAGAATATTTGACTTTCAGATACAAGAAACAAGAGAAACATGAGATGGTAAACAGGAAAAAGAAATCATAAGGAATTTATTAAAGTTGAACTATTTACATTCCTTCATGGAAAAATGATAATTGTAACTAATAAGACTTTTCTCAGTATGAGGACAGTTGAAGGAAATTTGTGTGTGTGTGTGTGTGTGTGTGTGTATGCATATATATGTATATATAGGAGGATGTATATATATGCAAATATATATGTGAGTGTGGGCATTTATATGTTCGTGTATACATAGACAAAGAGCACGGGATGAGTTGAATATAGAGGGATGATATCTAAAAAATAAAATTAAGAGGTGAGAGAGGAATTTATTGGGAGAAGAAAGGGAGCAATAGATTAGGGTAAATTATCTCATATAAAAGAGGCAAGGGAAAACTTACAATGGAGGGGAAGAACAGGAAGATGAAAGGGAATGGGACGATCTGATTCTCATTGAATTTGGCCTCAGGAGGGAATAACATACACACTCAATTGGGTATCTTACCCTACAGGAAGATAGAGGGGAAGGAGATAGAAGGAAGAGCAGATTGGGGGAGAAGGTACTTAGAAGCAAACATTTTCAAAAAAGGGATAGAGTCAAAGGAGAAAATAGATTAAGTGGGGGGTGAGATATCACGGAGGGAAATATAGTTAGTCTTTCACACTATAACTACTATGGAAATTATGTGGGTAATTAAACATGTACAGTCTATATTGAATCTCTTATCTTCCCAGTGGGGGTGGTTGAGGAGAGAAGAAGGGAAAAAATCTGGAACTCAAAGTTTTAAAAACAGATGTTTAAAAATTTGTTGTTTTTTTTACATGCACCGAGGAAATAAGATATACAGTTACTAGGGTATAGAAATTCATCTTGCCCTACTAGAAAGTTAGGGGAGTTAAGGGGGAGGATATAAGAAAGAACAGATTGGGGAAAGGGGTATTCAGTAGGCTTGCTATTTTGGGGTGGGGAGTAGGGGAAAGATGGGGAGAGAAAAAAATTGTAACTCAAAATCTTGTGAAAGTGAATGTTGAAAACTAAACATAAATAAATGTTAAAAACCAACAACAAGAAAAAGAAACACAGCAAGTAGTTTGTTTCAGTCTGCATTCAGACTCCACATCTCTCTGGATGTGGATATCTCTTTTGATCATGAGTCTTTTGGAGTTGTCTTATAACCTTACATTGCTGAGAGGAGTCCAGTCTATTTTAGTTGTCACACGTACATTGTGTCTTTGATTGTGTACAGATTTCTCTTGGTTCTGCTCTTCTTGCTCAGCATCAGTTTATCTAAGTTTCTCCAGGTTAATATGAAGTCAGTCTGTTCCTCATTTCTTATAGCACAATAGTATTCCATTATATTCATATGCCACAACTTGTTCAGCCATTCTCCAGTTGATGGACATCCCCTTGATTTCCAATTCTTTACCACCACAAAAAGAGCTGCTATAAATATTTTTGTACATACGGGTCCTCCTCTCACTTTTCTGATCTCTTTGGGATATAATCCTAGAAGTGATATTACTGGGTCAAAAGGGTATGCAATTATTTATAGCCCTTTGGGCATAGTTTCAGATTGCTCTCCAGAATGGTTGGATCAGTTCACAACTCCACCAACAATGCATTAGTGTTCCAATTTTTCCACATCCTCTCCAGCATTTATCATTTTCCTGTTTTGTCATGTTAGCCAATCTGGCCAGTGAGATGTGGTACCTCAGAGTTGTTTTGATTTGCATTTCTCTAATCAATAGTGATTTAAAACACTTTTCATATGCTTATAGATATCTTTAATTTTATCTTCTGAGAACTGCCTGTTCATATCCTTTGACCATTTATCATTTTGGGAGTGGCCAAGCCTTTCTTTCAAACTACCCGAATAATGATGATGATCATAAGAGTAATGCTAATATTTTCACATATAAAAGTAAACAATTTGACTTTGAGTTCCTTATAATTGGTCTTTAATGTTTACTTTATATTTCCCCTGGGTGTTATATCATATTTTCCCTTATGTTCTGCAGTTTTTGTCACAAAAACCTGAGTCTTTGAGTTCATTAAATGTCCAATTTTTTTCATTCAGGATTATACTTGACTTTGCTGGGTAGGTAACCCTTGGTCATAACCCCAGTTCTATTGCTTTACAGAATATAATATTTCAAGACCCACAGTCCTTCAACATAGTAGCTGGTAGGTCTTATGTAGTTTTTATTGTAGTTCCATGATAGTTAAATTGTTTTTTTTTTCCTTGTTGCTTCCAATATTTTCTCCTTAACTTCAGAGCTTTGAAACTTGACTATGATATTCCTGTTAGTTTTCTTCCTGGGATCTCTTTCAGGTGGTGAGTGATAGATTTTCCTATCTCTGCTTTGTCTTCTTGTTCTAAAACTTCAGGGCAATTTTCCTTGATAATTTTTGTCATATTGTATCAAGATTCTTTTTTTTAAAAAATCATGATTTTCAGGTAGTCTATTTCTATTTTATTATTTCTCCTCAATCTGTTCTCCAGATCAGTTGTTGGTTCTCTGATGTTGTTTTTCTTCTATTTTTTCATTCTTTTGATTTTGTTTTATGATTTCTTGGTGTCTTAGAATATCATTCACTTCCCTTTGCCTAATTCTAATTTTCAAGGAATTATTTCCTTCCTTAAGTTTTTGATTCTCCATTTCAAGTTGATCGACTTTCTTTTCATAATTTCCTTGAGTTTCTTGGGTTGCTCTTATATTTTTTTTTCCTAATTTTTCCTCAGTCTCTCTTATTTGATTCTTAAAGTCTTTTTTAAGTTCTTCCAAGAACTCTTTTTTGTAGTTGGGACCATTTGACATTTCTCATTGAAAAAGATGTGTTTTTAGCTCCATTACCTTCCTCAAGTTGAACCTCTGACCCTCAGACTCTTTCCTGAGATCTTCTCAAATTGTCTAGGACTACTGATTTATACCCCATGCTTATTTCTGCTACTCTGAGGCAATGTTCTGTTTTGTTTTTTTTTTGTGGAGGGAATTTGGAAATCCAGAAGTTTTCTGACCTACTCTGCCATCTTCCCAGAATCTTGTCTAACCTTTAAAATTCAAAAAAAAAATCAGTCACATGCAAATGAGTTAATGCACCATAATGCCCTGCAGACATAATTTATCTCATTATTTCTTTGTTTTCAAACAAGACCTCTCAGTTCATTCATTTGAGGGGCAGTTTTCTATCCAGTCCTCCTAATTGTCTGTTTTTCTTCAGCATTTTATCTATGAAACTTTTTTTCGTAAGTTTACTTCGTACTTTTTCTTTATACAAATAATATTTTTAAATTCCCTTTCTGCAACCAAACTGTTCATATACAAAAGGAGCAGTATTTTATATATAAGTAAAATTAATGGAACTAGCATAAGACAGGAAACAGTTAAGTAGGAAAAAATATTTGTGTCACATATTGCTTATATCTAAGATATATAGGGAATTTACACAGAGATGATGAGCCCAGCTAGTGCCCTCCCCCCCCCAACAAAAAAATTACCTCGTATTTATTTAGCATGTTTTTGGTACATACTTTTATGTATATTCGTTATCCCCTCTAGTAGATGACAAGCTCCTTGAATTTCAAGCACATAATGTTCAATTTTTATCTTGGTATCCACAGTGCTTCTAGCATACAGACAATAATGCCTATTGTTTGACTGATTCTAGACAAGTGATCAAAAGTAATTTAAAAAGCAGTTTTCAAAAATAGAGTTGAAGACTATCAATGATCATCTAATAGAGTGCTCCAAATCACTGAAGATAAGAAAATAGAAATTAAAGTAAGCCCAAAATTTCATCTTGTACCCCTCAAATTGGCAAAAAAAAAAAAAGGTTAAAAGTCTATTGGAGGGCAGAGATAGACATAGTAATACATAATTTTGGGAGTGAATTATTGCCACTGTTTTATAAAACAAGGGGAATTATGGGAGAAAATCCCAAGGAGGTCAGAGGGTCAAAGAAGGAATTCTCCCCTTCTCCCATACACCAAAATATTAATAGCTACACATTTTGTGGTAGGAAAAATATAGAAATAAAGTGGATATTTATCACTCGGGTAATGACTGAACAAATTATGACATTTGCTTGTTATGGAATACTATTATAACATAAAATGACAATTATGAGGAGCTCAGGGAAATACTGGAAGACTAATAGGAAGTTATACATTTTGAAATAAGTAAAATAGGGGAAATATAGAAAAATGCTATAGTGTAAATGAAAATATTGCTGAGAAATTGCCAACCTCTGAATAATTATAATCACCAGTTCCAGATCAAGAGAATAGATGATAAGCCGTATTTCTTTCATTGGATCAGGTATTTTGTATACTACTTAGCACAGCACTTGGCACAGAGAAGGTACTTAATAAACACTTGCCCCATCTACCAGAACAGAAACGCAGCTCCAAGGGACAGAATATTGTATATACTCATTTAAAACTTGATTTAGTATTTAATTTTTCCCCTGTTACATGTAAAAACAATTTTTAAAATTTATTTTTAAAACTTTGAATTCCAAATTCTCTCCCTTCCTCACTCCTGAACCCCCTCATTGAGAAGACAAGCAATTCAATATAGGTTATGTATGTGTAGTCATGCAAAACATTTCCATATTAGTTTTGTCATGAAAGAAAACAAAGGACCTCCCTCCAAAAAAAAAAACCTCAAGAAAAATATAGAAAGTTTTAAAAGTATGTTTCAATCTATATTCAGATTCTTTCTGTTCTTTCTCTGGACAGAATTTTTCATCATAAATCCTTCAGACTTGTCTTGAGTCATTGCATTGCTAAGAATAACTAAGTCATTCACAGTTGATCATCTTATAATATTACCATTACTGTGCATACAGTACATTTCCCTTTGCATCAGTTCATGTAAGTCTTTGAAGGTTTTTCTGAGAGCATCCTGCTCATCATTTCTTAGAGCACAATAATATTTCATTACAATCACATACTACAATTTGTTCAGCCATTTCTCAATTGATGACATGCCTCAAATCCCAATTCTTTGCCCCCAGAAAAGAACTGCTACAAATATTTTTGTATATATAGGTCCTTTTTACTTTTGGGGTTTTTTAAATCTCTTTTGGGATATAGATCTAGTAGTGGTTTTATAGTGCTGGTTTTATAGCCCTTTGTGGAGAGTTCCAAATGGCCCTGTGGAATGTTTGAATCAGTTCACAACTCCACCAACAATGCATTAATGTCTCATTTTTCCCCCACATCCCCTCAACCATTTGTTGTTTTCCTTTTCTGTCCCATTAGCCAATCTAATAGGTATGAGGTAGTACCTCAGAATTGTTTAAATTTTCATTTTTCTAATCAGTAATGATCTAGAGCATTTTCTTATATGGCTATAGAAAGCTTTGATTACTTCATCTGAAAACTATTCATAGCTTTTGATCATTTATCAATTGGGGAATAACTTCTTTTTTTTTTTTGTTACAAATTTGACTCAGTTCTCTATATATTTGAGAAATGAGGTCTTTATCAGAGAAATTTACTTCAAAAATTTTTTTCACATGTATTTCCTGCATTTTACCCCCCTCTGATTATTTTATTTTCTCTTTCACCCTGTCCCCCCTCAAAACTGTTTTCCTTCTGACTACCGCCTTCCCCCCAGTCTCCCCTCCCTTCTATCATCCTACCCCTTTCTTTTATCCCATCTCCTACTTTCCTGTAGGGTAAGATATATTTGTATACTCAATTGAGTGTGTATGTTATTCCCTCTTTGAGCCAATTCTGATGAGAGTAAGGTTCACTCACTTCCCTCCACCCACATCTTCCCCTTCACAGTAAAAGCTTTTTCTTGAATCTTTTCTGTCAGATGATTTGCCCCATTCTACCTCTCTCTTTCCTTTTCTCCTAGTGTATTCCTCTCTCACCCCTTTGTTTTATTTTTTAGATACCATCCCTTCATAGTCAACTCACACCTGTAATATGCTCCTTCTAACTGCCCTAATAATGAAAAGTTATGAGTTACAAGTTATCATCTTCCCATGTAGGAAAGTTTAGTCTTATTAAGTCTCTTATGATTTCCCTTTCTTGTTTACCTTTTTTATGCTTCTTGAGTCTTATATTTGAAAGTCATATTTTCTATTCAGCTCTGGTTTTTTCATCAAGAGTGTTTGAAAGCCTTCTATTTCATTTAATCTCCATTTCCCCCTGAATGATTATACTCAGTTTTGCTGTATAAAATAAGGGGATATTTTTTGGCATTATTTAAAGGTGTTTGGCGAGGTTTGGGGGAGAGCTCAGACAAGTTTGTCTTTTCTCTGCCATCTTGTCCTGTAAATGCTCTTAAAATGTAGTCATTATATGAAATAGTTGTGTTTAATAGATTTTCTTTATTACAAGGGAGGGTTTAGTGGAGAAATAATGGGGAAATGACTTATCTAAAAATGAAAGAGATCATCATGACAGAAAAAGGTCCCCTGGTGATATGTACTGGCAAATTTTTTTTCCCCCTCTGGCCATTTTTCTCCATTTATTCACTTTTAAGGCTCCACACCCTATGGCCTTTGACCTGGTCCAAGAATGCTGGGCCCTGATGGTGTGGAGAATCTTGGTGTGGCTCAGAGGACTAGCAATAAGAGAGGCCCTACACTACCATCCCAAATCCAGTTGAAGCATCTCTCGAGGGCCCTATTTTCCCCCCATAAGAGGGAAGGTTAGGGCCCCTGCCCTATCTTCCTCAGAGGTTGCCCTTCCCACCTCTCCCTCCATAGAGACCCCAGTTCAGAACAGGCTCAAGCACCTCAGATCTCAGGCTTTTTTTTGGTTACAGATTCACACACTTTCAGGGGCCTTTTAGATCTTGTTGAAAGCAGCAATGTCAACACTCTGCACATAATCTTCGAACTTGGTGATCTCCTCCTTCAGGATGTCTGTGCCTACCTTGTCATCCTCTACCACACACTGGATCTACAGAAGTGGAATTCAGGATACCATCAAAAATTCTGTGTCCAGAAAAGGAAATGCCCTAGTGATATAGCAAGAATGGGAGATAGATGGACAGCCTTAATAGATGGACGGCTTAAATGCTGCATTGGTGCCAGCAAAATGTAAGAAGACCTAGAGAAGGTCTTCAACACATTGGGTTGATGTACTATGGAGGATCTATGGTAGGGCATTGTGAATATCACACAGGATAACATTATGAATATCACACAGGATAATGTTGGAGTGGGTTACAATTTATACTGCTAGGGTTGTTATTGATCTCACAGGTCTGTTGAAATTTTATAGAAGAATCATTCTTTCATAATTAGGATAATTCAAGAAGCCAGTAAATATAAATGCATGAAAGGAGTTAGGAGTTCTTAAACTTACCCATAACCTCAAAACAATATTGAATTTCCAAGCAGAGCATTTGTCACTAGGGAAAGGTTTCACATGACAGTGTATCATGAAAACTGGCAGTGTAATTTTACCAAATGTATCTTCTCTAAATATCATGAGACTAGCATCTTTAGAGAGCTTAAATTTTCTTCCCTGGAGAACTAGGAGCTGTAGGATATCCAAAAGGTGACATTGGAAAATGACAAGCATAAAGTTTTATTTCTCTCCGTTGCTTATTGAAAGAAGACTCATACCTGGAATTATCCCAGTAATTGCCATTTGTTAGATTATCAGAAATGGAGTCCCCCTGGAATAGTACTTTTGGCCAAGAAAGATGTGCCATTTTGTAGCTCAGGCTCTGAGCCATATCTGTAGGCTTACTCTGAGACACCTAGAGTATAGGTTCCAAATGGCTTTGCTCAAGGGAGGCTCTGTTATAGACTGGGCTTGAAGTCTTAACGAAAAATTCAGGGTGATGCTAACAGGCCTTTTATGATAGAAATGTTGGTTCCAAAAGTTCTGATTCATTTTGGGACTTATAGGGAGAATTTTAAAGGGGTTTTCATTTAATTGGAGATTCTTGGGTCCTTCTCCAGATGAATCAAAAATCAATTGCAGAACCTGAGAAACAGTGTACTTATATAGTATAGACCATCCAGACTGGCCCTGGCATAGAATTCTTCTCCTGCTATTGCTCTTATGTCAGAGTTTATCCCCAGTTCTTAATCCAGTGTAGATCTTACGACCCCAAAGGAACTTGTGGAACTTGAAAGCCAATCTGAATTTTATAGCTTATGGGTCATAAAATTCTGAATGGCAAAAATGCTATGCGAGGAATGCAAAATTTTGTAGAACCCCATAAACCACTAAACCTTACTCCACTGCTTTAGCAGAGTATGGCAGTAAGTAGGTTCTTGAAGGTTATGCCAGCAATATGTGATCCATGCTGAATGGTCACAATAACTGACTGTGTCTGTTCTTCAAGTTAAAGCCTTGCTGAATATAGAGAAACTCTTCTCTAGTAGGCTGGCCACATGATGACAATTCTTTATCCCAGGCAACCCATCAAAAAAACAATCCATACCAATTGGCCCCCAGTGCTATGTGCTACATTATTAGCAGTAGAATATTAGCAAAAAGGGGAGAGATTTCTGAGAATCACACTGTTTTTAGACAATCTGTAAAAATTATACTTATTCATGGTATTCTAAATGTGGCATATCTGTCAAATAGCCAATAAGTGGGTCTGATCTTGGAGGAAGTTAATTATATAAATCTTGACACACTCATTACAAATGAAACTAGAAGATGAAAGAAAGTTGTGGCTCCATAACAGAATGGATCACAGAATCTCACTTCAGAAGCAAAGGAGTTGGCCCTTTAAGCCCTTTTAGGAGTGACCTAAAAATTCATACGAATAAGAAACTAACGATTTTTACCATACCTCAAAAGGCAACAAGAACCATTGTTTCATTGGACATTTGGTCAACATATTGCAGTGCTCATAAGAATTTATATATTTTTTTAAAAAGATCATCATACAAATAATTACATAGCTTATGCACCCAACTTCTCACAGGTAATACAGAAGTAGAGAAATTATGCAAATAGTGCAATAAAACTTTCCAGAGAAATCAGTATATACTTTGATATTCAGTAATTTCAGTGCAAAGGTAGGCATAGGTGAGAACAGCAAATTATATATTGGAAAATACAGTTCAGGAATAGAGAATGATAGAGACCAAAGGCTAAGAGATTATGCAGAAGCCTCAAAGCTATATTTCATAAATGCTTTCTCCAAGGATAAAATTGGGAGGTATAGGATGTATTAAACTCAAAAAATGTTTTTAAATTGATAATATTTAACAGACATAAAACAATTCATTTCTGATGTAGGAGTCACTCCTGAATAAGTTATCTACATGCAGTCAGACCAAATTGTTAGAGCTTAGAGCAAAGATAACAATTAATACAAAACTAGAAAAATAAAAAATGAGAAAAGATAACATGCAATTAAAATAATCCTACTTGAAACAATTTTTGATGCTGAAAGTGGAAAATGGAGGGAAGAATAGAAACACTGACTATAATTTTATATAGAAGTTTCATAGATTTAAATCAATTAAAGAATTGCACAGGGTTGTTAGGCATGTATGGATTGAAATACATGTCATTGGAGGGATTTGATTGAGATTGATGAGATCACAAATGCATTAGAGTATTTTAGTATAAACTTCATCTCCAGTTAATGGATCAATAGCATCATCTTTAATTATGAGGGAAACCTTATTATATTGAATTTGTCCTAGTCTCAACTCTGCCACTAATTAGTCGTGTGCCCTTGAATAAATTACTTCACCACTCTAAATTTCATTTGTTGCTTGCAAAAATTAGGGAGTTGGATTAGAGGTTGCTTTTACCCTGATATTGTTTGATTTTTATGAATTAATCACACCTTTGTTCCTGGAGTGACCTAAAAATTCATACAAATAAGAAACTAACAGTTTTTAAAAATCAGAATTATGGAGTTTTGACTGAATTGCATTTAGTATTCTAAATGTAAAACTCCTGAATCAAAACTGAAACTCCTTTTTCCAAAGTTACCAATTATTTCTAAACTGCCCAGTCTGATCGTTTTTTATCAATTCACATTCTTCTTCAACTCTCTTTAGTATTTAACACTGTTGTCCAACTCTTTCTTCTGTGGGTTTACATACCACTGCTCTTATTTCTTCTCCTACTTATCTGAATACTCCTCATTTTCCTTTGATAAATCATCTTCCATATTCTCCATGTCTCCCAACTCTCTTCTACATATTCTGTTCATGACCTCATAAGGTTGCAAGGGTTTATTATTCAACTCTATTCTGATGACTCTTAGTTCTTTATGTCTAGCCCTAATTTTCCACCTGATCTCCAGTCCTGCATCCCCAGCTGCTTTTTAGACATTTCAAATGATGCTTTGTAGACACTTCAAACTCAACATATCTAAAATAGAGCTCATGTTTCTCCCAAAACCCACCCCCTATTATGAATTTTGCTATCCCTGTTGAGGACACCACAGCTCTTCCATTTGATGAGCCATCCCCAATTTCTCACTTTCGTTTATTCCACATATCCAATTTATTGCTAGAACTTGTCATTTATACTTTGACTTCTCACATATATCCCCTTCTCTCCACTCACATAGTCAATATCCTCATAATTTATATGGTCCCAAAATGGGCAATAGCACTCCCTGGGGGGGGCACTAGAATGATGGGTGGCAGCAGTAGTAGCCTTAGGTATAAGTGGGAGGTGTTGAATAAAAATAAGGGGGCAATGGAAGCATAAAGAAAGGAGAAGAAATTTTTGAAAAGCCATTCCCACATGTCATCTGTTGTGTAGCAGAGTTAAAGTCATAGGGATTACATCATTTTCCAAATAAGATACAAAATGCAAGTTATAACCAATCAGTGGTCAAGTCCTCCAATAGGTCTTAACAAGCAAGTGTTGGCAGTTGAGCATGTTGTGCATTGTTGGGAAGTCCAGCATGCATCAGCAGGAATATATGTGTGTAATGACGTGTTTACAATATGATATTATATGGTTATATGACAATATTACATCATCAGAATTTCAATGTAGGAAAAAAACCATAAATTTACAAAAAATTGTTTAAGATGCCTTATTTTTTTAAAAAAGCATTTTACATTTTTTAAATGACATGATTTTTTTAATTGTTAAAAGGTTAAAGAAAGTAGATTTCCAGTGGAAGGCTGAATAATTTATTTTGAAAAGTGGGTGGTAGGTCAAATAAGTTTGGGAACTCTCCTCATAATTGGTCTACCTGCTTCATTCCCTATCTCCTTCCCCACCCATCTTACACATAACTACCAAAGTAATTTTCCTAAAGCATAGGTTTGACCATATCACACCCTTACTCAGTAAACTCCAGTAGCTCTCTATTATCTTTAAAATAATAGATGAGATAGATTAGATACAAAATCCTCTGGCATTTAAAGCTTTTCACTACCTGGCCTGAATCTGCCTTTCTAGCCTTGTTACACATTACTTCCCTGCACACATACCATGGGCTTCATACAAAAGTATAGTCCTCATACATGTCATTCTAGTTCCCATCTCCATGCCTTGGCACTGGTTGTTCACCATGCCAAAAATCTACTCCTTCCTTAACCTCCACCTCTTAGGATCCTTGGTTTCCTTTAAGATTCAGTTTAAATGATACCTTCTCTATGAGCCTTTCATGTTTTCCTAGTCCTCTCCTTGTTATTAATGACCTCTCAAAAATTATCTTTTATTTTTATATACCTACACATTGTCTTCCTTCGCTAGAGTGTAAGTTGCCCAAGAGCAGGTACTGCTTCCATTTGTTTTTGTTTCCCCAACAAGTATAAGGTCTTGTACATAGGATATGCTTAATATAGGCTTGTTTATTAATTTGCTAAGATTTAGTCATAAATAATTCACTTGGTTTTATTTTATTCCGTTTTCTCTTTCCCATTTATTTTGGAATACTAAATGTAATTCAGTATTAATTCAACAGACATGTATTGAACATCCACTGTTTGCAAGGCATCATTCATTTAAAGAGGTATTCATTAAATTCTCTTACTGTAACTAGAAAAAAAATTCCTAGTTCAGCCATGAAATGTCTCCTTGATAGAGAGAGGAAAATGATTTCGAGCCAACAGGAAAATGTGCAGAGCAAAATATATATTCTAACTTCAAGATTGAAAATGAACATAACCCTCCACTTTGCTCTTTAGTAAAGTCTTACTCTGGTGTCTTATTGTGCTATAGAAATGACCCTGGGTTCTCAAAGGCTGCGCCAATGAAGCACAAGCTCTGTATGAGGACAGAAAAGCTTCTGGCACAGTTTTGTTGTTGGATTCTGTTTGAATGCATCTGAGGACCCAGATAACTAAGCACAGAAAGGCTCATCAACTACTTGCTGACCACACAATGATGGATTCTTTTGTCATGGCAATCAGTGAAATAAACAAAAATATATAAATACAAATCTGAGCAGCTTTCAGCCACTTCTGCATAGTGCAGAAGGGGAACAACAGGTCCTGAGACTCAAGAGTTTTTAGACTCTCCATAAACATTATATTCAGACTATAAATATGAGACCTTGGTCTCATAACGAGGGTGAGTAGATACACTTTTAGAGAAATTGAACCATACCTATATTGACATTCACAACACAAATACAATAGCAGTTGAGATGATTCTGAAGATCACCTGTCAGGATAAGATGCCAGACATTGAGGTCCTTTCTCAAACTAAACTAAACAAGTATTCAAACTCTACTGCAGAAAGTGCAGCTCCAATGGGCTGACCACATTGTTCAAATGCTGAATGTATATTTGCCAAAAAAGACTATTTTATGGAAAACTTGCACAGGACAAGTGCTCACAAAAAAATAATACGAGGACACTCTCAAGGTCACAAGAGCTTTGGAACTGATTCTGTGACATGGAAGATACTGGCACAGAACCACCCAGATGGTGTGCCCTCAGAGAAGGTGCTGTACTCTATAAGCAAAGCAGAACTGAAGTAGCTCAAAAGAAACACAAGATGCACAAGTTTAGAGAATCCGCCCCAAATGTTCACATGGTCCATTTGTGCCTGACCTGTGGTAGAGCATTCTGAGCTCATACTGGTCTGATTAGTCACAGTAGGGCACGCCTATAACTTGACTCTAACATAGTGATGTTACTTTGGTCTTCAAGAATGAAAGACAACAACCAACAAATAAAGATACAGAGAAGCTTCAATTGAGTGAAAGGATTACTCACAAGCTTTCTTTGAAAAGGTGAATAAGGAAAGTTTTAAGAGGTTTACTATATTCCCAAGCTTATCAAGAAACATAATTTCATAGGATCTTTGATCATCTTGCCTTGCAGTATTCATAATAAGCATAGGCAAGAGAAGTTTCCTTCCACCAATCTGAGAGCACTGACAGATAAAATGGAAGGAAAACAAATAGACATCCAATAGAATAAATTTGCTAGCATTCCTTTAACAATCTGTCACCATATATGACATTTAAACTATCACATTTAGACACATACTTTATTAAATGCAGAGGAAAGTATAAATGGTACTTTAGAAAACTAAGAAGAGTTGGTTGGACTGGACCAAATATGCATGGAAGAGATTTGTTTTTGGAGGCACTCAGGATTTGATTTTCAAGACATATCTAAGAAGGAAAGCTTCCCCAAAATGGAAAAGATCACAAGTTGTAGTATTATTTTTAAGGAGTAAAAAGAAGACGGCAGCAGCTAATGAGCTCAAATATCTATTTTCTCATCTTTATTTTTATTATTTGGTCTTTTAGTCATGCCCAACTCTCTATGACTCCACAGACTACAGTACACCATTACCATCCATGGGGTTTTCTTGGAAAAGATATTGGAGTGGTTGGTCATTTCCTTCTTATCTTTATAAGATCTCATAATCATCTATGCATATATCAAAGACATGCTTAATGAAAATATCAGAAGGGAACAAGCAGATATTCCTAGTTGATTTTCTACAACAGACCATATCTCCATTTGATTTACCAAAAATTGTGGAGGAGATATGATTCCATAATTTATTACTCATTGCAAAAAAAATTTGATTCAGAACAAAATGCAGTCTTAAAGGTTCCTTCAAAATATGGCTATGCCTATGTTACTATCATATAGGATCTTTGTTAGTTGCAACCACAGAGGAAAATTTACTCCGGGATCTTCTAAGTATTAGTATCAAGTGAAAAATAAGAGAGATGTGCTTCACCAATGTCTTGAAGGAAATCCTACACAAAGAGGAGGTAGAAAAGATTTTCCCTGTACAGATGATGTTTAACTGATTGCATTGAAATGTGGACGACTTAAAAAGCTTCTTCAATGAGAATGTGTTAGCAATTCATATGAGCGGGGGAAAACATGAATAAGGAATATAGAATGCCACAACCAACATGCAGGTGTGACTGCATTTTGGGCTACAATGTGCAGTCACAGTTGGATTGCATATATGCAGGAATGTTAATGAATCATATCTCTGCCGAAATCTTAAGTGCAAAATGAGGCATACGTTTAGAGATGTCACTGAGTGTCAATTTGTCTTACCTGACTGTATTTATTTATAACAAGGGAAGACTTGTTGGGGGTAGGAGGACACATTGATCTTGGATGAAAGGCCTTAGAGGCAGGAAACCTGGTTTAAATCCTGCCTGTGACACATTATGCCCATGTGATCCTTAGCTTATCCTCCCAGTGTCCCAAGCCACTCTCAAAAAGTACAAGTTATAGAACAGGTGCTAAGCTGTGTTTGTAGAGGTGGTTAACATATTCCAATGAAATCACAGCACAATGCCCAGAATATGGTATGTACTTGATAAATGTTTCTAGAATTGACTTAACCTCTCATTGCTCCAAGTAACTTTCTAAGACTAAGTTGTAAAATGACTATTTTGGTAAAGGAATTGGCCAGAAAATGAAATCACACAAATACACTCCCCTCCAAAAAAAAAAAAAAGAGGTCTCAGCATTTACATATTAACTTTATAATAATTAATGTTGTTGTAGCAGCAGAATATTAATGAGTTGGCACATTACTTCAGATAGGAGTTGGTTCTTGGAAAATCTTTAAAGTTACACAAATACTTACCAGTAGGAGACAGTTGAAACAAGAAAGAGAGCCACTGCCCATCAAGAAGGATCACTCATGAGAGAAGGTAGATTGGTATAGAGCCTTCCATTAGAAGCCCTGGTACAGGGCAAGAAAGAGAAAGGCATCTCCCTCATCAGAGAGAGCAGCAGAGTAGCAATCACAGACCTATCAACAGGGAAGTGACACAGACTCATACCAGAAGTGGAGGCACAGAGCTAGATGGATTGGGTTCCCTGGTGAAAAAGTCTGTGCATCCCCTTCCCCCCCTATGCTGCCCCAGAAGAAAGATCTGAGGCTTGGAAGAGGTACTGTACCTTAATTGATGCTATATGGCTCATGAACTAAGCCAACCAACCCCTGGGAAAAGTAGGACCACTAAAGTGTAGATTCTTAACCTTTTTGATGTCATGAACCTCTTTAGCACAATCAGGTGGTATCTGTGGGGACCCTTTCTTAGTCAATAAATCATCAGTGCCTACTATGTGCAAGGAGCTACTAGGTTCTGAGGACATAAATAAGAACAAGAAAGACTGCCCCTCCCCTTAAGGATCTTATAATCCAATGAGACGACAAAACCCAAAAGTAAGCTGAAGGAGATAGAGTTGGGACACAAGGGAGTACTGGGTATAATGTTTTTGTAGTCAAAAAAAGAAGAGCATTTGATGAGAAATGAAGTTATCTGGAAAACTCTGAGCCCTTTATAAAGGAAGGAGGAGTTTATCGTTCCACCCTCTAATCAGAGGGGAGAGGCAGTTAAGAAGGTACCTTGCTCTGTTTCTCAGAAAAATGCCTTAAAATACATAGGAATACAAAGGAAACCAATTATATTGAAATAATTATCAAAATATGTATTTTTTAAAAGTTCATGGACCACAGTTTAAGAACCCCTATGAAGAAAAGTTTTTCTTCACTATCCCTGGGCTGAGTATATGCCTGTTGTATTTGCTTATTAAATAAAACCTACCCTATATTCAATGTTTTATTAATTAATGTATTTGAATGGAAGTTGTGGACCCTTTTCCTTTTGGGAGGGAAAACCTAGACATGAGCTACGTTCTGATCTTCCCAGGAAAAATCCTGAGTGGGGGCAGAAGCCATCAAATTGTTCAGAAACCTTTATAATTGGGCCTAATCTGTGTGAATCCAGAACACATACAACAATCCTGTGACCTAGCAACTATAGGTACAATTATCTATCTTCACCTTACTTTTCAGAAAATATGTTATTACAAGAGGCTAAGTGGCTTATCTGGGGTCCTTCAGCAGTTAAATGTTAGGAACAAGACTCAAACTCAGGTCCTGCCATCCTCTTTACCATGGACCTCTCAATCTACATAAAACAGAAAGGACTGAAAATCCATTAGAGGGAAATATAGGATTCTGAATCATTTTTAGTGGCCCATTTCACAGTCCTCTGTTCCCTTCTTCATTCCAGACCCGCCCCCCAACTGACCTCAGCTTTAACTTTGATGCTAACAAACAGCAAAGGCAACTCATCGCAGAACTGGAAAACAAAAACAGGTAATTCTATTCACTGCAAACAAGCAGCTGCTTTGTAGATTGTACTATGATAGGTGTTCAGCCTGGCTTACAGGGCAGCAAACTCTCATCATTCAGAAAGGAAGCACCCTTTAGAACACTGCTTACTCCGTACATTCCTGTTTGAAGGAGTGCCCCAAACTGTCATTTCAAACATAGTTGTTAACTTATGGGGTTTTTTTTTCCAAGAAATTAACTCATTGTAAATAGATCTTTCTGTCCAGGTGATACATCACTTCTCCAGTACCAGTCAGCACAGCCTCTAGTTACTCCTCTTAGAGTTTCCTCCTCTCGCCTTTTGTTCTCCATTTTATCCATCCTATTTCTCATGTGTTGGTTGATGTGGCCCAACCACCAACATTACATATAACTGGCAGTCTATCAAGAGGAAACTCAAGGATCCTAAGTAAAATAAATCAAGATCTAGTTAAAATATTGATAGAACAGAGAATTTATTGCCCTCCTTAGAAGATAAAGGAACCAGGATACAATAGTACTTCTCTTAACCTTAGCTATTGTCATGGTTTTTGTCTTCAAGAAAATGTTAAATTAAATTGTATTTGGAAGATATTTGTTTCATATTGGAACATTTAACACCAGGAAGAATGTTGGGGTGGGGGAGGGATAGGGTGCTTTGATAGACAGCATTTCTGGAAAATTTTAAATGAAGGAAAATAAAGCTATGGAGTCTAGAAAATGTTACCTCTTGAATAGTTGTGATCATTATGCTGATTCACATTCCCCTTTATTTCCAGAGAAATCCTTCAAGAGATTCAGCGCCTCCGCTTGGAGCATGAGCAAGCTTCTCAACCAACCCCTGAGAAGGCTCAGCAGAACCCCACACTCCTGGCAGAGCTCCGGCTGCTTAGGTAAGAAGCAGTTCTCCTCACCATCCCTTATTGTGGCCAAATTTGCCTTTCAAACTACTTTAGGTGGGGAAGTTAGCTCCTGGGAGATAGAAACAATAGAACAGACTCTAGGTGCCTATTAGAGGAGTCTTTTTTTGGAACAGAAGAAGCAACTGAAGATTCAGTTCATTATATTTATTTTTAATGTTTTACTTCTGTGGACTTGTGATACACTGAATGTTAGTATTCTCTTTTTTAGTAAAGATTGTAACTCGTTCATGGTAACCCAGTTCATTTTCTGTAGTTCCTATCCAGGGTCTTCCATAGATCACCTACCAAGGATCTCCTTGATATAGTAGAGGACTTTATAGTCTCTGAGTAAACCAGAAATATTCATGCTTTATGTTGGTCTGTTACATATTTTGTTTTTGCTATATAACCTGCCTACCTCCATTTCTTTTATACCTCCATGTAAGTCTTTAATGATATCTTAAATAAAAATTCTTGCCCATAAGCCGTCATTGGAAAAATGCATCAGCCTACTTGTGGCTACTCTGTATGTCTCCCCCACATTCCCCTTTGGGTCACTGTCAGAATTATACTCCATGTCAAAATAGAGGTAGATGAATTTCATAGTTGTCTTTTTATCAGTCTTCAAAAAGCCCTGGTCTTTTGCCACATATGGAGGGGTGAAGGTAACCCTGCTTTCTTAGAGGCTTTTTTGCAGAGCACAAGCTCCAGCAGATTCAGCCATGCTGCCAGGGTTTTGATTGGTTTCAGTAGCAGACTATTCTGCCTTCCAAGGACTGGCCTCACTAAGTATGGAGAGGTCCATCACTAGTACACTGGCCACTGAGTGATGAATTCTTTGGCTATGAAAGCCCACAAAACAAAAATACAAAATGACTCTCAATCCTATGTGACCACCTTCTTCTGCAGTAAAGATGCCAGAATATCAGAAAGGGGAACACAAGGTATTAATAATTATAAAGTTTTTAGACCATCTGTAAACTTGAACTATTGTCGACCCTCTTCTGACTTAGTGATCTCATCAGTTTCTGTAGATTGAAATACCAACTATATGCCAATGATTCCCAGATCTATTTATCCAGCCCTAGGCTTTTTCCAGAGCACCAATCCCACCTGCCAGATGCCTATTAGACGTTTTAAGCTAGTTGTATGTTAGGATTGTCAAGTTCAGCATGTCCAAAGTAGAACTCATTCTTTTCCCTCAAACCTTCTGCTCAGATGTTCTCAATCTTCTTACATTTTATTCCCCTCTAGGCCCTGTGAAATCCAGCCTTATGAACCTACTTGCTGTTCCTTGCATATAATACTCCATCTTCCATCTCCAAGCCTTTGTATTAGCTGTTCTTCTTGCCTGGAATACTTTCCCTCCCAGTTTTTGCCTCTTAGAATCCCTGACTTCCTTTAAAACTCAGCTCAAATGCCACCTACTCTAGGCGGCCTTTCCACCTCCCTACCCCTAGCTACTGGAGCCATCCCTCTAAGGTGGTCTTCTATCTACTCTGTATTTACCTTATATATCTTGATTTATGTATGTTGTCTCCCCCATTAAAACATCACTTCTTGAGGACAGAGATGGTTTTTCGTTTTTCTTTGTATCCCCAGTTGTTAGCATAGTGCCTGGCACATAGTGAAAGCTTAATAAATGCTTATTGATTGATTGATTAGGACTCTATGATTTAATGGTACAAAAACTTAGAAATCATTTAGTTCAATTCCCCATTTTACACATGAGGGAACTTAAAGACCATGAAGGTTCAATGACTTGTATAAAGTCACTCAGTAAGTAGTAGAACTAGATGTGAACCCAAGTTCTTTGGTAGTAAAGGAGAGAATAGGTCAAAAGGACCATGCGTTATTTAACTTTTAAAGCTCTTCTTGAGAATAGTGCTATGTTTTGCCCCTAAATAGTACCTATTAATGCAGTGAATGAAATTAGAAGAGAAGGAGACCAAATGAGACCTTAAGCTACAAAGAATCTCACATAGCTCATAAGTGGTCCTGGGATCCCTAAAGTTCGTAGAGTAATGTCTTATACTAAAGATCTTATTACCCCAAAGCTCTGACACCAGAATATCACACATAAAATTGTAAAAAAAAAAAATCTTTGCTGTTGGTGTAGAGATTAAAAAAATAAAGATTTCAATAAGTTTGGGCAGGAAGACAGACTTGGAGCAGTTAATCTTTGTATTTTATTATATTAAGCCATTCTGGGCAGTTGCCTACCCTGATGAATATCACAATAGGAACAGATGGTGCTCTCTATTTACTCTCAAACTGAGTGAGTACATGTAGAGTTAGTCTTGTCTCCCAGAGTTTCTGTGCACTAGGGCACATTACCTTTGTGGAGAGGTGAGAAGACAGGCTGAGCTCTGTGGAACCAGAAGATTTCCTCTCTAATGACTTCTTTTTTTTTTTTTCTTATTTCTACATTTCTTTATTTTTTTAATTCAGGTAGTATTTTATTTTTTCAAATTACATGTAAAGATAATTTTCAACATTCATTTTTTTTTGTATTTGAAAACATGAACTTCTGTTATAGTAATTTATTAAATTTGCACAATAGTAACAAAATTTGTTCATATCCCTTCTGAATTTCCATTTTACTTTTTTCCTGTGTATTTTAATGTTTTATTGTTACTCTTTTTTCTCTTTCTCTCCCCCTCATCCTCAATAATTTTTTTAAATTTTATTTTAGTTTGCATCATTCATTTCCACAAGATTTTGAGTTACATATTTTCTCTCCCTCTTTCCCCCACCCACCACCCCAAAACAGCCATCCCAGTGTGTCCCCCCTCCCCCAGTCTATTCTCTCCTATGTCACTTTTCAGTAGGGCAGGATGGATCTCCCAACCACAGTGCCTGTGTATCTCAAGTTCCAGTTGGATGTAGTCAATAATAATAATAATAATAATTGCATATATATAGATAGAT
>CM053585.1:178493147-178525432 GCA_028646515.1 Pseudochirops corinnae | reverse complement strand
ATTTGATTTTGAAAATCCTTCTTCAGCTCATCTCTAGCTTTAAGGCATTCTTCATGTGTATTGGAGGCCCCTGGTGGGGGTGCTCTGGCTGCGCTCTCCTCCTCCCTCTCTCTCCCATGATCTTTCTTTTCCCCAAAGAAGGAATCTAGGATTTGGGAGCTGTTCTTACTTTGCTTCTTATGCTTATTCTTACTCATGGTTGTTTAGTCGGTGATTTTTTTTTATTTTTTTTAAATCTCTGTGGGGCTCTGCTTCCAGAAGGAAAAGCTCTGTCCCAAATCACTGGGGTCCTCCCAGCTGCCGTAGCTCTCAGGAAGATGCTGGGACTCTTCCTATTTACTTCCGGCTGACTGGAAAATGAAGACTCCAGGACCAAGGCCCAAGACCGCGATCCAGATCCAGGCCACTCAACATGAGAGCACTGGCCTCAGAACAATCACTTAGTCCCCCTGCTGTCTGCAAGCCGCAGGCGGAAAACCTCTGCTTTTCACTTTTCTGCTCTGGAGGCCTTTTGGCCAGACGCTTTTCTCCCCGCAGTTACCACTGACCTAGTTCTGAACGCTGCTCGCAGCTGCCACTAATCCGCTCCTCTGCTCCTCCCATCCAGCCGCCCCCAGGGCACAGCCTGGGCTTCAGGCCAGGCTGGCTTCAGTTCGCAGTGCTGATATGGTTCCTCGTAGCCGAGCTGACTTTAGTGGGAAGTATCTTTGTGTGAGTTTTGGAGTTCTAGGATTGGTTTAGAGTCCTATTTTATGGGTATTTTGGGGTGGCTATGTGAGAGCTGTGATATGTTGCTGCTGCTATGCCGCCATCTTGGCTCTGCCCCCCCCCCAATGACTTCTTGTTACAGACATATGTATGCTGCCTTTTCTTTCTCAAAGAGCTCTCTATTCTAGTTGTCAAGCACTAGGAGAAGAAAGACTTCACTGAAGAAAGGGAAAATGATATCTTAGGGCAGAGAAATGTACAAGGGGGACATTAAGAACCTTTCAAACTTAAGGGCAGGTATATTACACACAAGGGAGACACATCACCTATAACCTCATGATAGTATCTTAAGACAACTGCTGATATAAGAGCACAGGGCCATGTACCATCAGGCTAGGAGACAATACAAAATGTAGAGGGCCAAGATGGAAGCAGACCTGATGATGCTACTGCTATTCCCAGGATTCCTGGGCTCAGGGTTTTGCTTCTCCATCAGCCTAGGTAGGACGGGCTGATGTTTGAGGTGGTGCAAGTGGTTTGACTTGCCTGGGACATGCTCTCTCCCTCAGGCTTCCTTGCTTGTTTCAGCTAGACCAGCTTACTTGCCTTGTTAGAAAGGCCCCATGTACACCAAAATGCACTGAGCAGTATTTTTTGTGACATCAAAGATGTCACAAATTAGATGTCCATTAGTTGGAAAAGTAAGCAAATTGTAGTATTTGAATATAATGGAATAATTTTGTGACATTTGAAACATTGAATATGAAGTGTATAGAGAAGCTTGAGAAAACTGATACAGACTAATGCAGAGTGAAATAAGCAGAACCAGACCTATTGATACTGTAACAGTATTGTGCAAACAGCCAACTTTAAAAGACACAAAAAAACTCATTACCCTCATTTCCGTATGTATACCTCTCCTCTCCTATACCTAGAAAGCCATCTCTTATAACAAAGAATGACAAAGAAAGAAGGTAAAAGAATTTCAGCAAAACTAACCAATAATCCATCAACCAAGTATGGCAGGATGTGCTATGTCCCCCATCCACAGTCACCCATACTTTTATTTTTTTTATTATTTTTTTTTACATGAAAATTTTTTACTATGACAAAGACATCTTACAGTTTTTATGATCTTGGTCTTTCCTTCTTGCCTTTGTACAAGGCCAGAAGAGAAACATTTGCAACTTTTACAACCTTGAATCGGACTCCAGGAATGTCACCAACAGCATGACCTTTCTGACCAAATCCAGCAACCAAAACTTCATCATTTTCCTCGATAAAGTTCAAGCAGCCATCATTGGGAACAAAGGCAGTGATTTTTTTGCCATTCTTAATCAGCTGAACTCTCACACACTTCTCGATGGCAGAATTGGGCTGCTTGGCTTCCACACCAGCTTTTTCCAAGACAATCCCTTTTGCATGAGATGCCCCTCCAAATGGGTTGGCCTTCAAGGCAGTGCCCAAATGAGCTTTCTTTTATTGTTTGGCATGCCACTTTTGGTCTCTCCTGTGGCTGCGGAGCTTTCTAGCAGTATGAAGACCACGGCAGTTACCCATGCTGCCGCTGTCTGGGCCAAGAGAAAAGATAGAAGCTCACCCATACTTTTAAAGAAGGGAAATGGGTGGGCTTGAGGCCCAAGGCTGGTTATCTTTGTAACTACAATGACTAAGCTTGGTCCTAGAGAGGAGCTGAGAAAGTGTTCCTCCCTTCCCTTCTTTGAAGAGGTGAGGAACTATGAATGTGAAACATTGCATATCCTCCCAGACTCAGTCTACATACTGAGTGGTTTGGCTGAATTGTTTTTTCCCTCTTCCTTATCTCTGTTGTAAGGAATGACTCCCTAATAGAAGAAGGGAAGGTAATATATTTAGAAATGAATGTGATGTAAAAACAAAAGATATTAATAGCTATCTTAAAGGAAAGAATAGGTCACACCAAACTAACTTTTTTTTTTAACAGTTTTTAACTGAGTAGATCAGGGAAATACTATAAAGTTTTACTGGATTTTGGTAAGGAATTTGATAAAAGATCTCATGTTCTTCTTGTGGAAAATAATGGAGAGATATGGACTAGATCGGGCCTGTACAATGTATGACCTGTGAGCCACTTGAGGCCCAAAGGATTTTGGGCTGCTGTCATGTGACCAGTGGAAAACAGCCCTTGTTGGTCACTAAAGACAGACTGATGATGGTTGGTTGCTGCAGGTCAAGTGACAGTCACCCGAAATCCTTTGGTGGGTCACATGTTGTGTCAGCCTGGACTAGATGATAATACAGTTAGATGGATTTGGAACTGTTTGAACTCCTTGAGATTCCAAGTAGTTATTAATGAATGATTCGATGTCAGTGTAGCAGAAAGCCTATGGTGGAATGTCCCAGGAATCTCTGCTTGGTCCTGTATAACATTTTAATCAATGACACAGATAAAGGCATTGATGGCATGCTTATCAGGTTTGCAGATGATACAAAACTGGCAATGATAGCCAAGTCACAGAATGACAGGCAAGATCCTGAAAAAGATCTTGACAAGTTAGAAGATTGGGCTGAATCCAATAAGAAGAAATTCATTTTAGGCAATTGTATATTGTCTTAGCATTTGAATTTTTAAAAATCATGTTTTGCAAGTATAAGATGGGGAAAGTACAATCAGAAAGTAGTTGTCAGAAAAATATCTAATAGTTGTAATAGAGCAGAAGCTCAGGATGAGTTAGCAGTGTAACATCCCCAAAAAGATAAGGGGAGCTTAGGCTTGAAGAAAGGCAGAGAACCAGGAAGGTGATGATTTTGTTATATTTTGTCCTGGTCAGAGCACATGTGGAGTATTGTGTTCAGTTCTGGCTGTCACAGTTTAGACAGGACACTGACAAGTTGGAGAGTGTCCAAAGGAGAGTGATCAGGAAGGTGGAGGGCCTTGAATCTGTGTGATATGAGGATCAGTTGGGTGTGGTTAGCCTGGAGAGAATGGACATAATACTGTTTGCAAGTATTTGGATGGCTTTTTGTGAAAGAGGGATTCGATTTGTCCTATTCTGCCACAGAAGGAAGAAGCAGGAGCAGTAGGTAAAAAAATATCGAAGAGGCAAATTGATGTCAGGAAAAAACTTCCTAATAATTAGAATTGTCCTTCAGTGAAATCAGCTCCTTTCTGAAGTAGTGGGGATTTAGACAGAGGTCTGAGGACCAGTGGCAAGTATATTGTGGTGAAGATTCCTTCTTGGGTCTGGACTGGACTAGACAGTCTTTGAAGAAGGTCCCCATGAGCTCTAAATAATGTTATGATTCTGTGAATTCTAAATTTTAATTTCCCTAAGGCAGTTTTTATCCAGTGTTAAAAAACTGATTTTATAGTTTTTTAAAATGAGAATTTCAGCATGAAGAAGAGTTACTCTCTTTTATAATACTCTTCTTAAAGGTTTCTTTTCTGATAGTTTTTTTCTCTCCTGAACAGGCAGAGGAAGGATGAATTGGAACAGAGAATGTCTGCACTTCAGGAGAGCAGGCGAGAGCTGATGGTACAGCTAGAAGGGCTCATGAAGCTGCTCAAGGTAAGGCCTGTGGACCTACTTAGAAACCTCTTATCTTCCCAGGGCCTTTTCTCCATCCCATAGCTTCAGTTTCTGCTCTCATTGTGATATTGGAGCAGGACTAATTATTTTTCCCCTCCTTAATATTATTTATTTTTTTCCAATCATGTTAAAGATAATTGTCAACATTAATTTTTGTAAAATTTTTAGTTCTAAATTTTTCTCCCTCCTTTCCATCTCCCAACCCCACCCTAAGACAGCAAGCAATCTGATATAGGTTATACATGTACAATTGTATTAAACATATTTCCACATTAGTCGTGTTGTGAAAGAAGAATCAGAACAAAAGGGAGAAACCATGAGAAAGAAAAGACAAAAATAGTGAAAATAGTATGCTTCGATCTGCAGACTCCACAGTTCTTTCTCTAGATGTGGATAGCATTTTCCATCATGAGTCTTTTGGAATTGTCTTAGATCATCGTATTGCTGAGAAGAGCTAAGTCTATCAAAGTTGTTCATCATACGGTGTTGCTATTATTATGTACAATGTTCTCCTGGTTCTGCTCACTTCACTTAGCATCAGTTCAGATAAATCTTTCCAGGTTTTTCTGACTGCTCATCATTTCTTATAACATAATAGTATTCCTTTACATTCATATACCACAATTTGTTCAGCCATTCCCCAACTGATGGGCATCCCCTTAATTTCAGGACTGAGTGTTAATTGCTCCTTCTGGGACCAGTGTTTTTAGCAAAAGCTCATTAGTTAGTGGAAATGCCCATCTCAATTAGGGAAAAAGTGAGTATTTTTAAATAAGTACAGTTTTATTACTTTTAAGTATATAAGGTAACTGGAACTAAGCTAATGACCTTGAGACAATTGCTTTAGTGACTAGATGAGAATGGCTTGTAATTAGCATATTATTTATGTATAGATTAATGCTTCTAAAATAGTGGCTCCTTACGAAAACAGTTTTCACTTAAATTGTTTTATGCATTCTGCCTACAGTTATTTACATTATTGACATATTAAATAAACATTAAGTATACTATTTAAGCATAAACAGATCCTCAAATGGATCTGCAGTCTTCAATAATGCTGACTACAACCCATCTGTCATGTCTGTTCTGTGTGATTCTTGTCATCGGGGGCATGGGGGAGGCGCACCAGATAGTAAGTATGAAGCATTACTTAACAAACCCCTTCTTCATGGACGATATAAAAAAAAAGATCAATGTGCTCCTTGTCCTAGTTAGCTTTAGGTTAGGCATATTAGATCACTGTGTAGGAGAGGGCTTATTAAGGTACCACTTTCCTTTGGGGGGAGAAAATATGCTACATTACTTGGGCCTTTTTAAATAAGCACAAGACAAGAAAAGACCATCCTGACACTTGATTGTCCTCCTTCTGACATGTCCTGGGCATTGTTCACAAAGCAACGTGTCAGCAATCCCAAAAGCAGCTTTTGCTTATGCTCTTAGCTTCTGAGGTCCTATCTAACACCATTAAGCTATACAGGGAGAATGCTAACTTGGCTGCCAGAACGAAAGCCATGATTCCATTGCTGTTCAGATACCCCCAGATTCTCTTCTGGGGATCAGCTTACCCCACCTCCTTCAAAGAGATATTTTGGGAATGAGGAAAGATTGTGATTAACTGGGGTTATTTCAAGGTCATGATACAAACGCAGGCTTGTTCATTCAGTTCAGTTCAACAAATATTTTAGTTGACTGCTACGTACGCAGCATTATATTAGGTGTTTTGACAAATACCTACCCCTAAAGGGTTTATAATCTAGCTGAGGGAAAAGGCCATATGCACATGAAACACTTCAACCACAAACTAGAACCTATTTGGTTCAGTGTGAAAAATGACTAATAAAGACAATAAGAACTAGAATGGAGTCATATGAGAAAGCTTTGGGGAGAGGAGATGAGTTAGAATTTAAAGGAGAGGTGTAGTTTGAATGGGCGACTGGGTGGCAGAGTGGATGGTGCCAGACCTAGGGCCAGGAAGACTCCTCTTCCTGAGTACAGATCTGCCCTCAGATGCTTACTGGGTGACCCTGGACAAGTCACTTAACCCTCTTTGCCTCAGTTTCCTCATCTGTAAAACGAGCTGGAGAAGGAAATAGCAGATCACTCCAGTATCTTTGCCAAGAAAACTCCAAAAGGGGTCACAAAGAGTCAGACACAACTGAAATGACTGAATAACAACAAAGTAATAGCGAGGACAATAGGAAGATCAAGAATGATCAAGATAAATTTTTCATATCAGACACTTGCCTACCATTGTCAACTCTGACTCTAGTTAGCCTGAGGAAACTGAAAAAAAAAATGCAATACCAATGCCGGGAGTTGTACTTTAAATTTTTTATTATACATTTCCTTTGGGTAAGGCCTGGTTTCTTTTGGCCCAAATTTATTTATTTTTCTGATTCTGGGCCTATATAACCATAGAAATTTATATGAGAAATGTATTTGTGTATGTATTCAACAAAATTTATTTAATACCAAATATATTCACAAGGGATTGCCCTAAATATGTTTTCTGCTCTCAAGGAGTTTATATCAATAATAATAAATAGCTATCATTTTTATAGCACTTTATGGTTTACAAAACACTATTTATTATCTCATTTGAGCCTCAGAGCACTCCTAGGAAGTGAACATCGTGGCTATTATTATTATTCTTGTCTTACATAAGAGGAAACTAAGGCTCAGGCTAAGGGACTTATCCATGGTCATGTGGCTAGCAATTATTAGAGGCAAGATTTGAATCCAGCCCTACTCCGAATCCAGGTCTAATGCTTCTTCAGTTATATCAGGCAACCTATATATCAGATACCCTGCATTATATGGTGAGTACTAGGCCCTGGACTAAAATAGTTACCAGGGGGTATGGCAGTGATCTCAGAGCATCTTTCATTGATACCCTTAGCTTGTTTGGCTGTCATTGGTAAAATGAAGAGAGTCCTGCTTCCCCCCGCCAAGGACTTCCCTGAAGAAAGCACTAAAACATCATCTCAAAAATAGCATGTCTTATTTAAAGCGTACACAATGACCCCTTTCAGACAAGGCCCAAGGCCCAACCCAAGGTCCCCTGTTGGTTGTCAGACAGATGGATTGTGCTTTAACCTGTGTAAAGTATCACAGTGTGGGGAACGTAGACCTGTAAATGTATTTGACTCATGTCAGAATTTGGAGCCATGAGGGACTTTGAAAGCCTTGCTTCGTGACAGTTTCATGTGGTCTCAGCACTAGGACACTCTGAGGGCAGAAGACTGTGGTCAAATCTACCCACTCTCTCCCTATTGAGCAGTTAGAGAGTTGTTCTCAGTTATTGTTCAAACACAAATGCCCATGTGACCTATAGTGAATTTTTTTTAATTTCAGGAGAAATGATTTATCCTAATCTCCAACTAGGTAACCTCTCATAAGTCCTTTTAATTCATTTGGTTGCTCTACCTTAAGTTACTGCCTCTCAGTCACAGGTCCACATATACCCTCCTGGATGCTCTGTAAGCACGACCACAATTATTTTAAATACCACCATTTGGAATAGTTCAGGTGCCAAGAACTCAGACTACAACTCTTCCTCCGAAGGGTATCATTAAAGAAGGGGAAAAAACTCCCTGTGAGAAGGAAGGGAAAATCTAGCTGTAGAATCAGATTTTAACCCCTTCCTCTGATTTGTGGAGGCAATATAGAAATAGGTCGTAAAATCATTTGGTACATACTAGATGCAAAAAGAAATTTTTATCCTTTTAATAGTTTGCAAATCTTGTTTCTTTAGTGGACTCTCTCATCTGTATTAACTAGCTACATGACCACAAATAACTTAACTTTAAACTCTTTGGGGCTCAATTTCCTCATCTAGAACATGAAGAAATTTGGATTAGGTTTCTTCCTGTTCCAAGAGTATGTCATTTCCTCTGATTTCAATTATAATTTTATAGATGTTCTCCCACATGGGAAAAAATTGTCCCTTAGTGTAATAAAAATCACCTCTGAGGAATCCTGATTTTCATTTCACAAGCATATTCCACCTTTTTTGATGTGTAGTCTGCTTGTATTTAATTCAGTGCAATTCAATGAAACACGTATCAAGCACTATTATGTACAAGGCACTGAGAATACTAAGACAAAAATGAAACAGTCCATACCCGCTAGGAACTTACATTGTAATTGGAGATGAAGGGGAAAGAGATATAAAACGCGCCTTAACAAATAGCAAATACAAGTATAACTTGTGTGTAACCCACAACCCAAATTCTGTACTTACATCGACTAAGTTCAGTCACTGTGGGAAGGGTAGGGCAGGGCAAATGCACCAGCAGATTATGTCTGAGTTTGATTTTTTTGTTAATGATTTCTTTGGTTTGTCTTGCCTTCACCTAGGTTTCCCTGTAAAGTTCAAAATATCCCATCTAGATCTCAATAGCTGCCATGCAAGCACTCAAATTTAACAATATTCAATACAAGATGGTCTTTATTTCAGTTTGCAAAAAGAATGCCCCAATACCCCTCTAACTACCCCCCCCACCAAAAATAAAAACCATGAAGGAGTCACATGTTTGCAAGGCAGCCGGGAATGATCCAGGGGTAGGAAGAGATTTAAATTGAAAGGATTAATCGTGGAGGTAATCTACCAGAGAAGATGGAAGGGCATATAATCAAAGGGAAGGATTAACATCTCTTCACCAGAAACATCCAAAGAAAAAGGAGGTGAGAGTAGGGAATGATGTCACAAGGACTGGGAATGCAGATCATTATAACGAATGTGACTCAGCAGCCAAACTCTGTACCTGGTATGTTGAAATAGGCTATATAAACAATCACCTGAGCAGTGCCACTGCTTCTGGTTGTTTAACACGACACTAATTAAAAGTGGCAAAGATATTTTCAGACAATTTTAAGTAATTCCTGATTTGAATTTACAGGGAAGGTGTTACTATCCCTGTTATGTTTAAGTAACCTCCTTCTGTTATTGTAATCCTGTGTTTATTGACCCTAAAAACTAATTGCTAACAAAGAAATTCTAAGTAAAACTCTTAGTGAGTAAGACTATTACTGCCTGTGCTGAGAAAGATGGATTTTGTGAGTTTGAATTGTGGCTTCCTTGAAAAAAAAAAAATGGCAGAGATTGCCCATCAGACTTTCTCACGTACAAAGGAAGTTCTGTCTCTAAATACCTCCCCTATTTCTCTCACCCCTTTCACATGTATACCCTCTTGAACTTTAGGTCATGGCTTCATGTTTGTCATTAGTCATAAAAATTGTAGTTGTTTCACTTTCTAGTAAAATTGTAAAAGTTTTGGTACACTGAATGTTAATTCCATGTTCTGCAGACCCAGCAGGGCTTGTTATTTAGGATCCAAACAAGACTAGTTCTGAGGATGCATGTAGGAAGGAACCCAAAGAATAGCTCTGGAGAATTACATTCTGGTTCTCTAGCCTCAGGAATAGTTTCAGCCTTTCAGTGCACTCCCCTATGTCCAATTCCAATCCATATGTGAGAGCTGAGCTTGACAAGGTCTGGAAAATGATAGTATTTCAAAATAGGTTAGATGACTCCCCTTATGGCCCATTTTTTGAAGGAAGTAATAAAATATCCCCACAGTGTGGTGTGGTTGCATGGAAGAAAAATATTTTCCAACTACAGTGACCTCTCGACTTTTGATGGTATGGAAATCCCCATCCTTCAGTCTCAGGAAAAGACCTTGCTCCCTGCCAACTGCAAAACATCTCTCTGATCCTAATTTCTCCTTCAGATGGAGCTAGAGATACCAAAAGTTGGAAAGATGAAACCTCAAATTCTCATTCTTTTCATTATAAGCTAGTTATTAATACCACCTTTGCCTGGCTTCCTCTGAGTTAAGGTTATTACGATGCATTCAGTTTCTTGCAACCTTAGTTACCTGGGGTTGTTAGTTATACTCACCTAGAAACCTCTGGGTACACGACTCAGAGCAAGCTTTCTCCTTTGGATTAAGACCATTTAGCTTCCAGACTGTGTATTTCTCAGTTATTTCTTCCATACCCACATTTATTCCATCCTAGCAAGGGAAACCATGTGGTCTAGTGATAAGAGTATTGTACTTGAAGTGTGTAAAAACCTGAGTTTAAATCCCACATTTACTGATTGCATGAGCCTTGGGCAAATCACTTAACCCCCTGAACCTCAGTCTCCTCAGCAACAAAATTGTGCCAATAATTATTTAAAACAGTATTATTTTTGAGAATAAAATAAGGAAAGTGTAAAGAACTTTACAAATCTGGAAAGTGTTACCTGAATTTCTGATTATTAGAGGGGCAGTCTGGCACAGTCAATGAGAGTTCTAGCCTTGGAGTCATTAGCACCCGAGTTCAAATCTTACCTCTGATACGCACTACGTGGCCCTTGTCAAATCTCTTTAACTTCTCAGTACCCCCAGACAACTCACTTAGGTAAGTTGCTACTGTGTTGGTGTGGGGAGTGCCGTCTCTCCAGCAAGAGCAGCTGGTTGACTCAGCACAGCAGCATATCCCATCCCTGGGATTGGCCTGACTGAGGGATTGAACTTTAGTCAAGGAAAGGTTATTGGAGAAGACAGGTCTTAGTTGGGTCCTGAGGGAAGTACAGCAATAATATATAATTATAAATATGTAATATATAAATATATAATAATAAACAGAAGGGGGGAGACATTCAGACTTAGGTGGGGGAGTCAACATAAATTATAGCAAAGAAATTGTAATCAGTAAGATGGTTTGGCAATTGAGATAAAATACTTAGAAAGTGATATCACAATCCATCTTGCCTCAGGAGCAGCATCAAGTGGTGGGAAGAGACCAGGAATCACCCTTGCAACACTGGGCAAGTCATTGACTACTTCTAGGCCTTTGTCTCCTCTCCTGTAAAATGAGGGATTTGAACTAATGATCTCTTCAGTCCTTTCTAGCTACTGTTATTGATTCATTTGGTAAGGCAGCATAAACTGGTGCTTGATCTGTCTCACTGCTGCTCTCAGAGAACTTTTATTTTCTGATGGGCCTGCTTCTTCCAATCTCTTCTGCCAAATGTTTATGCGAATGGACTACCTTTCAGAGCTGCTAATGATTTATTCCTTTTCTTCCTCTGCCTTTTTTTCCCCCATGGCCAACACCTGTAGGAAGAGGAGCAAAAGCAGGCAGTAAGTGGATGTCATTGCAACCACCATCTGACCCTTGCTCTTTTTGCATGACCATCCATCTCCCTTCCAGCTAGCATACTCCATTCCTGCTCCCCATTCATAACTCAACTGGGTTAAATTGGATTTATATAAAGGACTTAGCTTCTCTCGAAAGCTCTTATGCTATGACCTAAAAAGTATCCCGGAGCTTTTCACAATTCCAGGTGAAAGCTTTCCAGCTTTCACCCAGTAAAGCATGTTTATAAGAAATCTAAGCTTGTTCAGTTTGTGTTCACAAGTCTACATTTGTCATGTATGTGTATGTGTGTTTGATTATGCATGATCATCTGTAGATGTGATTTTGAGCTCACGGTCAAATAACTGTATGAGACATATCCTGCTCTCCTTTCCCATTGGAATGACTTTATATCTACTTGAAAAAGCCTCCATGTGTTTGATGGGGAGAAGACAAAAGTTAGGGGGAATCTTAAATCTGAACAGTATGTGTATAAAAATGAATACTTTTCATAACTATGTCTGTGTCATTCCACAGAATTGATCAGATTTCTCTGGCTGCCCCAGCTTCACTGGTAGAATTTGCTACCTAATGAAAGCTAATTTTTAATCTGCTGTCCAACCAGTTTTCCTGTTAAGAATCCTCCATCTAATGTTATTCTTGAGATCTACTCCAGAGGGAGTTGTTTTGCTTCTCTGAAATGCATTATTATAGCACAGAGGTAGTGAAGGGACCTTTTATTCCCTGAGGAACACTGACTCCACAGAAACTCAGTTGAGGCCTTACCCAAGTAAAAAGCAACTGAATTTTCTGAGATAGAAAGGGAAATATAAATTGCTTAGTTCATTCACTTTTTAGATTTAGAACTGGGAACATAAAACTATTTGATAAAGATAATGGCCTTTTAAAATAAGCTTCAGTTCCTTATTCTAACCAGTTAAGGCTGTGAGAAAAAAAAAAGATGAAAGAAAGAGGGAGGCAGAAAAAGACAGTCAAGGAGGAAAACGTGAAGAAAGGAATAGGGGCTAGAATTTGGTGAGGATGGAGAATAAAAGAGAAGAAGAGAAAGAATGCCAAGGAGAAAGGTTGACTGAAAATCAAACAGAGGAAAGGAATGACACAGAGAGAGAGGGAGACTGTCTGCATTCTTTATCTCCCAGCTACTTTGTGAATCTCAGATACTCAAGATCTCTTTTCCTTTAGTCCAGGACTTAATGGTGCTTAAAATTTCTAACATCTTGACCTGACCCCAAACCTTTGAGGGTTAGCTCCAAAGGGAAGAATGTCCCTGACATAGGATACTAGGACTTACATTTTAATATGGAGACTCTCAGAGCTACATATGATGTTGTTTGTGCTTCTTGATTTTAACAGGTGAAATGTTTATTTTAAGAAATTTTTCTGTAAGTCAGCTGAGATCAACACATAGCCAAGAGGTTCCCCCTATACTAATATTCTTATCATCATTGTGGGTTGTTTTTCCAGTTGTGTTCAGCTCTTCGTAACCTCATTTTGGAGGTTTTCTTGGCAAAGATACTGGAGTGGTTTTGCCATGTCCTTCTTCAGTTCATTTTAAAGATGAGGAAACTGAGGCAAACAGGGTTAAGTGACTTGCCCAGGGTCACATAGCTAGTGTCAGAGACCAGATTTAAACTGAGAAAGATGAGTCTTCCAGAATCCAGGCCCAATGATGTATCCACTGCCACTGGAGGACAAAGTAGCTGAGAGTAAAGTAAAACCAGGCAGGAGCTGGCCAGGATTCAGAGGACTTTGTAAAACACTCCCCAGTCAGAAACTAAGCTCATTCATTACATCAAGAAAATCAGAAAACTGGAATTCTCTCTATCATGCATGGATGCGTTTAGGCTTTTCCCTCGGTTTTCTCTTCTGCGGTATTGGGGAAGTGATTGTTGTTCTACAGATAAAAATCGAGCCTGAAGAACAGAAGCTGAATCCAATGTTATTAGAAATTAGGGCTTTCTGACTGTAGCACAGAGAATATGGTTCATTGAGTTGATACAAGGCAGTCGATTAGGCTCAAGTATGAGCCCCAAATTTCATCTACCTTCAAAATGTAGGAAAATACTAACCTCAGCAAACATGAGATAACACCAAGGACTTTCCAAGAATATAGTTATCCAGGAAAAAAAGTTATAGATTAGGAACAGTGGTCTCTACAGTAGAATTTTGACCGTATTGCTGTGATTAGCTATGTCTCTTCTCAATCTCTGCCTAAAACTGAAGCATGATCATGACCTTGTAGGAACTGAAGAGAATAAGGTAATAACTTGTGCTGCAATGGAACAACCAGAAGTAAGAGGAATGCTGAATAGTAACTACTACAGATTTGAAAGTATTATGGAAGCTACATGTATTGGTTTTTTATCTGTCTTGTCAATTTTGTTTCTCATGTTTTAGGTGACACTGCTTCAACTGACAATTCTTTATTTTTAATTTTTCCCTGTACCTGGATTTTCTAATTAAGGGTAAAGCCAGTTGGCCATTTATATCAGTTCTTCACTGTATAGTTGGGCCTTGATGGGGTCACCACTACTTGGGACCTGATCTTCAGGCTTAAAAGTCCAGGAACTAGATTTTTATCAGTTTCATCTAGGTTCTTAGGTTGTATTCATGTTAACCAAAATCACAAACAAAGAAACCATAATGGTAATTTATTATTTTATAATGGAGGATGTGATATGCCTAGCTGGAAAATCGATTTCAAGTCATCTGCTCAGGCGGGTAGGCTCACTTGAAAACTAAATTATGGAGTTTAAATTTACTTTGTGAGTAAATTAAATGGATGCTGCCAAAAAGATATTTGTATATTGCCATGCCACAAGTTAGGAATGTTTCTAGCTAACGAACAGGTATTCGCCATTTGGAACCAGATTACCCTCTCCCTCATCCACTGCCCGTTGATAGAGTAAAATAAGTATTTGTTAAGGGCCTGCCATGTACCAGGCATTGTGCTGAGTGCTAGGCATGCAAAGAAAGGCAAAAGACACAGTCTAACAGAGGAGACAACATGCAAACAAATATGTACAAACCAACTATGTGCAGGATAAATAGGAAATAATCAGAGAGAATGCACTAGAATTAAGGACTGGGAAAGGCTTGCCTGTGAGATTTTAGCTGAGACTTGAAGAAATCCAGGGAAACCAGGAGGTAGCGATAAGGGAGAGCATTCCAGACTTGGGAGATAGCTAGGCCAGGAAATGGAGTGACTTGTTTGGGGAACAGCAAGGAAGCCAGGGACACTGGATCAAAAAAAAAAGGGGAAGAAGGGTATAATGTATATATGTGTATATATATATGTATGTATATATATGTATATATGTGTGTATATATATATGTATGTATATATATGTATATATATATGTGTGTGTATATGCATTATATATATAATAACAATAATATATATGAGAAGACAGGAAGGAAGGTTATAAAGGGCTTTGAATGCCCAACAGTGGATTTTGTATATCATTTTGAAGATGATAGGGAGTCACTTAAGTTTATTAAACAGGGGAGTGACCTAGTCAGACCTGTACTTTAAAGAAAATTTCGTTGTTGAATGGAGGATGTATTACAGTAGGGAGAGACCTAATGCAAGAAGCCCTCCTCCCACATCTCCAATAGACTATTGCAGTGGTTGAGGTATGAGGCTGCACCAGGATATTGGCAGTATCAGAGGATGAGAGATGTTGCAAAAGTAAAATCAACAGGTCTTGGCAACAGATTGGATGTGGGGGTGAAGGGTAGTGTGGAGTCAAGGATGACCCCTCGATTCTTCATGCCTGAGTGACTCAGAGGGTGTTGTTGCCCTCAATGGTCATAGGGAAGTGTGGAAGGGGAGAAAGATAATGAGTTCAGTTTTAGACATTTCGTGTTTAAGGTATCTGCTAGATGTTCAGTTTGTGATGTCTGAAAAAGCATTTGAAGATATGGTTTTGGAGGTCAGAGAGGTTCTAGCTCTTTTTAAATATTCCTTACTAGGCACACCAGATGCTTCTGCCATTAAAAATCTCATGACAAAACTTATCTTTCATTAGTTACATTTTAGGGTGGTTGCTTCCTGGCAACATAATCTTCATCAGTAAGTTATCTCCAAATCACAATGTAAAATGAGTTATTTCTGGGAAGCTTCCTGTAAATGACTAATCTCCATTTTGTGTTAACTGCAACTGGACGGAGGAAGGAATCAGAACAGGGAGTCTAACAAAATAGAGAAGGTCTGGCAGATGCCAGGGGTCAGGCAAACTGAAATAAAGTGCCAGAGTAGCAGACAGAGCTAAAAGAATAAGACAGATTCTGCATTTCAGGCAAAAGGTCAAGTCCAAGAAAGTCAGCTAAAGAAGGAAAGAACTGGGCAAAGGCCACAGTGTAGGAGAGGAGAGAGAATAGGCAAGAGGGCTGCTCAGGAACAAATGATGCTTCCAGTTACCTCTAATCCTAGTGCTGAAGCTATTTGCTTTCTGCCATTTTTTTTCTGCTTGCTGAAGATAGGAAAGCCAAGCCAATATGTGTTGATCATAGATAGATGAAACATTTAAGCCCTTACTGGGGGCAGCTAGGTGGCAAAGTGGATAGAGTACCAGGGCAGGAGTTGGGAAGATTCGTCTTCCCGAGTTCAAATCTAGTCTCAGACACTGACTAGTTGTGTGACCCTGGACAAGTCACTTAACCCTGTTTGCCTCAGTTTCCTCAGCTGTAAAAGGAGTTGAAGGAAATGGCAAACCACTCCCATATGTCTGCCAAGAAAATCCTAAATGGGGTCATGAAAAGTCATGGGTGATATGGGACACATGTGGTCATGGGGACATGACTGACAACTGAACAAAAATATTCTGGTTACTATACTACTAAGCACTGAATGAAGATGCAAATACAAGCAGAAAAGACCATCTCTGCCCTTAAGGAATTTACATGCTAATGGGGGAAGACAAAACATAAGAATATTGAAAGAGTGGGGAAGAGGGAGAGAGGGCACTAGGGACATGTCAAGGAGACTGTTGGAAGTGTCATAGAAGCCCAATTCCTGGCAAAACAAAACAAAAGACTCACCCTGTCAGAGTGCAGGCTTCCAGGGGGTGGAGGTGGTGAGATGGTAGGGCCATAACAAAGACTATGAAATGCCATACAGGCCGGTTCCTAACAAGTTAAGGTAAAAGACTCACCTGTGAGAGCCAGGGGGAGCCATAGTTAAAAAAAAAAAGTTGGAGTTCTTGCAAGGGAAACATACCTCTGATTTTTGCAGAAATAGAGGATTGGATTTTATTGGCTTGGTTCCAACAGTTCCTTGAGGACAATTGTTCATCATCTTATATTGTGTTGGCTTTATTTCCCTAATTACAAAAGGGAATTATATATTATATATTATATATTCTTATATATAATATAAGAATTATATACAATATATCTTATATACAATATAAGAATTATATATTCTTAAAGAACAGGGACTGAATTGTATGTTAGGATCTGGGTCTGCCCGCTCCTTCCATAGCAGGGGGCTCTCATGTTTGTTCTCTCTCTCTCCACCCCCCTCCCCAAAAGGTGAAGAACTCATTCAATATGTCATTAAAAATAAGTATCTACTTCCCCTCATGCCAGTGATTTTTAGATGTTTATAAAGCAATCAATGACTTATAATAAAAATAATAAGTGTAAAAAAAATAAGGGTTTTATAGGCTTTTAAAGTTTACAAAGCTCTACAAGATAGGTAGTACAAGTGCTAGAATCTCCATTTTACAGATAAGGGAACAGAGATTCCGAGAACTGGTGACTTAACCAGAGCCATATAGTAAGTGCTGTGACATGGAGGCAAACCAAGAACTTTCAGAGCTGTGCTTTTTAACACTAAGTCACACTGAAACGGGATCTATGAAGAGCCTGCATTCCATTTGGAAGACGTAAGAGAGACAAATAGAAAAACTATATTTGGGATTAGACATGGAACTAATATGAAGTGATGGCTTTTAGGTTGTGCCATGTTTTGGTTGCCTTTTTAAGACTGTCAATTATGCATTTAGAGATTCCTCAGTGACTTTATGGTTCCCTGACCAGAAGATATTTGAATATATTTCTTCTTCCTGACTAGAACACACCCAACATGTTTTGGGATAACAGATACATACCCCTGAGACCAATGAATATTTCACACCTTTCCTTGCCCCCACACACTTCCCTATGTCCTCATTTGGATGAGTCATTCCTCAAGCGCTCCCCTGGGTTTAAATCTTGGCTCTGGTACTTATTAACTGTGACCCTGTCCTAGCATCCCTTCTTACAGTTTTACAAACTCTGATATGCTTTTAAAATATAGTAACAGTTTACACTAACAGTAAGGGAAATGCCATTTCTTTCCTATTCAATTCCCAAATTGTCATGGTGTTCCCTGTTGGGCTCTTTTAGGAATTGGATTATCTGCTCTCTGTACTTCATTTCCAAGCTAGCAGTCTGACAGAGAGGGTGGACTCTATAGTCGAGTGTTTCTTTAGGTGCTTTCCTAAGTGTCTTCAAGAGCATTGACTCCCCCTCCTGAGCCTTATGAGTCTGCCTAAACCAATTGCTGTCATGCTTCAGCCCAGTAGAGGCCCTTCTACACCAAGAACCCTACTTTGCAAAACCCTTCACCAACCCCTACAATTCTTATTTGAGGCAGTGCATGATCCAGAACAACCTGACTTAGTGACTTAAGAAGGCCAGTCCAGCTCACAAAGACCAGGCAGATCAGTCGTAGTGAGAGTGCCAGGTACAAAGGCCTCTTGTTCTGTCTAGGCTACAAGGCCCAAGTATATCTCAGGCACCCTTGGAACAATCACACTTTTGCAAAACTCAGTCACCAACAACACAGTCCCTTTTTCTATCTAGATTTCTTCTTTTGTCTTCGTCCTGGCTTTCCCAGACTACAGAAACACTGGCTTCTCCGAGTCAATGGTACCTATGTTTCATTCCTTCCTCAAACACTAAATAGCTATGTGAACTTGGAGAAGTCATTTAATTCTTTGAATCTTATTTGTAAAATTTGGATAATAGCACCAACTTCTTGGGGTGATAGTAAAGATTGAACGAGACTATATAACATTTTCAAGTCTGAAGTACTTTTCAAGTCTGAAGCACTAAGATATTAATAATTTTTTAATATAATACTAATACCATATCTTCCTCAAAAAATTCCTTCCTAAACTGAATTGTTCTTCCTCGGGCAGCTAGGTGCTATGTTGGATAGATCACTGGTTCTGGAGTCAGGAAGAGCAAATCCAGCCTCAGACACTAACTAAGCAATGTGACCCTGGGCTAATCACTTACCCTCAGTCTGCCTCAGCTTCCTAGGCTGTGAAATGGAGATGAGAATGGCACTTGCCATCTGGGATTGTCAGGAGGACCAAATAGATATTTGTAATGTGCTTAGCACAGAGCCTGGCAAATAGCAGGTGACCGATATATACTTGTTTCCTTCCCCTCTCCAGTGATAACCTAAAGACAGGACTAGTGTGTCCATTTTTCTTGGGATCCAGATAAATCTAAGGGTATCCAGTATACTGAGTGTTATCTAATAGGCTGAGTGGGTATGGACAGAAGACTGATCATGAGAGTCTGTAAGACGGGTTCATTCTCCACAATAATGCTACAGCCTTTAGCTATAATAATTCCAAGAAACCTGTAGTGGAGAACATCTCCCACCCCAGCAGAATGGGAGGTGGTCTCGATCTATTGATTCAAATACCTCTTCCCCTACATTGATCAAGAACAGGGTTCATTCACTCTGACCGCCTCTTGGCTACAATCAAATACTTGTAGACCCAAGGCAGACCGCACTGAGTAAACATTGTAATACGAGGCAAAAAAAGTAAATGATCTCTGGCCTAGGATAAGAACCACTGTCACTTGTACTAAATAACTGACTGATCTCCAAGGTTCTAGACAATCTTAGCCAACTTCTCTGGACTGACACGGCCTACCCGATTTTCTGAACTCACTTGTTCTTTACAGCCCTGTAATTGACCCACTGTCTGTCTGATCAATCTTAGCCAACTTCTCTGGACTGACACGGCCTACCCGATTTTCTGAACTCACTTGTTCTTTACAGCCCTGTAATTGACCCACTGTCTGTCTGATCTGCCCCGTCATGTCGGATTCCTTCTGCATAGTAAAGCTGCCGGGCCTGGCCTGCCCCCTTGGTCATTTTTGCCTTAAAATATCGTGAACCTAGAACTCAACAATGAAGAATAAATTGGATTCGGTTAGGTGAGGAGGAAAGGAATGACAATAGCTGACATTTGCTAAATTCATCACAGTTCCCAACGTGTATATGTGTTGACTCCCACGGAAATGAGAGTCAACATTAACATATTCGTGACTGAGGAGACATTCCTGATGAGAGTGGAGGATGTTGACTGGTAAGTAGTAGGAAATAGTTAGAAAAATATGGATTGGTATTAAGTTATGAAGAGCCATAAATGCCCCAGTCAGAGATGATGGTAGGGAACAGGAGTCATTGAATATAAATGGGGCTAGCAATATAATACAGTATCTTCTACAGGAGTATGAAGTGACTCTGGATTTATTTTAACTGAGCACAAAATACTATTAAGCATATGAATACAAGTTCCACAAAATACTTGTCTTCTAAAAACCAAAATAGCTAACTATGAAAGTGCTCATCACTATAAAGTGGGCCACTAAGTGATTTTTTTGATCACAGAACTCATAAAGGTGTAAATTATAAAAGGATTTGTTTATTCTATATTGGCGGAGAGAGGACGTCGACTGATGAAATCTCACATTGCAAGAGTGGATGGGGAGGGTCAAAGAAGAAAGTGGAATCTAGTAGACTATTTTGGGCGACCCAGGCATGAATTTAGAGGAGTCTAAGCAATGATAGTTATAATAGGAATGGACTGAAAAGTATACAATAGAAAAGCATGCAATAGAATTTCAAAGGAAAAATACTAAAATATGATGATGGGCTCTACAGAAAAGTAAAAGATCAAAGGTAACTTCAAGGATCTCAGCTTAAGGAACTGGGTAAATTGTGGAGACCTATTAACCTGTTTTTGTAAATGTTTTCCAACCTCCTACTGGACATTTCCAAAGAATCATGAATTGTAGAGTTGAAAGTTATGTTAGAGATCATCCGGTTCAACTTCCCACCATGTACAAGAATCCCCATAATACCAGTCCTGGCAGAGAGTCATCCAACCTTTATTTGAACACTTCTGGTGACAGGGAACTTTTTATTTTATGAGGCAGCACGTTCCACTTTATGAACAGCTCTAATTGGTAGAAAATTGTTCCTTACATTGAGCTAGTCTACTTTCTTAAGCCTTATATCATTTGGTCTATTCAGCTGTCCAAATTATGCAGATTAAATCTAATCTTTTTTCCACATGGCAGTTCTTAAGGTCAGCTACCCTGTCCCTACGTAAATCTTTCCTTTTCTATGCTAACTATCTGATGTGGTTTCCAAACCCTTCATCATTCTGGCCATCCTTTTCTGTATTCCAGTTTTTTAGAGGAGTAGATAGGACTGAGGTTTTGATAAAAAGACAGAAGCTAGGATATAAATCTTACACTCTTCATGATAATTGAAGCTCTGAGACTGAATGAGCTCACGAAAAGTGCTTAATTTCTTCTACACTAGTGAGACTTTACGAAAAGAGGTCTGAGGGCTAACCCTCAGGGAAAACCCAAAGTTAGGAAATTGGAGGAGGAAATGGAGCCAGGGGAGGGGCTGCCTTAGAGGCAGGAAGACAACCAAAGTAATACTATAGAAACCAAGAGATTTTCAAGAAAGGAGTCAGTGTCCAAGAAGAAAATTATAAAGGAAAAGCCCATTGGATTTGATTAATAAAGAGGTGGCAAGTGAATGAGAGTGCAGTTTCAATAGAGAAGGTGGAAACATAAGCCAGATTACAAGAAGATTCTAGAGAGTGGGTAGGGAGGAAATGAGTGGTAGATATAAACCACTGGCTAGAGCTACTTCTTTGGCAATTTTCCCTTCACCTCTTGGACATTAGTCTTATGAGACCCTGTCTCTTCAGAAAAAATTGTTCAAGGATTTATCCACTATTTACCAGAGTTAGCCCTGACTTAGTGTACATGACTACACTGCAGTTGTTTTGCATTGTGTGGCATAACACCCAGACTCTGGCTTTGATCTCTGGGTACAGAGAAGTTAAGTGACTTGAATAGGTGTAATGACCCCAGCGGCCCCTTCCATCCTACAAAATAAAGAAGGTCCAGGGAAGCTCAAAACCCCTGAGGCACTCTGTCCAAATAAGAAAGAATAATGACCAAAAGCCCCATTCTCTCAGGAGTATGCCTGTGCTGGCAATGAACCACCTCCTGTCAAGCCATTTTGGGTGTTCTAACGAAACAGAAAAGTAGGCAGTCAGGAAATAAGGAAAACCCCTTGAAATTTCTAATCACCAGTATACAGTTCTTATAAGAAAGAAACTTCAACTGTTAGGAATGAGAAATGAAAATCATTACAGAACAGAAAAAAATAAATGGAACAAACAAATCAGAAACAAAGGAAAGGAACTTTGTCTTAGATGCCTTCCCAACAGGATCTGAGTCAGGAGCTCAACCCCCTTTATAGGATCTCTCTCACTTAGCCTATATCTATAAATGAATTACCTTAATTTAGACTTAAAATCAGAGGTCTTAGTATCGACCCATTGGCTAAACCTTATTTTTATTTTAGTATCGTGATCTAGGCAAGTTATTTACTCCCTCTAGGCCTCAATACCCATATCTATAAAGAGGAGAGGAAGGAGGAGGGAGTGGGACTAAATTATTTCTAAAATCCCTTTTAATTCTAACATTTAATAATTGTGTGATCCTCGGCTCTGCCCTTCCCTTTCTTTATAGGAAGCCCATTTTTCAGATATAAAAGTTTCCCCAAGGTCTCGTTGACTGGGTTCTTCTTTTCTTCCTTTGAAATCCTCTGCCCTGACTTCCTTGCCAATAAATTTAATAAAGCCTGGGTTCTCTTTCAGGCAGCAGCACTCATGCCAGCCTTCTGTCTCCTGCTTTTCTTCCCTATACTGGTCTAAGTGTTCTAAGACATCATCAGCTGTTTCCACCATGCCTTTCTCTGGCTTATCTCTGTGATCCGAAGCCAAAGACCATTCTGGCAAGAGGGAAGGATTCCTTGGCACTCTCTGCTTGGCTTTGCTCCAGCAGCCAGCCCCCTTTCTCAGCTCTGCTTTGGCTGAGAACTGAATATGACCCTTTACTGAGAAAGCTTCTATGGTTATCTCAATTCATGACATTGATTCCAACCCTAGAGTAATAGATTTATGCCAATAATGGCTTACATTTATATTGCTCTCTAGGGTTTGTAAAGTGCTTACCTCATTCAATCCTCACAATGGTCCCTCTGTGGAGTAATTGCTATTATTAATCCCAAATTACAGATGAGGAAACTGAGTCTCAGGAAGGTTAAGTGACTTGAATAGCTGTAATGACCCCAGTAGTCTCTTCCACCCTACAAAATAAAGAAGGTCCAGGGAAGCTCAAAACCCCTGAGGCATTCTGTCCAAATAAGACAGACAGTAATGACCAAAAGCCCCATTCTTTCAGGAGACTTTTAGTATCGATCAGCCACCAAATGCTCTAGAGTCTTCCCTAGCTTCTTTACATCCGACTAGCATGAATCAGTTATCACCACCTCTCTAGGCTTTACTGGTTAGAGAATTTCCAGAACAAGAAGTGAAGGGAACAGGAAGGAGAATTTAACTGTACCTGTGTATTAGCAGCCACACCAGCACACAGGGTTCTTTGATCTGCTTTTATAAAGGAAAGACAGCTCTAAAGGGGTTAATGATCTTCCTTTAATTAACAGATAGATAAGTAGAAAGAAGTGAATATCCAAGAAAGAATCCTGACCAGAGTAATAGATACCTATCACAAAGAAATATTTTTTCCATGAGTGAGGCCCAAAGTAAAATAGCAACCTTCCAGTATATATAGTTTTCAACTAATAGGCTCAGAGCCAGAAGTCATCACAACCAATGTGACTCAGTGCCTAATTGACTCAGGGCCAAAAGGTGTGAAAGCTTTCCCTTAGGCAAGTTCCTTCCCCAAGGCAATATAAATCTCCTTGAATATATATAGTTTTCACCTGATGGGCTCTGTGTGACTCAGGATGTGTCACAGTTGTGAACTGGGCCAGAGCTCAAAGCAGCAAGACATCCATGATTGAAATACCTGTGTACGCTTAGACCTGGGCCCGTGTTCCAAGGGGAAAAGGAACACATGTGGTCACATAGGCCTATTAATGGACAAGGAAGAGCTTATATGCTATTAACCCTACAACCTTCACTGAAGTCCATCCCAGAGGGCTCTGGAAGTACCTAGATATGATAAAGTTTCATTATCAAAAGCTCAGGGTGGGTCTCTAACCTCCCTGTCAGGTCAGAGTTTTGGGACTGGGTCCTTGAGCTTCAGCCCTGTGAACTACCTGAATTACAAAATTGCCAGAAGTGGCTGGAAATGCAATTTTAACATAATAGCCAATTTCCTGGATTACAAGGATCAGGGCTTAATGGAAATTTCAGGAGTTATGGAGGAGTGAAGGGGAGTGCTAGGTCCTTCCCTACTCCACACTGAACCAAAATGGGCAACCAAGATTTGAACTGAGATCCGGAATCCAAATCAAGAGGTTTTCTTCCACAAACCACCTATCTCTTGGCTCAGAACAAACTTCCTATCTCCTAACTCAGAAATAAGAATTTCTTTCTGGGCCAGGAGATAGGTTGTTTGTAGGAGAAAGCCTCATTCAGATCTCAATTCAAATCTCAGTTGCCCATTTACCACCTCTGTAACCTTAAACAATTTCCTTCTCCTTTCTGGGCCTCAATTTCTCTTCCTACAAAATTTTGGGAATGAAGCTAGATGATCCCCAAAGGCTCTGCTAGCTTATAATGGAAGGAAAAGACCTGGTTTGGGCTGGAGAGAGAGGCTCTCAGTTTTAAGTCTTGTCTCATTGTGATTTTGGACATCCTATCTTGCTATGGTTTAGAAGAATGAAAATTCAAAAATAATAGGGTCTACCCCCAAAAGGACTTGGATAGCTGGAATTACCAACTCTCTTGCCCTTCCCCCCATGTAGGAAAGAACTTGATTTTCATAGAATGTTGAGTAATTTACCTGTCCTTGGTGCAGTAGAAGAATTACTGGATTTTTTGAGCCAGCACCCGCATCCCTGTTGGAATCCAGACTACATCAATTTACAACATGTGTGACCTTGGACAAAGTCAGTTCCTGCTCTCTCAACTCCAATATCCTCATCTGTAAAAGGAAAGGGTTGGACTTGATGGAGTCTAAGATCCCTCCCATTTCTAAAGTGGCAATATTACATGAAATGATGCTCAGGTTAAAAAAATAAACCAACCTATAAAGTCGTTTAGTTACCTTATAGAGTCCTTCAGAGAAATCTTCCCAACCTGCCAAAAAAAAAAAAGAAAAAGGAAAAGCCCACAAAAGCAAAACTTCAAAGGGCTGGCTCAGCTGTAAGGCAATTCCATCATGAAAACTTCACCTACATTGACATAACTTATAAACCCCTAACAGCTGTACATAGTCCAAGAACATGGGGGAATTTCAGGCCAACTCAGTCCAGCTCCCCACACCAGCTGTGTCCTACAGCCCATGAGAAACAGTTTGGAAACGTTACACAAGTCCAGCACTGGGAGCTTAACTGTTTTTTAAAGAGTGTGCCTATTTTTAAAGAAGTTGGAAAAGTTGCTAAGATCTGTGGAATGGTGGATGAGCTTAGAAAAATGGAAGGTCCCAGGACAGCCTAACTTCACCCCGACCTTATCATTAGGGGAAACTGCTTTGGGTATTATTGCCTGTTAGTTCATGTTTCAGTCCTTGTGTGATCTGAGAGTTGATTCCCATTTGCCTGGGGGTGTCTGCAAGTGCAGTTTGGGCTTAGGAGGAGAGAAATGGAGACATTAGGGTTAAGTGGGAAAAGACCCTGGCTGATCATGGATCTGGGACATCACTGTTAGTCTTCTTGGCTCTGCTTTTAACTGTGTTTCCTGTCAAGTCCTTCTCTGGATCTCAGTTTCTCTGTGCAATTAGAGGGTTTTCACTAGATAATCCCTAAGGGCAGGCATTTGTTAAGCTCCTATTATGTGCCAGGTCCTAGGCTGAGAGCTGAGGATACAAAGAAAGGCAAAAGATATTTCTGCTCTCGTGGAGCTTACAGTCTGTTTGGGGAGACAACTTGTAACCAACTGTGTACAGACAAACCCTTTGTTGTTCAGTCATTTCAGATGTGTCCAACTCTCCATGACCCCATTTGGGATTTTCTTGGCAAATAAACTGGAATGGTTTAACATTTACTTCTCCAGATAATTTTACAGATGAGGAAACTGAGGCAAATGAGGTTAAGTGACTTGCTCAGAGTCACGCAGCTTGTGAGTACATGAGGCCAAATTTGAACTCAGGAAGATTAGTCTTCTTGATTTCAGTCCCAGCACTCCATCCACTGTACCCCATACAAACTGCCACAGAAAAACCATAGGAAAAACAGGGAATAATCAGCAGAAAAAAGGGACTAGAATTAAGGGTGACTGGGAAGGACTTCTTGTAGAAGATTTTAGGTGGGTCTTGAAGGAAGACAAAAGGTAGAGGCAAAGGAGAGCCTTCCAAGCATGAGGGACAGACTAAAAATACAGGGAGTGGGGAGATGGGAGTACCTTCAAGGAACAGCAAGGAGGCCATTGTGGGAGTAAAGTATAAAAAGATTGAAGGAGAGGAGGCTGAGTCCATGAAAGGCGTGTCATCCTACTTCTGAATCAGTGTGACGCTTACTCATCTGAAGAATGGATTGAAGGGGACCTCAAGGGTCCCTTCCAGTTGGTTCATTTCCCCAGGAATGTGTATGGCTCTCTTGGATGTATCTTTATGTTTGGGATGATGATAGGGGTATGTGTATATTTCCAAGGAGACTAGGAAGTTCTGACATGACAGCATGCCCTCATCTCTTCCTTCCCAGAGCTTCAACCTCACTCCCACCCAGTCTCACCTCTTATATGATCTTCTGGGGGTTAGTACATAGGGGAGAGGACCCTTCCTCCCCCAACTTGATCCCTTTCAATAAAAATAGTAAGACCTTTAAAAAATAAAACTCAGGTCCTAGGGTAAGAGCTAGAGAAGAAGCACAAGGGCACAGTAGCAGCATATCACTTTGGCAACTGTGGGAAATGGATTAGAGAGGTGAGAAACTTGAAGCAAGGAAGCAAATTAGGAGTTGATTTTAATTAGTTGGATAAGTAGACTTGCCTAAGTCTAGGCAAGATGCAATAAGGATGAGAAATAAGATAGATACTATGTGAGTAGAGAGAAGGGCTTGGATGCAAGGTATATAGTAAAAGTAGAAGAGACAAGTCTTGGAAACTGAATGAGTATATGATGGGGGTGGGAGTGAAGCAAGGAAGACATCAAAGGTTGCAAAAGTAGGTGATTGAGACAAGAGGAAATAGAGATTGTAATGCAAGATGGCAGATTTGACCTTATCATTATCACTGTGACTTGCAGGAAGAAATGTCACTGAAACTTATGTCTGGACCATGGCTCTAGATTGGTATGCCTTATTCCAAAGAAACAAGCTAGACAATGGAGTGGAGAGAATTTTATACTAAAAAGGTATACTCATGTGAGACTGTCCAGGAAACCAGAGAGAAGAAAAACACGTGGTGACAGGTGTGGATTGGAAAAAGACAATGGTAGCTTGGCACACCCTTTAGAGGGCAAAGCTTCAAGGACATTGCTCGATGTAGTAAAAGTAATTTGGTGAAAGGCAATGGTGGTAGAAACAGAAGTGATTTTTGTCATTGTAATGTAATACAAGCCACGTGGACAGAGGGAGAAAAAAAAAGATGAGCAGTTTGGGAAGCAGAACACAACCCTGGCACTGAGGCATGATAGAATAGTGATGGGGGATTTCAGTTATCTAAATATCTATCTGCTGGAGCTCTCTCTCTCTCTCCCCCTCTCCTTCTTTCTCTCTCTCTCTTTCTATCTCTCTCCCCCTCTCTCCAAAAGCAGAGCAGTTAATAACTTCTTGATTCACTTTCGTGATAAGGAGAAAACCCATTCTGGATCTGATTTTCACTGAAAGAGAGGAACTGTTTGTGGGATTGAAATTATGGAGATTCCAGGGAGCAGAGACCACTCTTTCATGGGATCTGTGATAAATGGAAAGAAGAAATATGGGCATAATAGTCTGTCATGCACCCTAGATTTTTGGGAAAGCAGATTTCCAGGCTTTCAGAGAAAATTTAGGTAGAATACAACGAACTGCAAAGCTACTGGAGAGGTCAGCCCAGGACAGTCAAGAGATGCTCAGGAATGAAATTCAGAAGATACAAAAGAAAATAATTACAGTGTGGAGGAAAAAAGGACTTGTTCAAAGAGACTGATGGTGGTACACAGGGAAGTCACCAGTCAATTTATAATTTAAGAAATGTACAGAAGATGGAAGCCAGGTCAAGAAATAGAGAATATAAGATCATGCTGAATCCTATAAAATTATCAAGAGTGGTGAAGATCAGAATTGAACTGAGGCTGGTGAGAGAGGATAAAGACAGAAGAAAGGATTGGCCTTGTTTGTTTGTTTGACTGTAACTGAGTGGGGAGGAGGACAAAAAGAAAGGACAGGACCTTTGGGATTCATGGGACAATGATAACTGACAACAGAAAGAAAGCAGAACTGACCAATTTTTGTTCCACTTCTGTTTTCTCTGCCATGGAACATGATCTTTGCACTGGAAATAAAAGTACAAAAAATAACTAGCAGGGTGTCAATACCCAAGATAAGTAATGAGATAGTAAGAAAACATCTTGTACATGACCGAATCAAATAACTTGACCCAAATCAATCATATCCTCATATCCAGAAAGAATTGATTGATGTGATTGCTTAGCCACCATCAGTGATATTTGATGACATGGAAGACAGGAGAGATAATAAAAAATCAAAGAAAGGCAAATATACTGATTTTTAAAAGGGATGGTACAGAATCTGCAAACCATAGTGACAATTGCAAAGAGTGTGACTTCTTCATCAAGAGTAAGTAATCATTAGGGTGGCTAGGTGGCGCAGTGAATAGAGCACTGGCCCTGAAGTCAGGGGGACCTGACTTCAAATGTGACCTCAGACACTTAACACTTGCTAGCCGTGTGACCTTGAGCAAGTCACTTAACCCCAATTGCCCTGCTTTACCCCCTCCAAAAAAAAAAAAAAAGAGTCATCATGGATCTTTGTTTCATCAGTCAAGTAGTATTTTTTAAGTCCCTAGAATGTGCCAGGGATTGTGTTAAGAACTGGGGCTACAAAGAAAGGGACAACACTGTACTAAGGAAAAGGGATACAATGAAGGCAAAAATACAGTCTTCTGCCTTCAAGGAGCTAACATTCTAAGAGGGGAAGAGTATAACAAAATGTGAGCAACTATATTCATATAAGAGATATAGAATGTAAATCTCAGAGGGGAGGTAATATAGAGATTGCCTTGGAAGGCACTAACAGTGGGAAATACCAAAAAAGGCTACTCATAGGAGGTAAGATTTGCACTGGGTCTTGAAGGAAGCCAAGAGACAGAAGTGAGGAGGAAGAGCAATCCAGGCATGAAGGACGCCAGTACAAAGGCAGCCAGGAGACAGCCTACTAATAGATAAGGAAACTTTGAAGATCAGGGAGAGAGTGGAGCAATCTGCCTAAGAAGACAGAATGGGATGGGATCAAGGGTGCGCAGCATAGGGTTTGCTTTGGCAAAGAGAAAGGCCACCTCTTCCTGTGAAACAGAGATGAAGGACAAGATAATGGGAAAAGACATTTGAGTAATGTGAGATGTGAAGGAGGGGAAAAGGGAGAGCTCTTCACAAATAGCCTTAATTTTTTCACTGAAATATGAGGCAAGATCCTCAGCTGAAGAGAGTAGGGAAAAGGGATGCTTGGAATACTTGAGCAGGGAAAGGTTCAGGATATCTGCTTTGATGAGTGGGATAATGAATCACTTATAAAATGATTGCCTTGCGCTATGAAGGCTCAGTTGAAATTTTGCAACATAGATTTGTAGCTGACCCAGTTGTATACTAGAAGTCTAATAATAGGTACAGAGTCAACTGGTGTTTGAAGCATTTGGCAAAGAAACTGGAAACCAGGCAAGAGCTTCGTGGAGGAATGGTGATAGTGGAGAGGGGGGGGAGGGGTATGAACAGTTAGACAGAAGTTCTGAAAAAGTATGAGGGTTTTAGTTAACAGCAAGCTCAATTTCAGTCAACAGTGTCATGTGGCAATTAAAAACTCAATGCACTTTTGGGCTATGTTAAGAGAGCCATGGCTTCCAGCAATGGGGAAGTGATAATCGCTCATTAGACCCTGTCTTGAGCATCTTATTCAGTTCTAGGAACCGTGAGATATTGAAAGAATGACATTGAAAAGGTGAGAAGCTTTCAGAAGATGGCAGCTGGGATGTTGAAGGACCTAGAAGCCATATCAGTTGAAGGAACTTGTCATGTTTGCCTTAAAGAAGAAAAGACTCATGGAGTGTATGATAGTGTTTTTCAAGTATTTAAAGAGTCATCATATAGAAAAAGGACTAGACTATCACCCCAGAAGATAGAGCCAAGAGTAATAATACATGGAAGCTGTAGAGAGGCAAATTTAAGCCCAATGTCAGGAAAAATTTTCTAACAATTAGAACAATGACAATTGGGGTATGCCATGTTGGGAATTCCTCTCATGTATGAGTTGGACTAGATGACTGCCAAGGACCATTCCAAGCCTCAAAAATTTATATTTCTGTGCTTTTGTGGTGCTGTGACTGCCAGGATGGTTGGTAGTATCCTCAAAAGACATAGGGAAGTTTGGAGAGGGAATAGGCTTGAGGGAAAATATTGCAAGTAGTTCCATATTTGGATATGTTACATTTGAAATACCTGAAGACATCTATGTGGAGACATCTAGCCTCTCAGGGTTGGCAGAAGCATATGGTTCTCATGGGTCACGAGGCATAAGGAGAAGACATATCTCACCACATCAAGACATATACAAGTGTACAGATATTTTGTATGCCTTTCAAAATGTACCCAAGAATCGAAATTGTTAAAGATTGATATAAAGATGAAATAAACAAGTTTCTCTTTTTTAAAGTTACTTTTTAAATCAAAAGATATAGAGTATAATAGCCAAGTAGATGTGAACATAGCTTGTCAGCAGGAGTCATGTTTCTCTCCATATAGACATTCACCATCCCTAGTGTAAAAGCGGAAAGCAAAACCAAATTATATCGAATTTCAAATCACTTGAAAATTTTCAATATAAGTCTATTCCTCTTTCTTTATATGATTCTGTTTAATGGATGATATAATTTCTTAATTTCCTACTCATGTTTGAATAGTTAAGTGGTGGTTTCATGTAAGAGTGAAGACCAGAAAAAGACCCAGCTTAACTGGATCATAGAGTGAAGGAAGAGGAGGAATGTGTAATAAGACTAGAGAAGCTTTATATTTTGGCCTAAAGACAGTAAGGAGCCACTGAATTTTATTTAATAGAGGAGTGAGACCTTCATGGTTAGACCTTCACTTCTGGAAAGTCACTTTGGCAGATGTGTGCATGATTGACTGAAATGGGGAGAGACTTGAGTCAGAGAGACTGATTAGGAGACTATTATAACATAAAAGCGGGTGGATATGAGAGACATTGTGGTGATAGAAATGCCTAGAGTTAGCATCTGTTTGAATATATGGGGGTAAGTAAAAGTGAGTTGAGGATGACCCCAAGTTTATAAACCTTGGTAACTGGTAGAATGATGGTATTCTAGATAGAAATAGGAACATTCAAAAGAGGAACAGGGAAAGAAGATGTAATGAGATCTGAAATGCACATTATAAACTATTCATTCCTGATGATCTCATGACTCATTCTGTGCTTCCTAAAAAAAAAAGGGAGGGATTGGGGCTATTACTGGTCTCTGCCTGTGTTTGGAGGGGCAACTGCTATATCCACAAGGTAAACTTGGGGAAAAGAGATGGGAATGCCAAAGAGAATGAAGTTTTCACAGTGGCATCTGTGCAGCTGCTGTTATAGGTACTCGGTTTGGAGTTTGGACATGTGTGTGCACAGCTGTAGTTGGGAATGGAGAAGGGAAGTGTTGATTGATTATGGGCAAAGAGAAAATATGATTGTCTTGGAGGCAAGCCTCATAATTGACTGTCACTGCCCTCTGTTACTCCATCACCACAACTGAGATGGGGAGGGAGGGGTTATATGTAAGAAGTCCCTGTGTATATATTCACAGTGATAATACAAGCCAGTGAGAGTCAGCTCCCAGGGATGGGACCTCAGGATGACCGCTTCTTACATCACCAAAACAACTTATAATCTTACTTTTGAGAAAGGAAAATACTCCCAGCAACAAATAAAGTTGTCAAGTCCTGTAGTTTATGTCTTTGTACTGAACACTGTTGTTGTTCATCCTTCTTTCTCGAAGAGAATTAAGGATATGATGAGGGTGATGTCTGAACAGAGCTGTGCAAAGTTGTCAGCCTGACTCTTTCCTCCAGAGTCATTGAAATCCAGTGAGTGGCAAGACCCAGGGATGCAGCGGATGACCTTGGCCTTTCTAAATTAAAGTCTTTCCCAGGCCTCAGTTTGTCTGAGGCAACACCTATTTTTTTTTTAATCTTTATCCTTAAATCCTTATTTTCTTTTTTTTTTTAATTTTATTATAGTTTGCATCATTCATTTCCACAAGATTTTGAGTTACATATTTTTTCCCCCTATTTCCCCCACCCCCTGCCCCAAAACAGCCATCCCAGTGTGTTCCCCCTCCCCCAGTCTATTCTCTCCTA
>CM053585.1:178423356-178492647 GCA_028646515.1 Pseudochirops corinnae | reverse complement strand
AGGAGAGAATAGATTGGGGGAGGGGGGACACACTGGGATGGCTGTTTTGGGGTGGTGGAGGGGGAAAGAGGGGGAGAAAATATGTAACTCAAAATTTTGTGGAAATGAATGATGCAAACTATAATAAAATTAAAAAAAAAAAAAAGAATTAGAGCTGGGAAAGGGTTACTTTTTCCCTGTGAAAATGTAACTAGATTTTTAAAAAATGGGAAATTCTTACTTTTTGCCCTTTTCCCCTCTAGACTCTGTGCAGATCACTATCTTTGGACATATCATAATTAGATTACAGTTTTACTTACATTACTTGCCTATTGGTTTCTATGATAAAAATATGAGAGATTAGCCTTTTCTCATCAGTAAATTAAATATTACAAGCTGTCTCTTAAATTGGTTTCTTCTGCAGCTGACCTATAGTTTTTGTTGATTTCTTCCTTCCATTTTAATAAGTTACATTTTCTGTCCCCAAACTCAGTGCAAATCAAATGTGGAGCCTATAACCCATTTGTATTCATGGACTTAATACTTGAGTATAGCTATGCCTTTACTTTGGGGGAATTTCAATATTTAGAATAATGGAGTTACATGGTGATGATATAACTCAAGAAGGGCTGGAAAGTTGTCCAGGTTCCCTATATTGTCCTCTTGTTCAGGGTTTTCTCACCTCCCTTCTGTGGGTTATACATATTCAGCCTTGACTGAGGCAGTGCAAAGGAGCCTAAGTGGATTTATCCTCTTTCTTTGTGGTTTTTGGATCCAAAGAGGAAGATTTAGGCTTAAAAGGACTTATGCTGTGCTATAGGTTGCCTGTGAGAGTAAAATTCAACCAGAATATCAGCAAAGGAGTTAATTTTTTTTCTAGTTTATGATGTCAGAACTTGAAAAGATTTCCCATGGTTAATCTTCCCTTGCATGATTGAATGTTGACTTATTTCTGACATATATTGATGTTTCTTACAGTTACACACAGGAATCCTGTTGGTCCAGAAACAGTCTCTGGGCGGACTTTTCATTGCTTCCTAATGTAATTCAGATGAATGATTGTTGCCTTCCACTCCCAAACCAAACCCCCTCTTCTTGGATACTGCTGGAAAAAACCATTAAGGTCTAGGAGCGGGGAAGAAAGGAAGTAGGTCAGAAAGAAGAGCTGTTGTATCTAGATGAGAAAGAAAAAGGAAAAAAAATCTACAAGCCTATTTCTCTTGGATTTCCATGTCAGATACAGAAAAATTAAGGCAGCTTCAGAAGAGAATTGAAGAAGAAATTGAGGCAACCTTTCCAGCCCAGTATGAGAACCCCTCAATTCAGACAACAGGTCTCTATTTCAGGCACACTTCCCCACCATGCACCCAAATGTCCTTGATGGACATGCTACTGTGACACTCAAGAATATACATATATGACAGCCAAATATGTACAAACAGTTCCTTAAATTGATATGCAGGTGTGTGCACGTACTTAGATATGTGTACATAGAGATGTAGATACTTAGCATTTTTTCTATAACACTTATGATTTCATTGGTATAGGGTACTTTCAGTGGAAAAACTCCCTCTGCCAATGCAGATGGTCACCTGGTCTGCAATGTATGCACATAAAAATTCACACAAAACAGGAAACGTGGTGCTGTGGATTTGGAGCTAGATTTGGAATCAAGGAGACTGGGTTCAATTCCTTCTGATACTTATTAGTTCTTTGGAGATTTTGCTGGTTTTTTGTTTTATAGACTAATCGCTTAGCATCCCTCACTTACTTATCTATAAAATGGGCATACCAATATCTGTGGTATTTACAGGATTTTTGTGAGGTTCAAGTAAGAAATACATAAGACATAAAGCACTTTGTAAAACCTTAAAGTACTATACATGTCAGCTATTATTATCCATAATTATTCTCAAAAGACACATGCCACCATAGAAATAAAGACCTGAGACATCACCCTACCCATACACAAATAATAATAATTCACGTTATATTGCACTTTAGGTTACAAAGCAGTTCCCTCACAACAACCATGTCAGGCAGATAATGCAAGTGTAGCAAATGCTTTGGAGTTACTGTTCCAGCTCCGACTCACAAACTGTGTCCCAAAGACAGCTTCTCTCCTCAGTGGTCTAAGAGTGACCCTAAGGGGTTATGAATGGTTTTATTTTTCCTAGTAAGTAGCTCATAATCCCCGAACTGGTGTACTTCCCCCTATTGATTATAAGTCAGTCAGATTTAATTAGCTATTAGAAAACAGTATTTACTAAGGCAGTACTGTAAAAGTTGGTACAAACATCCCTACTAACAAGGTGCTTACTCACCCACAAGTTCCTGCTGAAAGGATCCAAGGGGAAGAGTTCTCAGGCTTAGAGCAGGTGTTGTGGTAAAGGGGTAACTTAACTTACAGTTCTTAGAAGTCCATTTCTCCCCTTCTTGGGGCCCTCATGACATTTCCCTTAGCTATCTCTGCTCCTAGTAGTGTCTGAAAGCTTCCTTCCCTTAGATGATCCAGTTTATGCTCAGCCCCTGATACAGTTACTGCAGTCAGTCACTGCTGTTCTGGGAACACTGCTAGAAAGCCAGGGAGATGTCCAGATCTTTCATCTCTCCAAAGCTCACAGATTCCTCCTCTGGTTATGGGGGTTGGAAATAGATTAAAGCTCTTCTCCTCCCCCTCAGCTCCTCAAGCAATTCTCTCTCAGGGGCTTGGCTAGAACTGTTCTTTGCTCTAAACTGCTGGACACCAGAATACTGGGTTTTAAACTGGCTTGCTGTTTTATAGAAAACAAGGTATGATTGGACATATATGAGTTTAATGTCATTGATTCATTCATTCATTAGAAGTGTTCTCACCTGATATGAGGGCTAAAGTTAATTACTTTAAGTGAGTATGTGTGTGGTTAATTGATTTAATTGATTACCACCTTTATACAAGTATGATTATTTCCGTTTTACGTAAGAGAAAGCTAAGAGCTTGAGAGATTAAGTGACTCACCTATGCTCACACCGCTAATAAGCATCTGAGACAGAATTCAAATCTAAATCTCTTCACTATAGGCCTAACACTTTATCCACTCTGCCACAGAGCAGACCAACCCCTGTACAAAATTTTCTAGAGGCTTCCTAGCAGCCATCAAGAAATAGCTCCAAGCAAGAAACAGTACTTAAAGGAACAACTCTACCTGAAATTTTCTTTCTTCTTCTTTCTACATAAAATCAGAACTACTGGAACTGGCAGCCCCTACTTCTCTAGCATTTCCAGTGCTGGCCTGGCTGCTGCTTGCCCAGGGTTGTTTATTTAAAGGGCCTGCCACATTTTTCCTAGTGCAGAATCCAGTCATGCAGGGGTGGGCTGTCAGAGCACTCTTTGCACTGTGGTGCATGGCATTTTATGGCCCTACTAGGATTATTCTGGAACATGATAAAGTTAGGAACTTAGAGATCCCCAGCTCTTCCTTAGGTTTGTGTCTTGGCTACTTTTGAGTCACCTTACTGTCCACTGATGAGAAAGAGAGAGAGAGAGAGAGAGAGAGCAGAGAGAGCAGAGAAAGAGAGAGAGAGGAGAGAGAACGAGAGAGAGCAGAGAGAGAGAGAGAGGAAAGAGAGAGAGAGGAGAGAGAGAAGAGAGAGAACGAGAGAGAGGAGAGAGAGGAGAGAGAGCAGAGAAAGAGAGAGGAAAGAGAGAGAGAGAGGAGAGAAAGAGAGAGAACGAGAGAAAAAGAAAGAGAACATGAGAGAGAGAGAGAGAACGAGAGGGGAGAGAGAGAATGAGAGAGGGAGAGAGAGAATGAGAGAGAGAACAAGAGAGAAAAAGAGAGAGAACAAGAATGAGAACACAGATTAGGAAAGGTGAGAGTTAAGACATAGGGAAGAATGGGTGTTCGAGTCAGTAAAATAACTAAGATACTAATACAATTTAGTCGAATACAGTGTTTCTTTCCATATATCTGAATTTATAGAGACAAAGAGCAATTAGAAAATGACAAGATCTCAAAGTCCATCTAGTCCAGCCTGTCCCAATGAAGAATCATCCCTATGATATCCTCAACAAAGAGTCATCCAGCCTTCACTTGAGAATCTCAGGTGAGGAATACTCACTGCCTCCTGTTCAGACCACTCCACTTTGAGATAACTTAATTATTAGGAAGTTTTCCATCACATCAAGCCACAGTCTGTCTCTACACAATCTCCACCCAGTGGTCTTAGTTCTAAACTATAGAACCAAGCAAACCAAGCCTAATTCCTCTTCCTTACATGTGTTATTTTTCAGTTGTTTCAGTCACGTCTGACTCTTCGAGACCCCATTTGGAGTTTTCTTGGCAAAGATACTGGAGTGATTTGCCATTTCCTTCTCCAGCTCATTTTACAGATGAGGAAACTGAAGCAAACAGGGTTAAGTGCTTAGGGTCACACAGCTAGTAAGTATCTGAGGCCAGATTTGAACTCAAGGAGATGAATCTTCCTGACTCCAAGCCTAAAGCTCTATCCACTACGTCACCTAGCTGCCTCTTCTTACACATAAGAGCCAGCTCTTCAGATATGGTTTTTGAAGATATATGTGATATCCCCTCAAGCCTCTGTTTTCATGTTAAAAAAAAACAAAACCCTTATTCTTTCAGCCTGTCCTTGTATGGCATGATCTCCAGGACATTCACTAAACTGGATACCTGTCTCTGGATACACTCAAGTTTAGCACAGTCTTTCCTATAATATGATATCCTGAAACAAACATAACATTTCAAATTTGCTCTGACCAAGTGAGAATGCAGTAGAACTATCAATTTCTTTATTCTGGATACTAGTCGTCTCTTAATGTGGGTTAAGAGCACGTTAGCTTCTTTTTGGCTACCATATCTGACTATTGACTTATTGAACACCAATATTCTACTATCATTTATACCTACTCCAGCTACATTAATCATAATTCTTCTGACATAGGATTCATAAAGGCCAATCATATCAACTTCTTTTGACCTTGATTCTATTCCTGCTTCCTAAGCCATATACATGTAACCTAATTGCTTGTTTAGAGTCTGATTTCCTTCTCTCCAGGCTAACTGGAAAATAAAAATAAGAATATCTTCCTCCTTTATCCTTCAACAAGACCTGGTGGAGGGGCCTTCAACTTCAGGGCAAAGATCTCAAATCATCACTACAATGCCAATTCATTTTCATCCCTACCCCTTAGATGAGGAACCACTCCAGGAAGAGGAGGACCAAAACATCACCACCATCTTTGCCAAACTAGAGAAACAAGAGACTTCCTTCTCTAAGGGCTAACACAAACATATCCACACATGTGGCTACATACATCAAAGAGAAAATGAAAAATGGAGGCATCCTCCTAAAAAAGCTAGTGATAGTTTATAATGCAGCAAGAAAACAGTAGTGTGCTGCCCCCAAAGGCAATAACTGCAGGAAAGAACTACAAAAAATAAGTATGTAAGACAAAAAAAAAATGGTAAGGAGGGAAGAAGAAATAAGCCAGAAAATAGATAATGGAAGGATGATAACATGACTTAAGAATTCCTTGATTTCCTCAGTTTGACTGACCTTCATCTCCATTCCAGATTGACTATATTGTGAACCTCATTATCGCAGTAGGAGGAAAGATCATTTGCTAAAATGGAGATGGTGAAGGGAGAATTGGAGATCTGAGAATAGATCTGGAATAACCATAATAAGGAATATTAGAGTTACAATGAGAAATTAATTTTAAAGTTGACAAATAGGATAGAAAGTCAGTTTGAAGTTGGACAACAGTAATCTTTAAGAGATCACGACTGAGTAATTTTGTGCCTTCCTTAGTAGCACTTGGCAGTCTTGAAAGAAAAGAAAGGAAAAGTGGACTGCAGAGGGGGTGATAATAGTTTGAGAGTTCATGTGATAAGGACAGTATTGAAGTAGTCCATCATGGGATGTAGAGTGAGAAAATTGTTTGGGAACTAGGAGCTAGCCCTAGGAACTAGGGAAAAATTACTTTTAAGTTCTAGAAAGACTCAAGATGAAGAGTTTAGAACAATGAGATTGGTGACAGGTAAAGACAACTGTGTTTGGAGAAAGAACGTAGCCTCCTGATACTGAATTCCAGGTTGTGGACATGCCGTTTGGAGTGACCGGTATAGAGTGGCAATGCAAGTTTGGGGAGTCAAAGAGAAAAAGGAACTTAGAAATCAAAGAGATTGAAGGTTGGCAATATGGACTTTGAACATGGGGTAGGTGCTGAAGCTTCTAAAAATATGGAAATGGATCTTGGGGGACAATATAACACAGTTAGGATAATTTGAATCCAGTGGCCTAGACTGACAAGTGGAGAATAGCATATTGATTCAATGGTCCAGAAATAGTAGCAGGTGGATTACCTTTACCTTGGCCATTGAATCAGTAACATGAAAGAAAGTAAAGACTCAATAGGAGAGGGTAGTCTTCAAGGGAAGAGTCAGGTTTCTATTAGGGTAAAGCAAAGAGGTGAAGTGCAGACATACAGACAGTAAGATTCACCAACATGTAAATACCACAGTAGTATTGTAAATTGTAAATGTAAATTATAAATGTACTGTTCCTGTTTATAAAGGTGTGGTCTTCCTCTTCTTTCTCCATACAACAGTACCCCATAGACTTTTTTCATATTCCCACTACCTCTTCCTCAACTATACATCCTTTTTCCACTTTTTTGCAAACCATGACATTCTGTATGTCAAATAAATAAGCCTTGGCTCCTTGTCCTGGCACAAATGGGGCAGCTACATGGGTGACACAGTGAATAGAGTGCTGGGCCTAGGTCAGGAAGACTCATCTTCCTGAGTTCTAATCTGGCCTCAGACACTTATTAGCTGTGTGACCCTGGGCAAGTCACTTAACCCTATTTGCCTCAGTTTCCTCATCTGTAAAATGAGCCAGAGAAGAGAACAAAAACAAATGGTGGTTATTTTGTTCCCTGTATCCCAATTTCTTTCTTAACATATGCTTTGTTGTTGTTTTTCAATCATTTTAGTCATGTCCAACTCTTCAAAACCTCATTTGGAGTTTTCTTGGCAAAGATATTGGAATAGCTTGCTATTTCTTTCTTCAGCTTATTTTACAGATGAGGAACTGAGACAAGCGGGGTTAAGTGACTTGCCCAGGGTCACATAGCTAGTTAGTGTTTGAGGCTAGATGTGAACTCAGGAAGATGAGTCTTCCTGTATTCAGGCCCAGTAGTCTATCTGCCCAGCTACTTAGCTGCCCCTAACTTGCCTTAAGGCAGGGATTTTTCCAAGGCAGCCTGCCAATTCACACAACTCCTCCCAATCTGTAGCATTTAAATAGGCTGAAGACAGAGGCTTTGAAATGCCATGTAATCACCCTAGCTTCCTGTATGCTCTCATGACTGGCACCACTAGGGAAGACTACTCTAGGGGCTTAGCATTCTGTGGCAGTTGCTGTCCTACAGGAGAAGCCCTGGCTGTAATTCCCCTTGGAGTCTAATCTTGATCCTAAATTTCTCTTAGAATGTGCAAATTATGGCAGCATTGAGAAAAATGGCAGTCTTGGCACACTAAGCTACTTTCTCTAAGCCAAACACAATCCTAGAGTACCATTATGATTGACAAGTATCACGAGAGAAGACTAGGGATTGATGAGCCTGTTTTGTCCAGTGTGTAGCCACATTACCACTTTAGGGGAAGGAGGGAAAGAGAGGGGTGCAATTAGCAGCGATTTCATTCCCTCCTGAGCAACCCATAAGTTGTTAAAACCATGGCAGTGGGTGGATGGGCTACAGAGAAAGCAGTGGCTGCTCAGTGAAGGGTCCCAGCCCTCTACAAACAACTAAAACCAGTGCCGCACCATGGAGACAGCCGCAGCAGCAGGTACAGTTGCCCCTGACCTGTGTCTCCTGGCCTCAGGCCTTTCTTGATCTTTATACCTCATTTACTCTGTGTTTCACCACTTGCTTTTCCATGTGTACAGGGTTTCTGTTTCTAGATGCCTGGGTCTACTTCCTCCTATTATCTGCCCATGGGCCAGGGCTTTAGATGAGGTTGAGGTATCAGAAGACTGAGGTGGGCCCTAAGTTTGTGACCTGCAAAATTTAATAGAATGTGTGATGTGGCCCTGAAACCATAATGCATGGTTCCTCTTATGGTAAAAGCTCACTAAATTTGGATACGGTCCTGAGAGCAGTCCTTTTTATATATGAAGCTTTTGGAGCTAATAATAGATTAAATGCTTGTCTCTGGTTTGAGATCCTGAGATCAATAATACTGAACAAACATGAATGCAATGAAAATGGTCTCTGTTCTTTCAGATATGAGTACATACACTTGTCTCAGTGAGATAGTTTTGGTGTACTCAACTCAAAAATGAGACCTATGTGCAAAACATTCAGTGATTCTCTCAAACTTCCCAACTGTGTTCTTGCCCATCCTAGAACCCTTCCAACTCTGCCTAGTAATTCTTCATCCTTCAAGGTGTTTCTGCTTGATCCAGATCCTCTCCTTACGTTACATTCACTAAATGGATCTCAAAATAGCTTTGGGGGTGACAAATAATATTCTCATATCACTCAGTTAAAGACTGGTTATCCCAAGCTTCACCCAAATTACCCTGGGATCCCCATTTCATCTCAGCTTCTCCAGACCCTCCAGTCCATTTCTGCCCCCACCCCCGAATCTTTTCGCCATGAAGTAGTAGAAGGAACAGTTGGCTTGGAGTCAGAAGACCCCGACTGGGATGGAGGCTGCAGCCCTGGCTGTGCTGTTTGCTAGCTTGTGGGACCCTCCCTAGTCAGTTTACTTGTCTGAACCTTCATTTTCTCATCTGTAAAATGGTGAGGATTAAATGACCTCACCCGTATCATGTGTTCTGTAAGGACAACTCTTGACTTTGTTTGTTTTATTGATGCCCTATGTCAACTCTTGGCGTTTTTGTTTTGCTTTACTGATGGATGCCCTTTGTTTTTTTTATACCATTTCCTGATATGGAATCCACGTTCCGCTCCCCCCCCCTCCCCACCTCCACACACACACACACACACACACACACACACACACACACACACACACACACACACACACATTGAACCTTTTCTTGTAGCAAAGATACTGGTATTGCTTTCATCTGCTGTCCAAGCAGTTGGAGGCCAGGAATTCAATTTGGTAGTTAAAAGACACTCAGTGCTTGGTAATGATAACTGACATCTATACTATATAACACTTTAGATATATCAGCAAAACATTTTATGTATATTATCTTGTTTTAGCCTCAACCCTGTAAGATAAGTACTAAGGGCATTTTATCCCCATTTTACAGATGAGGAAACCAAGGGTTAGAAAATTTAAGCAACTTGCCCAATGTCACAGAGCTGGTAAATGTCAGAGACGGGGCTGGAACCCAGTTCTCCCCTGGCACCAAGTCCAACATTCCTTCTCTAGGGCATATGGCCTCTCATGGCAAGTAGACAGAGGGAATCAGAATAGGCTAGAAACCAGATTTGAAGGTCTTGGCTTCTAAGGCAATATTAGAGGATTCTAAGGTGGGCACAGTTACAGTTTTACATTTTGAGCAAAGCACAAAAGCAGGAAAAAATACAGCACTGTTCAGGTCATTTCCATCTTGTTCATTTTTAGGGGCAGATAATTAGTGCCTCACTGGCATTCACTAAGTTATAGTCATCTGTCTATCAGTGATTCGTTTCCTGCTGATTTTTGCTCCCTGCTAGGCATTTCTCTATGTGGACATTTTGTTTAGTTACAGTGAAAGACTACATGGCCTTACTAGTCCCAACCCCGTAGTAAAAGTTAGAGGGGCCCCAAATCAATTTCCAGAGGGGGAAAGGAAGAATGAAGAAATCATGGGAAAAGGGCAAATAGCCTCTGAAAAGTTGCCTTTTAGGTGGGAAACCTAAGAGTGACCTAAATACATTGTTTCTGTCTCTGCTGCACAGGTTAGCCAGCAGAGCCTGGACCAAGAAAGAGGTAGCACAAGTAAGTATGGGCTAGCCTCACTCCCTATCTTTTCCCATCCCACTCTCTCTTTCCTCATATCTCTTTTATCTCTTCATTTCTTAAATGATCTTTAATTTCCCTCCTTTCCTGCTTACAAAATATACTACACAGGCCAGGTCCATGCTGAATGATAAAAGGCCTCACTTCAGTCTATCAACCTAACCCCCATTATTCCTTTTCCAAAACCAGTACGTTTTAGGATCTATACTCTAAATATGGCTAGTCCTCTGTGAGAAGCAGTTATTTTGGGGGATTGAGTTGGGAAGGGTTTAGCAAATCAGAGAAATCACTCACTGAAAAGCAGCTGTCAATTTCTGTACCCGGTAGTGGAATGTGAAAGGATGGAGCTGCCCATCTTCCTATTCTCCCCTAGCCACTTTAACAGCAGCACCTTTTCCCTCCACAATTTCTCCTCCCCCTGCCCCCAACAAAAACAAATTAATCTAGACCATTTCTCCTGTTCCCTCCTTAGGATCTAATCCTGGAGCATTAACTTGGCCACATATCCTTATACTGCAGGCTGAAAATAAGCTGTTCAGGGTCAAACTGTGTCTGCAAAGCAAGTGGTACAAATCTCCATGATGTCTGTCTACTTGCTGGTGTCCAGAAGTGTCAGGCCATCCTTGTACCTTCCTACCCCCTAGGAAAATATGAAACTACAGATTCCTACACAGGCTTCAAGAAAAATGCTTGACTACCCTCGGAGATAGTCTCACTCTTCCTCAGTCTCATCCCCTCTTCATTTTAAACTATAAAGACCTCGACTCTAGTTCCTTCTCCCAAATGATACGACTTCATGTTTGTTTAACTAATGCAAAAAAAAAAGTGGAACCAGATTAAAATGCCGGGGAAGAGTAAACAGGCAGAATTCTTGAAGCACGGGTTCTTCAGGGGTAGCCATGATACCTTCTTGTTTTCTCCCCCATAATCATCTTTCTAGATCACAGATTTTCAGGGTTTATTGCTCAAGTCTTCCAATCCAGTCCTCAGAGCCACCACAACAGGATAAGGAAAGAATTGCTCAGCCCTCAAAACTATAACCAGTGAATACCTTGGGAGAGGATGTTGGGGGCAGGGGGTGGGAGACAGTATTGCAATCACAAACTCTCCAGTGATTTTTTTTTCCTGTTGTGGGTCAAACTCTAATTCTACTGCTGATCCCTCCTCTCTTACTGTCTCTTCTACCTTAATTAATATGTAGTTTCCTTTGCTGATAGGACATCTCACAAAGCGTAGCTCTGCAACAAAGACAGAAAAGAATCAGTTTTGTATCCAAAGGAAAAACATTTCTTTCTTCTACTGAGCTAATGCCCTTTGAGTAGCTAGCTCCTCCATATATCCACTCTCTTTGACCAAATCCTCCCTTGCTTTTTCCTACTGGTAATTTGGAAATAACAGTACTCACTTCCCTAACGAACAGAGAAGAATACATAGACTCCTGGAGATGAGAAAGACCTCAGAATTCATCTAGTCCCTAACTCATGTATTTTACAGAGGAGCAGGCAGATGCCCCAGAAATGAATTGACTCACCCATGGTCACACAGCTAGCCAGTGGCAGAGCAGGCATTAGAATCTAAATCCCTTGATCCCCAGGGGAGGGGGCTTTCCATAAGTGGTGAGGTAGGACAGAATCCCAGCCCAGAGGATCTGTTCCTCAACAATCCCTCTGTTTGGTAGGATTTATAAGAGAATCCTGTATACTATGGTGTGTTCACTTGAAACATTAGTAACTGGGTTATTTATACCTTGTATCATGAAATATCCTTCAATTTCTGTTCTTTTCCTAATTCACAGCCAATGCTTCTTTCACTCCCTAATATTTCCAGATGTTAGTCCCTCCTCTCCTATTCCCACTTTCAGACCCTTTTGTCTCAGTATCTTTAGTAGACTTCATTTGATACCTTTCATTTCCTAAGACTCACAGAGCTGGAAGGCAAATGAGATGACCAGTATTGTACAGATAAAGAAACATCACAACCCTGGCCTTATCCCTTCCTTGGAAACATCCCCTATACATGGAACCTGAACATGACCTTTAAAGGTGCCCCAAAAGACACTCCTTTCCTGTCCTCCCCCAAACACACACTGAGGAAACAGTGTTCCCCTGCCTTAGAAGAGAGCCAGAAAGAATTCTGCCCAACCCATCTCAAGATACACTATGCCTTTAAGATAAGATCTCAGCAACCTGGGACCTACATAGATAACTCTCTTGATACCAAACCGAGACAACATTTGCCCAGAAACCGTTGCAAGAAAGAATGTATATCTCTCTTTTTACTAACATTCGATCTGTTCTGCAGAGACTCGGAGGACAAAAGAGAAAGCTGGCATTGACATGATGAAGGCAGAACCTTCCCCCAGAGGCACCTTCCCATCTATCATCTTTCCAGTGCACACCTGGACCAAGCCTGCAGTCTGCCTGTCACCACAGCGCCAGGAAGAGGAGAGCCCATGGTGATGGGAGGAGGGGAGGGGCTGCCAGAGGGTCCTCCCGCTGGGCCCTTCCCTCTCAGATTCCTGCATGTACTAGCATCATCACCACTCCCCTCAGGGCATGGGCTCATCTCTGCGACAAGGAATTTCCCAGGAAGTTTAAAAAGAAAAGAAAGAAAAAGAAAAAAAAAAAAGCACTTATCCTGTGTCAGTGACCTGGGTTTCTTTCTGACTTGCTGCTAAAATGTGGGTAATTTCCCAGGGCGGGGGACACTGTTTTCCCACATGAACTTTGACCTTAAAAAAAACACACCAGCAAGTTTTCTCCTATCACACAGAGGAAGCTTCAGGCCCATACTCAGCTTTATAGACACCCCTACCCAGGCCACATGCTAAAAATAGACTCTTGCTTCTCTCTATTGGGTTTCCGCTACATTTGACATTGCGTGCTCCATAACCTGGGGAAAGAAAGAGCTCACTGCTATAGCCCCAGAGACCAAACCATAAAGTCCTTTCCTATACCAGTAATACAAGCAAGTGTGTTGTAGGCCAGGGAAGATGTGGATAGGAGCAATGTGCCCCGTCTGGTTTTCCCTGGAGTCTTTTGGTGAAGCCATCCTCTGCCTTTCACTGTTCTTAAATAGTTCTTTGGCATACATGATAATCAGTCCCAGTTCTTGGTAATTTTTTTCATTTTTTTCTTCTCCTTTTTGGGCTCCAGTGTGTTATTTTTAGAAAGGGAGCTGCTATAAATATTTATAAAGGGCAGTGGCTGGAATGAAATAACAGACTCCACAGCTGGCTCCCTCCATTCTCTGTGCCTCAGCTGACCTCCACCCTCTGCCTGGATAGAGCCAAGGAAGGCCTGTGAACCGGCCCAGTGGCTACAAATGGTTTCCGATGGAAACAAATAGAATCTAACAGGCTGGAACAGAAATACTTATGGACAGCAGATTGTTTACATCCCCATCTACCCTTGTCATCTCTCCTTTTCCATTACCTGAAAGGAATCTAGGAATGGAAATCATGGACGCTTTTAGGCTGAGATCGGTGCATTTCTTTGAGGCCCGGAAATGAAAGAGAAAGGGCCACAAGAAAAGATTTATTAGTTGTTAAGGGGCAAGAAGGAAAATGGGAGCTGAGGAGGATAGCTGCTTTCCCAGGACTTAGGGGCTCTTGGAATTCTACATCAAATAGCTTGTGTTCAGGAGAGCACGTGCCTCCCATCCTTGTGGCTTAATCCCTGAAGGGTCCTGACCCAAGTGAGGGAGAGCCAGAAGGCTACAGAGCTAGGGTGTCAGGCCTCAAATGCTTGTCTCTGAGGCCACCTCCGTTTATACAAGGCCATCTAGCCTCTGCAAAGTTGCCTGAGGTCTCCAGAAACATTAAGGGTTTTGCCCTTTGCTTACTCATAGGGAGCCATCTTTGGCCCACTTTCTTCCAATGTTTGGGTTGGGAGGGGGGATGGCAGGCCATGAGCGGGAAACAACACACTCAGCATCTAAGGCTCAAAGAAAAACTACTACCCCTAAGAAAATCCATCCTCCTTCGTATGTTTACAAGTGTCCTGAGGATGACATCAGGGTCAGGGATCAAGTATAGGGCCAGTAATGTGGTAGACTGTACTTTTCATTTTTATGTAAATTACTGCTTAATTTCCCAGACTAATTTGTCTTATAACACTCTAGATAAGGAGAGCAGTTCTTCTCACAGACCTCTACCTCCAGTCCATGGCCTAGACAGCGTGTGGCTTTCATCTTTTTCAGGCTCCCTGTGGATCAGCAGCAGAGGGCATAATCCTCACAGAATGACCCCATCCTTAGCCTGCCCCACTTTCTCTTCAAACCAGGTTTGGGAAAGACAGTGAACTGACAAGGTGAAGTTTCCTCCAACATAAAATGGAAACTCATAACTTTCTTGTCTACCTCAAAGGGTTATTGATTGGGTCAGATGAGATAATGGATGGGAAAATGCTTGGCAATGTCTAAGATGTTATATGAATATAAAGTATTGTCATGTTATGGCATCTCTTCAGTGGATCCTGGATTATATTCTTATCCCAGTTCTTATGGAGATTGGAAGTATAAGCCTTCTTACTGATTGTTTTAGAATCATTTAAATACCTAATTTGGACCTGAGGAGCATTGACTTTGGCAAAATTGACATACACGGACTATTAGCCTTACATCATTTGCTTAAAGAGTGGAGACTCCAGCCTAATGGTACTTCAGAGTAGGTGAACTTTAGAATCTATAAGAAGTAAGCATTGGCCATAATAGTGTTTTGACCAACAAAAATCTATTTCATAATATTTCAGTATCAAGAGGTCATTGGATATTAAAGGGTCACCCAAGACAATCCACCTACAAACATCTGTCACCCCTATATCATCCCTTCCATCTATCCCCTGCTTGAAGACCTCCACTGAAGGAACCCAGGACCCACCTGAAGTTGCTCATTCTCCTCTTGGAAAGCTCTAATTTTTCAGAGAGTTTTTCCTCCAATAATAAGAGCTCATCAGTGTAGCACTTTAAGTATTCACAGATAGCTTTAATAAGCATCATTTGGTCTGATCCTTACACCAAGCCTAAATCTGCCTCTCTGCAGCTGCAAATAGTTGCTCCCAGGTCTGTCATCTAGCACCAAGAGAACAAGATCGATATCCCTTCTGTATGACAGTTCTTCAATTACCAGTCAGCTATCCAATTGCTACGTCCTTCCCCAGCAAGTCTTCTCTCCAGGCTAAACTTTCCCAGCTCCTTCTGCTGATTCTTATATGACATGGTCTCCAGGTCACAAACTGAGGACCAGAGAAAGAGGTTGTGATTTGCCCAAGGTCACACATTAACAGAGCCATTTGAAACCAGGTCCTCAGACTCTTTTTACTGTACCACGTTCTCCTCATTTCCTTTATGCCATGGTAGAATCCAATAAATTATCCTTCTCTATGGAGAATTTTTCTGGTGATAATGTGTAAAACTCTTTACAAACCTTAAAGCACTGTATGTGTCAATTATGTTTGTTTTTATCATGCTGGTCACTCTACCCTGGAGGTACTCTGCTTCTAACCTTCCCAGCTGGTTGGTTTTTTAACTGTAGATATAGACTCAGATGAAAGCTGCTGCTCCTCCTTACTTACTCTGTGCCATATAATCACTGACAAGTTATCCATTACAAGAAAGTGGGTGTTAGCTCAACATAAGACTTAATACAATTAGAGCTGTCCAGAACTGAAATGAACTCCCTTAGAAGGTTGCTCCCTGTCACTTTCTGGTAGGGCTTTTAAATCATTTGTCGAATATGCTGTAAATGTATGCTCCCTCTCAGCTCCGGATTGAACTGACTGATGGCTGAAGTCCCTTCTGTCCATCAGAGGCTATGATTTTAAGCCACTCCTGCCTGGAGAATGGATATGGTCCTCTCTTATGCCTGCTGCACTCTCTGGTATGGGAAGGTTTTTATTTCCACAGGTAAGAGTGCCTTCAGGGTGGCTAGGTGGCACAGTGAATAGAGCACCTGCCCTGGAGTCAGAAGGACCTGAGTTCAAATCTGATCTCAGACACTTAACACAAAAAAACTAGCTGTGTGATCTTGGGCAAGTCACTTAACCCCAGTTGCCCTACCTTCCCCCTCCAAAACAAAAAAGCAAAAAAAAAAAAAAGTGGCTTCAAAGCAATCACCCAGTCAACTGAGCCTATTTGGGTACCAGATGAGCCCCCCGGGCAAGAAGGGGTTCAGTTAATGGGCCGTTTGGTCTGGGTAAGAGGAAACCTTCCCACACAGATGTTCTCCCTGTGCCTATATTAGACAGAGCTGCAATCTATATGCAGTTGATGCTGTCAACACTGTACATTAAAAGGTGTCCTAGGATGAATTAGTATACCACACTTGTAAAAATAAGACCCCTCACCCCCACCTCCAGCCAGACCTCTGAGGAAATGGAAGAATTTTAGCCAGTCAGGAGGAAAAAAAGAGAAGGGAGTGCCAACATCATATCACTGTACTTTGTATGCCTGAGAGTTCTGGACACAACAGGCTTGGGCTGATGCCTACAACCTCAGTACCTCTTTCTACAACAGCCAATTCCACATTCAAATCGGCAGACACTCTCTCTCTGCTGAGCAATGGGCCCACCATAGTGACCTCCATTTGCTACTCATAGAAGACTTTCTTAAGCTAAGTCTGCCGGACTGCATGTGAGCAGTGCAGGGATCCAGGAGCCTTAGCAAGGAGATGATGTTATTTTACTTATGTTAGAAAAGGGTGTTTTGCCTGTTTTAGAGGAAGTATGGCATACTGGATGAAGAGCTGGCCTCCAAGCCAGAAAGACCTGAGTTCTGGTCCCCCCTATGACACCTGTTTGGCTGTGTGATCCTTGGTAAGGCACGACCACACAGTCTTGTAAGCAATTCTCTAAGAATATCAGTTGCATTAAAGGTGCCAACCTGCATTAGTAGTAGGAGTTTCCTCAACCAAAAGTTCCTTGTACTTGAAATCACAGGTCCTGTCCTTCTCTTCTACAAATGAATAGGAATATTCTGTTGCACAATGTATCTTAGCTCTAGGAGGCTTCATTCACCAAATTGAATTAGAGTATATTCCCAAGATAGAGTTCAAGTCTCTATAGTCTATATGCCAGTATGCCAATTTACATGACAATTATTCTTCAAAGATAGGGAGTATACAGATGTTCAATGTAACATTCCAATACCTTGTTGTAGGCATGAGAAGCTCCATAATCCCAGGGCTTCTAAGATGATACATGGCAGCTTGCTGGGTCTAACCTGAGAGAATTGATACCTGAATTCAGCTGAAACTCAACAATCTTGTAGCAAGAAACACTTTCCCTCCAACTCTAAGTGGTGCACACAGGGTTGGACAATACAAAAATGATTGGCTGAAAATGGATATCTGCCAAAAAAAAAAAAAGTATTAAATAGATGGCAAGTTCTTTTCATTGAGAAAACATTTAAATCTCTGGAGACAGCTAGGTGGCACAGTGCATAGGGCACTGACCCTAGAGTTAGAAGGACCTGAGTTCAAATCTGAACTCAGATACCTACTAGCTGTGTGACCCTGGGCAAGTCATTTAACCCCAATTTCCTCCAGAAAAGGATAAAGCAAAATAAAAAATGTAAATCTCAATTAAAAAAATATTGGTTTTCCCACAGAAAGTAGGGTCTTCTAGGGGGTTAAATGACAATGATTGCTGTGTTTACATTTAAGAAGCAAATCAGGAGAAAATACTATAAATATAGATTGAAAACAGAGAGGTTATCAGAGTTCTTCAAGTCCTACTATATTTAGTGCATTAATGGTCAAGATTGAAGCCAGACAAATCAATTGGGTGTTGTCGCAGCAACCACACTGGTATACCTAGAATGGCTGCTAGCACAAATTCTTAGATCTGCTTTGCTAGGGAAGATAGCTGTTTAAGGGGTCAACAATCTTAAAATTACATTCACTAGTTCAGGGGAAAAGTCAGCACCCTGAACTTCATTGAAAATACAAGCAAAGAACTAAAGACCAACAGACAGAGCTCTGCCTGAATCAACTATACACTTTACATACATCCCTGGATTGGGAGAACCTTTACATCTGAGCAGTCAGGAAGCTCTAAACATACAACCACTCAGAATCTCAACCAGGGAATCATAAGATCCTTCTCATAGGCAAGCCCCCAAAGCAAAATACCAACTCAGAGCATGTATATATATGCGTGTGTGTGTGTGTGTGTGTATATATATATATATATATGTATGTGTGTGTGTATGTATATATATATATATATATATATATATATATATATATATATATATATATATATGTAAAATCACAACCCTCCTGACTCAGTGCCTAATTAGAAATTAGCAAAAGATGTGAGAGCCTTCTTACAAGCAAGCCTCCCCTTAGCAAGCTTCCCTTAATGGACTCTACATGAGGCCTATTAATGGGTAGGGAAGATCTTAAATCCCATAAACATCGCTGGTGTCCACACTAAGTTCTGCATTAATGTAGTCAGCCCTCAGGAATGAGGACAGTGGTACACAAATAGCCTTAGGAGAGGCAAATGGGTCCAGGCTGAAAAATGGAACTGGTCCAAGTTCCCATGCCAATCAGAGTGGCACTGGGTCTGGGACCATGAGTAGTCCCTGCACTTCCAGCTTGGGTGAGATAGGGAGGTTTTGGTTTTTTTTAATAAAAAGATTGAAGACTAGACCTAGGTTCTGGTTGAATTAGGGAGTGATAGGGGAGGGAGGATGGATCTCTGCCCTTCAAACTCAGGGTTATGTAAGCTAAGTGGTGCCACTCAGGATAAGACAAAAGTGAAGGCTTGCAGCTCATAGGCTTGAATACTGATATAACCTCAGTCTAGATTATCAAAGTTTTTCTGGAACCCTGAGTGAGATAAAGAGCTTGGATGCAGTGGGGCTGTATCTCAGAGTATAGGATACTAAACCCATTATGATCCCCACTGTGGCTCAGAAACACTTCAGCTAATGAGGAATTGAATTGAAATTCAGAATTAATCAGAGCCCAAGTGAAGAAACCAGCAACCAGTCTCCAAGCCTAGAGCAGGAATTTCTGCTGTATCTGAGAAAAAGTCTCGACTGGTTGAGGGAAAACTCATAAGTGACATTATCTTACTCTCCCAGTGGTTCACAGGCATTTTATTCAAGTAGAGGCAATGTGGTGCACCAGAAAGAGTATTGGATTTGAGGTTGAAAGATCTGGGTCCAAATCCAGATTCTGCCATTTATTGCCTATATGATCTTGAGTAGCTCTTTACTTTTCTGTGCTTGTTTCCTCATGTATAAAATGAGAGATGGATTAGATGATCTTTAAGGTCCCTTGCAACTCAAAAATCCTATGACTCTATAAAGCATAACACCCTAGTGCCTATCAATCAGACAAGAATACCTCTAAGCTTCTGGTGGGGAGCAAGGTAGCTTCTTCCATAAAGAGCTAAAGGTCCCATTGTTTAGATGAATAAGGTACTTATCATATATTGCTTGGTCAAGACCTTAGACTCAGCACCACCTAGGTAGAATTGAGCCCCAAGGCTAGAGGTGCTCAAAATCTCTCTAATAGAGTTTATTCCTCTCTGAGAATCTAGATTCTGTATCAGTCCTCTTGGCCATTAGCAATGGCTATAGCCAGCTCCATGACCTCATTCTTTCAAATTGTTCCTTTCTCCACAAGGAAGGTTTCCGTGATAAGTAATAGTTCCTTCCTCTTGTCCTACTCCTCCCAAAGAAGCCCTTTATTCTCTGCCCTGGAAGGAAGGCCTCTAAAGAGTCCCCTCTGTCCCTGAATTGACTGACTTCCCTCTAATCCTTATCTCTTTTAGCCATTCCAAACCCTTTCTTAAAAAAAAACAGCCTTTTGGCTCTCTTGGCTTGAGATAGGGGCAAAAGTCCAGGACTAGGAGTCAGAAGACTCAGGCTCTTCTTTTTACTAGCTTTGTGACCTTGGCAAAGTCCAAACCTCTCTGGGCCTCAGTTTCCTAATCTATAAAATGGGACTTGGACTGAATGATTTTAAAGTTTCCTTCCAGATCTAAAGTCTATACTCCCTGCCTTTTTACATGGTAACAGTCATTATGTTATGATGAATACCGTATCCTTTATTTATTCATCTTCCCCAGCCCTACAACAGTCACTTAGCTTTTACTCTGGCCTTCACTTACCCTTTCTCCCCACATTTTCTCTCTCTTTAATTTCATTCTCAATCTTATTCCATTCTCCTTTAATGTCCTAAGATAAGGGATCTCTTGGAAGAACTTCCTTGTGTTAAGAGGGGAACAGTATGGAAGGAAAGGGTCAGGTTAGAACTGAGAGGATGGGGCACTGAGGAAGTTAGGTTCTTCAAGGGAATACACTGGTAAGCCTGATAATGGTTTTCTCCCTGAGGGATGAAATCAGCTGATCAGAATCACTGAATGGTAACTAAAGCTAGAAGAAACTGTAGAAATCATGTCACCCAACCCCTTTATTTTATTTATAAGAAAAATGAGATGCTGAGAAATTAAGTGGGCTACTCAAAGTCCCACTACCAAGTAAATTCCAAAGCCAGGACTCAAACCTAGGTCCTCTGCCTCCAAACAAGCACAGGGCTCTGATTGCTGTAATAGGTCACACCAAGCTGAGCTTGAGGACCAAACTACTGCAAAACATAGTAACAGTGTCAGTCTTTGTATTTTGAAATACAACCAGGTCCCCAATTTCTTCTGGACCAACTATACATTCTTCACAATAAGCATTAGGGGGAGAAGCCTGAGAAGACCTAGTGAGTGGTTAGAAAAGCTCCAGGGCTGACTAAACATCAGCTTTCTTCCTCGGTCTTCTTTCATTCTTTTGATTTGCCTTGTCTCCATATCACAGGATCATAGAACATGGGAGGGACCCTAGGGGTCACCTAGTTCAATCTTTCCACTTTACAAATGAGAAAACTGAGGCCCAGAGTAATTAAGTACATTGCCTCAGGTCGTAAAAATGAGGTTTTGAACATGAATTCTCAGGCTGAGATGAGGTAGTGATTCCAGTTAGACTCCTCAAGCCCTGGATTCTTTTGGTCCTTCATAGTTCCAGAAGCTTGCCTGGACAAGGGAGCAGGGAGCTGTCCAGGGTGTCTAGGAATAGTAGGCAGAACTCAGGGGGCAGGGACTACCTTATCATAGGAAGTAACTGCCCTGAAGAAGGAAGTTTCTAGTTAATCTCTATCTCTCCTCTCTGGGGCTTTTTTTTTCTTTAAAGGAACTTGGGTTCCCTGTCAGCTATGCTTGCTACCTTTTCTCTCACTAGAATCCCCATTACATCCACTTCAGTAAACCTAGATCCCCTTTTCCTTCCCATGTGGTCAATCAATCAATCAGTTTATTTATTAAGAGCTAAGCACTAATGGCTAAAGAACAGACAAAGAGAATATGAAAGAAGAGAGCTAAAGGCAGCTGGGGAGGGGGGAGGGGGCTAAACTACAGTGGGAGTATGAGGAAGAAGATAGAAGAGCATGGAAGAGCAGGAGGACTATAAAAGGAATGGACTGTGATGTGACATTGTAGGAGTTCAAGGGAGAAATTCTTTGACCTTTAGAGATCTTTCAATTAGACTGAAAATGTGAGACTAGTGCAAGGGTAGAATGAAGGAACAAGCATTTATTAAATGCCTACTATGTGCCAGGCATTTTGTTAAGAGCCTTACAAATATCTCATTTGATCTTCAGGGGGGAAAAAAGTGGGAAGCAAGTGCTATTATTATCCCCACCTTATAGTTGAAGAAACTGAAGTAGACAGAGGTTAAGTGACTTGCCAGGGTCACACAGCCGATAAGCATCTGAGTCAGGATTTGAACTCAAGTCTTCCTGACTCTAGACTCAGTGCTCTATCCACTGGACCTAGCTGCCTCTAAGGTGTTGAAAAGAGGTGATAGTGAGGGAAAGGCTAGACAGGAAAGAAAGCAAAATAGAATAGAAACTCCAAGGCCTGTCTCTGATCCTCAAGACTAGGTTCTTTATGCTGCACTTTATATCTGTCCCTAATTACACCTTCCACTGTTTCCACCACCCTAGAACCTGGACTACATATATTGTATATTGAACTGCAGATGGCTTAATCTTAGAGTTTGTAACCACCAATGTTTGTTCCTGCTCCAATCCCATCCCTTACCTTATTAATTCACAGAATAGGAAAGTTAGACCTGGCTGCCAGGCCTAGCCCCCTCTCCAAACACTGTTCCTCAAAGGAGGAACTCCTACTCCCAACTTAATTCATATTAACCAAAGTTATTAGTAAAATTTCCTTGGAGGCAGTCTGCTTCAGAGAGAGAACACAGTTCATCTTCCATTCTTGCCCCAAGGTTTAAGATGAGTGGGGAAGGATGATCAAAAAGTCTGAGGAGATTAGGCCAATCCATGTGAACTGGAGGCCCTGAGTAAAGATAGAACAAGAAACTTATTTCATATTTATTTTCATTACATACCCTTGCTACATTCTGCCCACAGCTTACTCCTAGCTGGACTGCAAAACTGTTTATACCTCAAGTACTGATCCACTTTTGATATGAAGTGGGTTCTTTTTTCCTCCTTAGTTGATTCACTTTCTTAAGGAGCAAATTTAACATCATTCATAAGGTCAGGTTCACAAAGCAGCTAGCCTCTAAGAGATGTATTCAGGAGAAAAGAAGACTTGACAGGAGGGTGAGTTGAACCATAAGGCAAGGGAGATACCAATCAATCAATTCCCTTTTGTCCACACATATTGTATAGAGACAACTTTACCAGATGCTGTAAGGCAGTGGTTCTCAACCTTCCTAATGCCACAATCCTTTAATATGGTTCCTCATGTTGTGGCGACCCCCCAACCACAAAATTATTTTCGTTGCTACTTCAAAACTGTAATTTTGCTACTGTTGTGAATTGTAATGTAAATATCTGATATGCAGGATGTATTTTCATTGTTATAAATTGAACGTAACCCACAGGTTGAGAACTGCTGCTGTAAGGAGAGAGAAATAGAAGACTTCTAATAAATAATAAGCTAATAAAGAAATAAAAAACTTCTAAAGCAGACACAAATTGGGGTGGGGAGAGGATTGAGAGAGTATAAACAACAGTAAAATCGGAACACAGCATCAGTTATAGTTGAAAGTGAGGTGTCTACATTACTGGTATGAAGATGCTGGAGTGTTTGAGCAAATAGAGACTTGGTGGAATTTCTAAGATGGCTTCATAAGAAGGAAATTTTGGAGAAGAGAAAAATAAGCTAAAGATAGCTTGGTGGCTCAGTGGACAGAATGCTAGATCTGGAGTCAGGAAGACCTGAGTTCAGATTCAGACTCAGATACTTACTAGCTGTGTGGCCTTGGAGAAGCCACTTAATCTCTGTTTGCCTTAGTTTCCTTGACTGTAAAATGGGGCTAATAATAGAATCTAGTGTTGTGGGGATCAAGTAAGATAATATTTGTAAAATACTTAATGCAGTTGCTGGCACATATTTGGTACCTGATAGATGCTTATTTCCTTCTTAATATGAGTTTAAAATACAAAGAATAGGGTGTCTTGGGGTAGGAAACAAGGAATCAGGCATAAGATCATAAATAGATTAGTCTGACTGGCACTTTGGTGCTTGGTTGTTAGTGATTTTGGAAAACACAGCAGGGGAGATATTCCCAGACAGGTTTACTGAAAGTTTTCAACAACTGTATCACCAAAAAATATTTTTAGGCACACAAAATTCACTGTTTTTCTATCTACATTTCCCAATGCCATCCTTTCCACCTCTGGGAATTCCCATATCTTCTCATTCCCCAAAGCACCAGGTTAAAAGAATTCAGCCTCCATCTGCCACAGCTGCTCAGAGCTCCTTGGCAAACACAGGCTCCCATAAAAGCCAAATGATATGAGAATAGAATAAAACAGCAGAGATGTCCTAGTTATCATTAAGCCTGGCCCTGTCTTCATTAGGCATCTAACACAATGGCTCATGAATAGTGGTGAATAAGTGGTTGTTGAGTGATTATGCATAATATCCACCCAGAGATAGGAGGGTGCTCTAGTTATTACTCCATGGATAAAAGTAATCTGTCCAGCTAGGTACATGCCCCCTTTCTCCACTGATCCCATGCAATGCCTTTCTAAAGTTTTTACTTCAGTTGAAGAAAAAAATCTGGATATTCCAGATAAAGGAATATCCTTCTTTAGTCACAAGTATAGGTTTTTATTTGTAATAACAATACAATATTTATTTATAATAACAATATAATAAAATTGTATCAAATACCCTCTGTGAATAGAAGACTATGGGATACAAGACCCCTGCCCTTGTAATCTAGATGGGATAGGAAACTCTGAAAAAAAATTTTTTAAGCAATGTTATATGGCACATATATATGCTTCAAGTCCTATCCCAGTGTCTCAACATGGCATAGTGGTGGTCCTGGGTTCTTGAAGGCTATGTCAACAGGGTACAAGCTACAGCAAGTTCTAACATGCTGGAAAAGCTTTGAATGTGGCCCTAGCAACAGACCAAGTCTGGTTTTTTGAGGACCAACTTGACAAACCACAGAGAGGCACATAACCAGAAGGCTGGTCACCTGGCATGTATATATACACACATGTATGGTACATGTATGTATATGTGTGTATACATATGTGGGTATACATGTGTGTGTGTTTCTCCTATATAATACATGTGTGTATAGCAACTCATGAAACAAAGAAAAGTTTTAAATGGCACTTTCCCTTTCCTCTCATTCTATTTCTAAGTGATGCCAGAATGTCATAAAAGGGGGCAGAAGATGCTAAGAATCACAGCTTTTAGGCTGTCAATAAACTTAATCTTACTATTGAATCTCTAAATGTAAGATCTCTGTCTGGTGAACAATGAATGGACATATTGCTGGAAGAACTGAATCATATCCATCTTGACGTTCTTACTATAAACAAGACCAGATGACAAATAGAAGGGAGTCATATCTAAATGGAAGAATGACTCTCCTTGGTTCCTTGGAGAGGCAATGAAAGGAATTGAGAGAATAGGTTTTATTGAGTGTCCAAAGATAACAATAAACACTATATCATGGCTATTTAATCATCATATTGCAGTAGCAATGATGAGTATTTGCATAAAGACTACCCTGAAAGTAACTGCAGCTTATACACCAACACTGACTGCTGACAGAGTGGGAAATCTGTGAAGAACTTGTTAAATTAGGCTCTCCAAATTAGGCACACCCACAGTCTGATACCTGGTGACATTGGTGGAAGGGTGGAAAAAGGAGAGAATAGAGAGGAATAGATGAAAAAACATGGTTCAGAAAGAAAGAATGAGGAAAACCAAAGACTGATTACACAAAACCCTCACACCTCTTTAAGAAAATAATTGGTAGTCATTGGACATGGTGAGCACCAAACAGCACCACAAAGAATGATATAGAATATATATTTAGCCAACAAGAAAAGACTTGTTATTGATGTGCAAGTTAGCCCCAAGTCAGTTATCTGCGCATAATCATACCATCAATTCATCAAAGCTAAGATCTAACTTAGTGTTGATCTTTTTTAAGAAAAAGGAAAGATGGGGTAGCTCAGGGGCACAGTGAATAGAGCACTGGCCCTGGAGTCAGGGGTTCAAATCTGACCTCAGATACTTAACACTTACTAGCTATGTGACCTTGGGCAAGTCACATAACTCCAAATGCCTTGCCTTCCCCCCTCCAAAAAAAGGCAAAAAAGAAAAAAGTAAGAGAAAATAAGAAAAAGATAGTGTAAAATTGAAATAAACCTGACCCAAAATGACTTAAACATGTAGCTGCCAATAAAAATGGAAAGTGGACAGCACAAATTATAATGACATCAGTTATAATCATATTATCTACAAATTTTTGTCACTAAGGAAGAGCAAAAGAACCCAGAAGGTACCTTAATCAATAAACACAACTTTCTTGCCAAATGGAGATGGCTACCAAAGGCAAAGCAATAGTGAGTGTTTTACTAATTAAAATTGTGTCAAATATTTCCTGTGTGTAGAACATTATGGGATATAAAGAAATCCTTGCCCTTTTAGGAGCTTACCATCTAGTTGAGTCAGAAAGCTCTGAAAATTCCCCAAAAAATCAACCAACAATGATGTATGATACATATCTTCCCCACTCTTCCCCCTCTACCTCATATATCTGTCACCTTCTTACTTGCCAAATGGAGATGGCTACCAAAGACATACTGAGTTAAAATATAAACTTATTTTAAAAATCTTATGCTTGAGGATGATGAACAACAGATTACAAACAGTATTTTCACATAAAGCAGAGTGAAGCAATGAAGCATTAAATAAGCTTAAAGAAAACTTGGCAAGGTATCCAACTAAACAAAGTCATCCCAAGAGCATTCAAGATGAAAAATGGAAGGAAGGCTACAAACAGGAAAAAAACAAAAAAAAATATTTCAAAAATCACTAAAACAAATTGTTTTCTACATCTAGAATAGCAGAACTACAATATTTGCACTCCAGCATTACAGTCCTGGATGTGCTTATAAAGGAGTTAAAAGGCACTGAAGAGAACAAAAAAGGAAAAAGCAGCTGGATTGGATCCAGTGTACGTAGAATAGATTCCTGCTCCAGGTGAAACAATGTGAAGGGCACTGAGGGACTAATGTCTGAAGGAAGGGAAGTAGCAACGGTATTGAAAAAATTTTAGATTTTAAAAATACCCCAAAAAGACAGATGAGAACATCATTAACTAACAAACTATGGGACTAGTCTGCTAAAGACTTTATAAGAGTAATCTATGCACAAATCAACCATATTTTTGATGCAAATATTAGTTAGGAATAAACAGACTGTTACTAGTGATATTCAACAGTAGACAACATCTTTCCCATTTCACAGTTAACTGAAAAATGTAGAGGGTATAGGATCCCAATGTGCTTATGCTTTGTTTGTTGCAGAATACTACCTTATAGGGTCTTTGCTGCAAGGTGACTCCCATCCATACATCAAAATAATTCATAATTCCTAAGAGGATATAACAGAAATAACCCTGTTTAACAACCTTCTGATCATAAACATCAGGCAAGATAAAAACAACAACAGCCCGGCAGATGTGTGCCGATCGAAGGTATTTGCCGCTGTGATGGAGGACATCCAGTGCAGAGTCCATGTTGAAGAGATATTCCTTGTAGATGATGAGGTCCTCCAGATGTTACATCAAGAACAGAGCTAGAAGAGATTTGCAATTAATCAGAAGAGTTTGCCTGTCCATCCACATGAGAAAGATCAAGTGGACGAAAAATGTCTTTTGGACATATTTCAACATATATTTGGAGAGAGATATATTCTGTATAGCTTGTCTATACACACACACACACACACACACACACACACATTATGTATGCATATATGTGAGACAGTACCAATGGACAAAAAGTTGGGCCCAGAGCTGGACTCTACAAGGAAAGCATCTTTCCCTCCTACTGGATATTCTTGAAGAAATTAAAATGCTTCTTTATTGAATTCAAGATTCTCGTAAAAGCAAAGGCCCATATTTCTAAATAGTAGCATTCTGTCAGTATTGCTGTATCGAATAGAGCATGGAATACAACCTCAGCAGAAGAATTAGGAGTGAGTATCACACAGCAGGCAACAGAGATCCACGTGGTAGGTATGAATAGGCCGCAACATATAATCAAGAGGAACAAGAATAAAAGATGTCATCAAGGAAATGTATGATAAGCAAAAAAAGATGGTCTGGTCACTAAGCGATCACGGTGAACAGCCAGAGTGGGACCCTTCAAATGGTCCCTTCCCTGGTACTCTTGAAATGTCAGGACAAAGCAAGGAAGACTGGGACTTCCTGTTGCAAACTTATGGGAGGAGATAGACAAGAGGTTCCCAAGAAGGACAGGCAGAAATAGGTTGCTCTCTGCATTGCTTAAGGGAACATTCATATTGATGGGATCATAGGTGCATTTGAGTAGGGTGTATATTATTATCAGTATTATAGAAATTCAGAGAATGAAGAGGTCACAATAAAAAAACAAAATAATATGAATATATTTAGCAATTTTTAAAAAATTATAGATAATGAATTTGAGTAAGCCTACCTAACAAACATTAAACAATTATTATGTGCCAGGCATTGCACTTGTTGATGGAGAGCTAAAGAAGAAACCATCACTGCCCTCAGGGAGTTTTTATTCTACTGAGGAAATACAGTTGTATACATGTAAGTAAATAGGAAATATATTCAAGGTAATTTCAAGGGACAGGAAAAATCAGTAAAGGTCTCGTGGAGGAGGTGGTGAATGAACAGTGCTTCAAAAGAGACTAAGGGTTCTAGAAGGTGAGGAGGAAGTAAATTCCAGATGTGGCAAATCATTGTCAGAGTCAGTGTCAGAGGTAGGGGAGATAAAATGTCTCATTTAGAGGATAGCTGGCTGGACACTTTGCCTGAATGGTGAGTGAAGAATAGATGAGAAGCACATTGTGAAAATTTAAATGCCAGGCTGAGTAGTTTGTCCATAATCCTAGAGGTGTTAAAGATTTTTGAATACAGGGGTTATGTGGACAGATCTGACCTACAATTACTTTTCCCACCTGTCTCTCACACAGCCTGTTCATAGCTGTTTTTAGACAAAGTTCCATTTAATATTGAGACCTATTGTGATATCATTCTGAATAAGTTAATTTTAGCTAAACCCCTCAAGGTGAAATGGGGTGAATAACTTAGCAGGCTGACTTAGGGTCAGAGTTATTTTGATACAAAGTTAACCCAATACATAAAACATAAGCAAAAAAAAAAAAAAGAAAGATTACCTCACAAATACATCTGATACAGTAGGAAGAACATTGATTCTGGAATCAAGAAGACCTAGTTTTGGATTTCACCACTTTGAGATATGTGACCTTGGACTTCACCTTCCTAGGCTCCGAGATCCCATCCAGCTATGAAACTATGAACTGGCAATCTTAGAAATGAAATATAGAGCACTGTGAGCAAAGCAAGTTTGAGACTACTCAAGATGCCAGCCAATGAGATTCATTCAGATATCTCAGTCTAAGTCAGTTCCCCCATTTCAAGGGATGAAGGAAGGGATGAGCAGAAAAAAAATATTCAGCCTCTTTGGGCTAGGACCTGACCCATTTATTCCTGCTTATATCACTTTTCGATTCTTTCTGACTACCTCCTTTTGCTCTAACTAATCAATTAACCAGCATTCATTATGCACCTACTATATACTGGCTACTGTGCTGGGGATAGAAAGAAAGAAAAAAACCATCCCTGAACTCAAGAAGGTTGCATTCTATCAGGGCAATCAAATCAACATGGGTACACACACACACACACACACACACACAAGCAGTGTGGAAGGCACAAGCAGTGGCGAGGGAGGGGGGAGGGCGAGGAGGAATCACATTAACTTCACGTAGGGGATAGCCCTTGGGCTGAGCTTTGAAGGGAGTTACAGATGCTAAGAAATGTAGTAAGGAAGAAGTACTTTCCAGTAGTAGAGTATGATCTGGTAAGAGCAGAACAGCCAGCATTTCCATTGCCCTCTATCTTTCCTGTGCCTCCTTTTAACCTCCTCTCAGAGGGTAGATGGAGGTGGATAACAGGTAGGCTTGCCTAATATTCTTTTGCATATATTCACTACCCAGCATTGTTCCCTGTGATCCTTAAGGGATGAAGAAGTATAAGGTAATGGGAATTTGAAGATCTTCCCTGCCCCTTCATAAGCCTAAGGGAATTTGCAGACCTTCTCTGCTTTGAAAATATATTCTGGCCCCCTAATAGGCTGAATGCAGTCACATGGAGCCTGTGGTGGGAGGAGTTTGCTGAAGAGTAGAGCAGAGCCCCAGGAAACTGAGAGTCAGAGCAGCTAGACATGGTTGGGAGGAGAGGATACGTTTGAGGGAGACAGTTAGGCTTGTGAGTAAATGTTAGTGTTTGTGGGAAGGCTAAAGGATGCTGTGGCTTTCTGTGCTGTTATGGCTTATTAACTTCTTTGCTACTATGATGGAATTGGCTTACTGGTTTGGGGATTCGGTTTTCTTATGTCTAAATAAATGTTTTGCTTCTGTCTTCAATATGGAGAGTCTGTTTTTATGATTGAACACTATGCAGGTATATTTATAGTGACCACTGGCACTGTAAATATTGCATTGGCACTATAGGAAGTCTAGCACATGAAAGAATAAATCTGCTTTAAAGTCCTTTCATTCAGCTGAACTATTGGCAGACAGTAGTTACTGGTAACAGTAATATTTGAAATCTACCCCTGTGCCGTCTTCCATTTCCCTACTGAGCCCCAGTGTCTCAAAAGGAGATACAGCAGCTAGGAATGATCCAGAAGACAAGCAATATCAATGTATAGATCTCTAGCTTCTTAAGAATACAATATAGAGCCCATCACAGCAAAGGAAAGACCCAAGGATCCCATTTGGGTAAAGAAGACAGTGGCTCCAACCCTAGGCTTGAAATGGCTTTTGCCTCAACACTTCTATTTCCTGTCCCCATGGGGCACACTCTCTGAAGTCACCTTAGTGAGAAAAAGCTTTCCTATGGCTTTTTTCTTGACAGCAACTAGGAGAGGCATGAACCCATTGAGAGCTTCCCTTTGCTTCCAGCCTGAAATACAGCCTCATTAAGCTAAGAAAACCAAGAGTTTCTAGCAAGCATGTGAATGAAGGCAATAGCTTCAAATTCCTTTCAATATATTATGTTTCCCGGGTGAAGACCCTGAGGGTTTGAAAAGAGAAGGAACAAGAATAAATTCAAACAAGCTCTAAGGGTGAAGATGAGACCAAAGACCCTCAGCACTTAGAGAATTCTATTGGTCCAACTCCGAAGACCCAGAGATGGAGGTGTGAAGGATATTTTGCAGCCTACTTTGCACCTCTGTGTACCCCTGACTCACTATTATGCCTATTATACACAATTCTTTGATTCTGATTTCCTCACTGAAGGTGCTTGAACTGCCTTTCTCTCTTTGTCTTTTACTCTTATTTGGGGCTAAATGCTTAAGTTCCAAAATATTTCCCTCCCAAAATAAGTTCTATTAATCCAGAGTGGAACTAGGATTTCAGACACAGGATTGCTGCCTCTGCAGACCGACTCTAGGATTCTGCATCTCCCTTTTCCTCAGGGTGAATCCCAGAGTTCTACGGCCTAGTGACTGGAGCCTGAGCCTGGTCCCCAGAGTTCTTACAACCTCTGGTGTCAGAGGTCCAGTTAGGCCCTGGTGCAGGACTCACATTCATCTTCAGTCCATCTTTGGTAAACTGGATAGCTCTGCTCAATAATAAACTTCATCTTTTGATAGTACTTTAAGGCTTACAAAAGATTTTTTATTCTTCACAACAATTCTGTGACATAGAAAACCATTTTCATCCCCATTTTACAGATGAGGGAACTGAAGCTCAGAGAGGTCAAGTAATCTACCCATGGAATGTACAGCTGCTAAGTATCAGAAACAAGACTGAAATCCATACCTAGAACAGTACAGTGGAAAGAGAATTGAATTTGGAATGAGAGGATTTGAGTTCAACTCTTGATTGCTGTGTGACCTTTACCAATCCAGGCCTCAGTTTCCTCATCTGCTAAATGAGGAAGGAAGAAGCTAACAAGATGATTTTTAAGGTACCTCCCAGTTTGAATTCTGTGGTCCTATAGAATCTCTCTTCCACACCCTTTCTCAGACATACCACCTGTACTCTGGCCCTCCTTGTCCTCCTCCCAGAACCAGTTCACTCCACTACATCCTGGCTATTTCCAACCTGGGCATCTTCCATGTACCCTCTCCACACCCCTCTTCCAACTCTAGGTTCCTTCCCCGTGCCGTCTTCCTTTATTAGAATGTGAGCTCCTAGAGACTTGTAAGGGGCCACATGGCCAAAGAACAAAGATGCCGTTAGTTTTGTTCATGGTCTGAACTGTTTATTTTTCTCTCCTGAACCAATTTCCAAACCATAAAGAATACTGTATATGTAGTAAACATTTAATCAGGACTTCAAATATTGGGTGTTCTATACCCAGCAGATAGGCCAACAGGCAATTACTAGGGACTAGAATAGAGCCTAACAATGCTTTAAATAATAACTGACCAGCTGAAAGCTTGCTCGGGACCCCCGATACAATGCCTTAAAGTTTGCGAAGTGCTTTTACATCCACAGTCTTATTTGAGCCTCACACTAAGCCTGCAGGGAAGGAACTATATTTATCATCCCTCATTTTACAGATGAGGAAACTGAGGTTAGAGATGTTAAGTGATGATGCCCATAGCCACACAGGTATTCAGGGATGGGATTTGAACCCGGGGCCTTTTGATTGCAAGTCCAGCAAAATCCACTGCACAGCACTGTCTCTGAGATGGTGTCCACCACTGAGCTCTGAAATGTAACCTGGAGAGTCCAGGAGCTTCCCCAAGTGTTGGTAATTACCATGTGTTCTATCTGAACTGTTAATACCATGATGTGCTGGAGCCCAGGAGGAATACTAAGGTCAATGGAGCTTCAGGATAGGATTGAGCTGAAACACTTAATTAAAGTGCTTTCAGGAAAGGCCTTCATGGCATGGGTTGGTCACTGGCAAAATGCCCAGCTTAGGCAGTTCACTTGCTGTTACTTCACTGCTACGCACCCGAGGACCTGAACCTCTTGTGATGACAGCCTTGCTGCCCAGCTGTGTGAGAATTGTATTGTAACAGTGTATAAATGTAAACATGGGATTTTCCTATGTTGATCTGGGTGTGAGCCTGCTGGTGATGCCAGGATCATGGGATCATAGATCTAACATTGAAAGGGGCTTTGGAAGCCATTTAGTGCATTTTGGATTTGAGGAACCTGAGGCCCAGAAGGTTCAGCAGCTTGCCCAAGGTCACAGAGGTGGTGGGTGGATAACAGAGGCAGACATTAAGCGTTTCACAGGTCCAGGATCTATGGGACTTTCTTAGTACAGGCAGAACCAGTCTCTGGGTGTTAATTTAAGGGCAGGGAGTGGGAGGAATAAGAATTAATAATAAAAAGGAAGAGATTTTGAAGAATCAGGGAATCCAGAAAGCATGAAGAAACTAGAGAGGGGATAGGTAGCATGAGCACTCTAGTTTGGGGGCAGGGGATAGGTAGCATGAGCACTCTAGTTTGGGGGCTTGACAATTTTCGGCTGAATTTGGCCCTGAGCTAAAAATGGTTTTCACATTTTTAAATAAAGCCGCACACAGACAACCAGGAGAGTCTAACACAACAAAGATAAATCGGTGACAAAAGCTTTGAAAGCAAGAAAGTAGGAAGTAGCCAAACTGGGTAGTTTGTTAAGCACTTGGAGCCATGTCAGAGGTAGCATGGGAGGCAGGGAGACCTGGATTCACATCCCATACCCAACATCTATTAGTTATGTGACCACATCTACACCTCACTATAATTCAATTCAACAAGATTGTGCAGGGTGTCCCAAAAGTCTTTGTGCAAGCATAAATCTGCACAAAGACTTTTGGGACACCCTCTCTGTATGAAAAACCTACTATGTGTGAAGCTCTGGGTTCAGAATAAAGGAAAACAAAGCAGCCCCCTGCCTTCAAGGGGCTTGGGCAAGGAATGGGCAGTGCAAGAGGGAAGGGGAAAACAATATATACATAGACAAGTAAATATATATAATAATAAATATATAACATATCATATATATATAACACGATAAATATAAAGTAATGTTGAAGCAGGCTAGAGAGTACTTACAATAGAGGAGTCAGGGAAAACCTTGTGGGAGGTGGTTCATACACTGGGTTTTGGAGGATAACAGGGATTCTATGAAGTCTAAGTAGAAGAGGAAGCGTACCCCAAGCATATGCAAAGGACTGGAAGTGGGAGATGGAATCTTGGAACAGTAAAAAACCATTTTGGCTGAAACTATGATTGGGGGTGACATTAATGTGAAATCAGTTTGAAAAGATAAGTTGGATATATGACAGCCTTTAAGAGGCAATAAGGTGGTCACTGGTGCTTCTTGAACAAAGTGACACAGCTGCTCTGAGTTTCGGTATCTTTCTTTTTTTTAATTCAGATTTATTTTATTTTCAGTTCCAAATTCTCTCCCTCCTCTTTCCTTCTCCCTACCTATTGAGAAGGCAAGAAAAACAAAGCCCATAACAAATACGTGTAGTCATGCAAGACGAATTTGAGCCTTAGTTCCTTGAGCTGTAAAATGAAGATTATACCTGAACTACTGACTGACCTTCACAGGCTCTTCTGGAGGCTCATGAGAGATCCTGTGTGTAAAGTGCCCAGCAAACCTCAAAGTGCTGTATAAATGTCTGTTGCTCATTAAGATGATTAAAAGAGCTGGAAAAGAGACACATGAAAAAGGAGTGCTGGGAAGAATCCAGAGAAGTCCCAGAATTTTGCTTTGAGTGGCCCCAAGAACAATGTCTTCCTGACACTGAAGGGTAGAACCAAGATCCCACACAACTTCCTCAAGTAACTAAAGGGCCCATGAGAAACCATTTTGGCTTGGACTAGGGATGGAATTAAAGAGTTTTTTTCCCTCCCTTACTCTGTGGATTAAATCTGACCCATTCTTTAAAGTCAAGCTCCTATCTCCCCGCCTCCATGTATCTTTTCCCAACCCTTCCAGCCCACGGGGAACTTTGCTTCCTCTGAACTCCTGATGCACTTCTCACATGTCCCACTCACTTGCCTTTGAGTCACACATAAACTCAGTCTTATTTAACTTTTTATGTGTGTTATTTTATTTTTCTTCCAACTTGACTGTGTTCTTCCTAATGGCAGGGACCATGTTTCAATTCAACAAGCATGCACAGGATGTCCCATAAATCTTTGTGCTAGCTTAAAACTGCACAAAGACTTTTGGGACACCCTGTATGAAGAACCTACTATGTACTCAGAATAAAGGGCACAAAAATGAAAACGAAGCCTGTGAGAGATATACTTCTTTGTATCCACCTCCCCCCTCCGCCCCATTGTACTTAGAGAAAGACTTTATCCTTTTGGATTCCCAGAGTTTGTATTCGAACAAAACAAATACATATGGTACAAATTATTTATATTGTTCAGCAATATGCTGTTTATATAAAGATAGCGCTAGACCTGTGATTTCATTGCTATGGGGAATTCTCCATAAAGTAAGGCACCTTCCTTGCATTTTATAGTTTTAGAGAATTGCCTGTGGTGCACTGGGAGATTAAGTAACTCACCCAGGGTCACACAACCACCATGTGTCAGAGGGAAGACTTGAAGCCAGGTACTCTGGACTCTAAGACGAGCTCTGCAGCAGCCTCTCATGTAGGTTAGATACATGTATGAATTGCTGCATATCAGACAACAAAAATGTGACAGTAGGACCATTTTAACAAATTAAACTTAATTCAACAAAGTGATAGAAGTTCAATTGTTTTTCAGTCATGTTCAATGATTCATGACTCCATATTGGGAAGTGGTTTGCAATTTCCTTTTCCAGCTCATTTTACAGATGAGGCAAATGGAGTTAAGTTGAGGGAACTGAGGCAAACGGGGTTAAGTGACTTACCCAGGGTCGCACAGTTAGTAAATATCTGAGGCTGGATTTGAACTCATGAAGATGAGTCTTCCTGATTCCAAGCCCAGTGCTCTATCCACTGAACCACCTAGCTGCCTCAATGAATCCTAGGTTCTACTAGATCTTTTAGGGACCTTCCATACAGCTTGGTCCTCAAAGACCAGGGCAGAGTAGAAGTCAATTCTTCCATGTAAAGGTCCATGACCTTTGAAGATGTGGCTCTTTGCCTAGAGGAGTTTACAGACTAGAAAGAGAGATGAATGCCATCCACTCTACTTTATGATGAACTATTCCATTTCCCCTCAGATAGGAACCACAGAAGACATTCTTGTCCAAAATGAGCCAAGTGTGAGAAATCATTCATTTGGACCCCCTACTCTATTCCTATCAATATTAATCAGTTTGATATGATACCATAGGGGTAGTGATTATAAGGTCTGTATATTGGGCCCCAGAGCTGTGAACTGCAGATTGTAAATTCACTTGCTTAATCATAGGAAGCTAACTAGACCTTCCACCTTTGTTTTTCCTTCATTATGATGACCAAGACCAGCACGACATAAGTGACTCAATTACATGGAAAGTCTCCCAACTTATTTTTGCACCTCTAGACCATTTTCTCTTGTTCAATATGAGCAGGTGACCATCTTACAGCCACTCAGTCAGTGGAGACCCCACATACTTTGCCCAACCCGAGATCCCCCCACTTCCACTGATTTACAATTTCTAGCTGAAGCATCATTTTTTGGCCCTTAAAATAAGGTTTATCAATCAATGGGATTTTGTACTGTGTATGGCCCCTCTAGAGTGTCTTTTATTAAATCTAGTATCAAACCCTTTAAAAATAAGGCCTTGGAAGAATGAGGCATCTCAGATTGTGAAGAAGATCTGGGATCCACTTCATTAAAGGGGACCATGGACACTTTAATACAGCACCATTGGCTCAGAGCTGTGCCTCAGTGGTTTCTCTGGCAGAATGGGCAATTATAATTCCCACACATATTAGCCCTGTTCAACCAGAGAGAAACTCTTGAAGGTGCTTGCTTGGGTAAATCTGGTGGAGCCAGCCAGTGGGTGAGAAGGGCTGGAGTCCAAATACAGAAAAAATTGACTGTTGGCAAGACTCAGGCAAAATATTGAGAGAGTCATCATGAGCCAAAACCAAGAAGTTTCAAAACAAGAGAAATGAAAAGTAGCTCAGATACTGGAAAGGAAGAGCTAGGTCTGACCCCATGGGGAAGCAGACAGGGATCAGGATCAGCTGGAGTCTCTCTGTGAAGTTGGCAGCCTGGTCGTTCCTAGCCACTATTAGCCTGACTGTGGGTCATCTACTTCTAATCCTGCACTTAGAGGGGTCCTGACTTTCAAAGATGGCTTATAAGGGAAGTATCTTGAACTTCCTTACTCCATCTCCCCAAAGGTAGCAGGCAAGGGATGGCTTCAGGGTGGAAGATGTCTCTCTGAACCTTAGAACTGTAAGCCTTGACAATGTCTGATCCATCTTCATATAGACCACCTTGAAGGAAGTTTTTTCTCCTTTTTTTTCCATTCTAAAGCCCTATCTAGTCTCATAAGTTATCATCTTTGCTTGGCTGTCCAAGAAGTTGTTTTTCCTTTTTGGTTCTGCCTGTCTCTATTCAATTAACCAATCACCAAACACCATTTGTGCTTATTAAGCATATTCTAGACATTTCTATACCATGTCACCTTGACTTTGACTTCATACTCATCCTTCTCATGCCTCTGCCAAAGGACCTTGGACTCTGCCCCTGGCACTCTGGGCTCTGCTGGGTGACATTTCACTTTATCTTCCCTGCAACAATTTCACTTCCTGGCCATTTCCAAGCCATGTGACTATACATATGAGCCCCTCCCCTCCCAGTTTCTCTTTATGTCCTTGAGGGTAGTGACTTCTTGGCTTATTTGCTTGTCTTGCTATATCCCTTTTGCTTATCACCAGCCCCGGAAGAGTCAACGCTTTATTCATCTTTTCATTCAGGTTCCAGGAACTGGGGTTGGTGCTGGGAATACAAGACAGAAACAAAGTATTTTTTTGCCCTTAAGGAGCTTACAATCTATGGGAAAAGATAATATGAACATCATGCACTTAAATGAGTGCATGCAAAATAAGGGTAGAAGGATAAGGACTGGACCTGTGAATTCATTGGTAAAGGGAATTCCTAATGAGAAAACTTCCCCTACTATAGTTTAAAGAATGATCTAGAGCATTGAGAGATTAAGTGACTTGCCTAAGGTCACAAAGTCAGCATATAAAAGAAAGAGCTTGAACTCAGCTCTTCCTGACTCAAAGGCCAACATTCTATTCACTATGCTATGCTGACTCTCATGCAAAAAAAAGTCTATCCTTGTAATAATTGGATTATATATCATAGAAAATACAGCCTACATGTCATAGGAATGTATGGAAAGATCTGGAATCCTAGTCCATGTCTCAGGGAGACTGGAGATCCACCTTTGTGGGTAGCAGGAGGATGATTTTGGCTAGATGATCAGTCCTAGCCACAGGCCACTCTTGATTTCCAATCCCTCATTCTCCTATGTTCAGAAGAGATACTGGACTGGGAATTATATCTATCTATATTACATAACATATATTTGAAGACTAAAGGTATAAGAATTTTGGAAGAGTTCAAGATAAAAGTGATTTTCTATAGGGAGAAAGTAGTTCTGTCCAGACTTGGAAGAAGTATTTTAATCTTGGCTTAACTTCCTTCCCTTCTCCACAACACACTTATTACACAAAACCCAATCATAAGTAGCAAGCAAAGATATTTATCAAAGCAAGCAATAAAATGGTCATTGAGTAAGTCATACAAATTAGCTTGGGCAATGGAATACACAAGAGTCAGGGGACTCTGTGACCTGGGAGCAAGATAGAATCTCAGCTCAAGGAGGGAGAGAACAATCGAATCCAAGTAATCATTCTTGGCAGTCTTTGAGGATGTGCCAGCTCCTCCCCAGACACGATGGCCCCAGAGGCCATATGTGCACCACTCAAATTTCATACCTTTTCTCCCTGGTCTCCTTCTGATTCTCTCTCCTAGAAGCTTTTTAGCCAATCAGAAATCATGTCTTTCTATATATGCAACATCACAGGGGGCTACCTGGAGGTGTAGTTACATACAAAACACATACAAAATAAATAAGTGAATGTGATGAGATCTAGCACCTAGGAGTCAGGGAAGGGTAGAATCAGGAAAGGTCACATTTAGGGGGTGCTACAGGAGCTGAGCTTTGAAGGAAACTAGGGATTATGAGAGGTATAGGTGAAGGAGTGCATTCATGGTAGGGAAATATAGTTTTGCCTGTGAGTAACAGCAAGAACACCAACTTGAGGCGACTTAGAATTTTGTAAAGGAGACTAAAAGTGTCATAAGACTGGAAAGGTAAGTTGGATCTAAGTTGCAAGTTTATTTAAGAGTTTATACTTGAATCTAGCGATAATAGGAAACCATGGAAATTTGTTATTCACAATTAAACTTAGAATTCTCTAAATTCTAAGTACTGAGGAAACCAGTAGTTCTCTAATCTCAAAGTCCTGTTGATCCTCTCCCTTTCATTTCTTCCTCCATTGGAAGTTCCTAGCTCTGATGTTCAATTTCCTCATTTGTAAAATGGAGATCAATATTATGTGTAATGCCTACTTGTAAAACTCAAGTGAAATCATGCATATTAAGTGCTTTGTAATCCTTAAAAATATAATTGTCTATGAGCTCCTCTTTTATGTATATATCATTTTGCCAATTGGATTATAAGTTTTGTGAGGGCAGGAAGCATATATTTTATAATTTTACATTGCCCCTAGGGCCTCATATTATGTTAGTTGACTAACTGAGCCCTAATTCACCCCAAACTGGTACTACCTTTTGCATAATTCCCAGCTACTCAATTCTAGCCTCTCTTGCTAACTAACTCTTCCTTCTACTGAATCATTCCTTCCCTATCCTTTATTTCATTACATAGGTGGTAAGGATCAGAGGCAAGATTTGATAGGTCCTATGATTTCAGGACCAATACTATTCTTGCATGTTGACACAGACATATATGGCCAATGCATTAATTTATTCTGCTTGGCTATCCTTATTTGTTACAAGGTAGGGGAGGATGGTGGGGAAAGGGAGATAATTGGGAAGGATGATGTAAAAAATTGACAAAACATTTATTTTTTAAATTAAATTTTTTTTCAGAACTATATTCCCTTTTTTCTACTTTCTCCCCCACAACTGAGAAAGCAAGAAAAACAACACTCCCACAATTTTTTTTTCACTGGCCTTGTCCAAAAATATGTCTCAGGCTACACCTGAGTCCATCAATTCCCTATCAAGAGTTAGGAAGCATGTTTCATCTTGAGTCCTCTGGATTTGTGGTTGGTTATTGTATTAGAGTTCTTAAGTCTTTCAAAGTTTTGTGTTTTTATGATGTTATTATTATATAAATTGTTCTGGTTCTGTTCATTTCATTCATTGGTATGGTATGTATTCATAAAATTATATAAGTATTTCCAGATTTCTCTAAGCCATCATCTTGATAATTTCTTAACAGCACAATAGTATTCCATCATATACACATACCATAACTTGTTCAGCTATTCCCCTGTTGATGGGCATCCCCTAAATTTTTAATTCTTTGTCACCACAAAAAGGAGTGCTATAAATATTTTTGTACACATGTGGTCATTTCCTTTCTGTGATCTCTCTAGGGTATAGTCCTAGTAGTGGTGTTGTCAATAAGACATTTAAAAAGAAGAAAAAAAAAACCACTGAAAGCAACAGGTGTTGACAGTGGAGATGGAAAAGAAATGAGAGCTATAGAAAGAAGAATTAGAAAGGAAATAGACAGTTTGTCACAAAGGTATAAAACCTTGCCAAAGCAACAAATCCCCTGATAATTCAAATAGAACGAATAGACGCTAAGAAATGAAGCACCAAGAAATATTAAAACAAAGATGGAAGATTGAAAAAATAAAAGAAAATATAAGGTATCTCAGAGCAAAGACAACTGACCTACAAAACAGATTAAGGAGAAAAAATTTAAGAATACTTGTACTATCTGAAGACCATGACCAAAAAAAGGAGTACATACATCCTATTTAAAGAAATCTTAAAAGCAAATTGCTCAGATCTCTTAGGTCAAAGAAGAAATAGAATCCACCTGTTACTTCCTGAAAGAAACCCCCAAATGCAAATATCCAGGAATTCTACAGCCAAAATCCAGAGCTTCCAGTTGCAAGAAATAATACTGTAAGCAGCCTGAAAGAAAGAATTCAAGTACCAAGAAGTTACAGTCAGGATCATATATAATTTAACAGCCAACATTATAAAGGAGCAGAGAACTTGGAATATGATATTCCAGAAGGCAAAGAATAACACCCAACAAACCTGAATATAATACTACAAGTAAAAAAATGGATTTTTTAATAAAATAGAGGATTTTCAAGCATTCTTGATAAAAAACCAGAGATGAATAGAAAATTTGACATTCAAATGAAAGACTCAAGAGAAGCATAAAAAGTTACGTATGAAAAAACAATGATAAAGGAGTAAACAAGTATCAAGTGCTTGCATTCAAATATGGGATATAATACATGTGTCCCTTCTGATCCTTATCGTCATCAGGGTTCATAAAAGAAGTCCAATTAGGCAAGGCTTAGGAGTGTTCCTATTATGTCTTGGTGATCTTAATAAAAGAATGGAACGAGGAGAGAGAACTACACTGGAGGGGAAGGGAAAGGAAGGTTAGGGAAATTTCTCTCACATAACAAGGTGTGCAAGTAGATATCTATACCAACAAGGAGGAGGGGATGAAGGGGAGTGGCTGACACTTGAACCTCATTCTCATCTGAACTGGTCAAAAGAAGAAAGAAAACACATACAAGTTGGGGTATAGAACTGCATTTTACTCAACAGGGAAACAGGAGGGAAAGGGGAGAAGGGGGGATTATAGGAAGGGTAGATAATGAGAGGAAGTAATCCTAAACAAAACAAATTCTAAGCATATGTAAAAGTATAACTCTTTTTGAGGTGGCAAAGAATGAGGATCTGAGGGGGTACTCATAAATTGGGGAATGGATGAACAAGTTACACTATATAAATGTGATAGGATACTATTATGCTAAGCTCATCATTGTAATGACCAACCAGGATTACAGGATGTAGCACCCTGAGAGAGAAATAGAGGACTCAGAATATAGAATGAGACAAACTTTTTTTGTAGGACATGGCCACTGTCAAAATTTGCTCTGATCAGCTATACGTATCTGTAATGGATGTGTGTATGTCTATTCTTGATGGGGATGGAGTGGGATGGGAGGGTGAGAAGGCAGATATTGGCTGATTAAAACAAAAAAAAACTTTTAAGAAATAAAAGTTGAGAACTCACAATGACCAATTAATTCCTAAGGACATATGATGAAATATGCTACCCAGCTCCTGGCAGAGAGGTGACAGATTGAGACATAATTTTTCAGACTGTCAGTGTGAAAATGTGCTTTGCTTAACTATATGTGTTTGTAACAGGAGTTTTGCTTTTATTGCTTTCTCAAAGGGAAGGGAAGATGTATGGAAGGAAAGGAGGCTGATCTTTGTTTGAAAATAAAATAAAATTTAATTTTAAAAAACATATGAAATCATTTCTTACCTAGTTTTAAGTTCTTGGCTCTTAATTTTTTAAAAACAGATGAATTTCTTTCCAAATCAAAGCTAAATTAAGATACTTTCAAATCAGTTTCAATTAATTATTTCATGTAGGTTAATGAATCTCAATAAGAAAAGAAAATCATTTCCATATTCAAAAGTCCCACCCTTCACCTCCACCCTCCCCTAGTCTTATCCTGAAAAAAACACTGATTGCAGTCAGTAGAGCTCCAAGAGGGTCATCACTTAACCTAGGTGTTCAAAACTGATGTCAGTGCTACATTCCCAGAAATCCAAAGGAGGTATTTGATAGGGTCTTAGGCTAAAAACTAGATTTTAAAAATCCATTTAAATCCATTTGGAAAAGGATTAAGGGAGAGATAAGAGTTATAGACATACATCCAAACTAATTCTCCTATTCACACTCTCCCATATAGTTGTAATATAATTTGTACTGTCAGCATGTAATATGTGGCTTGATACATATTTTAAACTCTTTGAGATTCTTCCTTTCTGTATAATCACCTCTAGTTTGCAAACTAGACATGTTGGAGGAAAGCACTAAATTTGGAGTCAATAGACCTGGGTTCAAATCCCAGCTCTGACACTACTTGTTTGACCTTTGGTAAGTCATTTTCCTAATTTGGACCTCAATTTTTTTCATCTCTAAATTGAGACAATTGGACTAGACAAAGCACAAATGACTTGCTATTTGATGGAAGGTATAAGGATGACTTTTTTTAAAAATCTATTTGACCTCAGTTTCTTCATCTGTAAAATGAGATGGTTGGATTAAGCAAGACAAGAATCAATTGGTACTTTTTTGTGGCAAGAAAGAACTAGAGACAAAGTAGGCGGCCATTGATTGGAAAATCACCGAACAAATCATGAACCATGAATGTAGTGGAATATTACTGTGCCATAACAATCTGAAGAGCTTGGAGAACCATGGGAAAACTTACATGAACTGATACAAAGTAAACAGAAACAGAAAAACAATGCATACATAATTAAAGCAATGTAAAGGGAAAGAACAAGGTAAAAAAAAAAACCGCCAAGTTTTTCACTGTATAATTGTGTAGCTCATGTTCAGAAAAAACTTTCCCAACTCCTACTTGCACTGTTAGATCCCCAGAGTGTGGCTACTCTGGGATTAATCTTGAGGGAATAAGAACCTCTTCCCTAATGCCATAGCTCATAAACTCTGCTTGATATGCTTTCCACTATGATTATCAGTTGAGAGCAATTCATCAACCAGACTTAATTAACTTTTGGAAAGGGGTGTTTATTACAATTGTATTGTAAGAATGACTAATACAAACATCCGCCTCCAAAAGTCTGTGACAGACTCTCCCACAAAGACATACAGAGCCAGGGGAAAGTGGGCTCCAGCTTAGAAAGTACATGGGACCTGACCAACCACAATTCCAAAGGTTTCACAATGAAGCATGCTATCACCTCCAGATAGAGAGCTGACTCAATGCAGATTGAAGATGCTTTTTCTTTCTGTTTTTGTGTAACACAGTATATCAGCAAGCACCCTAGCATACCCATGGTGGCTGCTAGCACAGGTTCTTAGATCTGCTTTTCTAAAGGAAAGCAACTCAAAACAACCTTACTTTAATCAATCAAACATATATCATTTACCTAGTTCAGGGGAAAGTCAGCACCCTGAACTTCAGAGAATGCAAACAAAATACAAACAGAAGTTACAAGCAGACAGAGAAACAGATCATCAGACGGGCTTCCAGTTGTCTGACCATCACATCCATACCTAGTCAGTTACCAGAGAGGGAAGCACCAACATCTGGGTTTTTCAAAGCCAGGGGGCTCAACGGCTTCCCAGAGTCTCATCTGGCCAAATCACACAACTCTTCTCAAAGTGAGCCCCAAAGCAAAACCTCACATCAGGGAATATATAGCCTTCTCTTGGATCAGAGAATGTCACAGTCCTCTTGACCCACTGCCCAATCACAAAGTAATAAGGCGTGGGCATTCCTGAAGAATAAACCTCCCACCACAGGCTCCATGTGACCACATTCAGCCTATTAGGGGGCAAAGTATACTTTCTAACCAGGGAAGGTTCTCAGAGCCACTTAAGCCTATCAAAGGGCCTAGGGGCAGGGAAGATCTTCAGATTCCCATTAACACTTAGCTAATATGAGAATTTGTTTTACATGACTATACCTATTTTCAGTATATACTTTTTCTTCCCTTCTCAATAGGTGAGGGAAGAGGAGGAGAAGGAGAGAATTTGGAACTGAAAATGAATAGAATTTTAGAAAAAGTTAAAAATAAAACCACATGTGTCAAAGGGCATGAGGTTGGGGTTGGTAAAACAATGCCTAGGCTTCTCTTTACTGGTATTCTTAAGATGTTCCCTCTTGGGTATATTGTTGGTTTCTGGTTTTTTGTTGTCATCCTATTTCCCTCCCCTCTTTCCCCCCACTCCCTACTCTGTGGGTTCTTTGTAGAACCTTGATTCTACATCTAGTATGTCGTTGGCTTCAGATCCAGACAGTGACATAAGCTGTTTGTTCCAGGGACACTGCCAGGACTCTAATGGGAAAATGGGAAGTCCAAAATCCTCTGAACCCTTTGAAGCTCAATTGTTCTCTGACCAAAGTGAAAAGGAGGAGATCGAGGCTGGGGCTAAGTTGCTCTCTTCCCCTCTCCCCTACAAATGGTTCCTTATCAGAGACCTAGCTAGAATATTTTCTTCTGGCTGGATACTCACTCAAATTCCTGATTCCAGTTAGCTCCCTGGTTCTATACAGGCCCCCAGAGGGTGTTACAAAGTCTCTCAACAAATCAAACCAGACTTTCTGTCACACCTAGGGAAGCATTCAGGCCTTGGTCAGACCCAGTGAACATTCCTTTACCTGATAAATGCATCAGGACATAGAATCTCATCACTTACTTCAGGAGGGATAGGGTGATTTGGTTGATTTATTTAATCAACCCCTGCCTTTACAATTATTGTGATCAAACTTGGCCCCAGAAAAGAGACTCTTGTTTCTGCCTATTATAATGAAAATCCCTTTAGAGCAGAGACTGTGTCCCTTTTCTATTTGCATCTCCAGCACTAAGTACAATGTCTAGTACATAGAAAGCATTTCACAATTTTTTTTCATTCATTCACATCAAAGTCTGAGCCTCTCTCCTCACCTAAAAAATGGGGGAAATAATACTACATTACCTACTCACCTACACACCTTACAGAACTACAGATATGTGCATTGTTGTTATAGTTAGTGTGACTGTTTGGGAATGGAATCTGGAAACTAAAAAGAGATATACCTCATAGAGTCCTAGGAATTTGAGGGTGGGAGGAAGGAGAAATGAGGCTCAAAAACAGCAAGAGCTTCTCTGATCTTTTGTCCTCATTCCTAGCCCTGGATACCATTTTGATATTATCCCTAATCAAGAAAACAGCCTTCCTTAAAAACCTATGTGAGTGAGAGAATAATTCTAGTCTGATTAGGACGGGCTAATTGAAATGCAATCAGGTTTTTATGTGGAGTGTCCCAAAATTTTGGTTTAGTTTTAAGCTACTAATGGTTAAAGTTGTAAGCTCCTAAAGCTTTATTTAAATTGCACCAAGACTTTTGGGACATCCTGCTTATAATATTCTTAAAATCTTATGATTGGAAGGAACCTAAAACAATTCAAGTTTTTAATTCTGCAGAAGGCGTTTCTGGGTTACTAAACTGCTAGAGCCTTTCCCTCCAAGATTGCGCTGTAGAGAAAGGGTATCTTCATAGGTATTATATATGTGTGTGTGCATATGTACATATATGTGTATGTATAATATATATTCTTGTAATATATGTTTTACACATACCTATCTCTCTATATATTCATATATATGTATACATGTGTGTATGCCTGTATACATGTGTGTATATATCTATGTGTATATATAATATATATTCTTGTAATGTTTCATACATACCTATCTCTTTCTATATTCATATATGTATACATGTGTGTATGCCTGTATACGTGTGTGTACATATCTATGTGTATATATAATATATATTCTTGTAATATGTGTTTTACACATACCTATCTCTTTTTATATTCATATATATGTATATGTAAATATGTATGTATATACATGTTGTCTTTCCCATTAGAATGTAAACTCTACAAGGATAGGAAGTGTTTCACTTTTTCTTTGTATCCCCAGCACATGGAACATAGAAAGAATTTTTAAATACTTGATTGATTGATCTTATCTAATTTCTAATCCTATATACCCATCTACTACCTGAATTTATATTTGCGTAATAAAGCAGCCCATTTCATTTTTGCACATCCCTCTGGTTGTTAGAAGCTGGGTTTTTTTCTTCCTATGTTGAGGTAAAATTTCCCTTTCTGTAATTTCTACCTATGGGTCCTAGGCCTGCTCTCTAAAGTCACACAGAACATCTAATCCTTTTACTGTATGACAGCTGTTCAAATAACTGAAGCCTATCATGTTCTTCCCCAAGTCTTCTCTTCTCCAAATTAAGCATCCCCAGTACTAAAATATATGGAGAACTGAGTCAAGTTTATAAGAATATAAGTTATCCCACAGCGGATAAATGGGTCAAAGCATATTTGAACAGGCAGTTTTCAGAGGAAGAAATTAAAGCTATCTATAGTCATATAAAAAAAATGCTCTAAATCACTATTGATTAGAGAAATGCAAATTAAAATAACTCTGAGGTACCACCTCACACCTACAAAATTGGCTAGTATGACAGAAAAGGAAAATGACAAATGTCATAGAAGATATGGGAAATTTAGAACACTAATACATTTTGATGGAGTTGTGAACTGATCCAATCATTCTGGAGAGCACTTTGGAGCTATGCCCAAATGGCTATAAAACTGTGCACACCCTTTGGTCCAGCAATACCACTACTAGGTTTGTATCCCAAAGAAATCATTAAAAAAGGGAGAAGGACACATATGTACAAAAATATTTATAGTAGCTCATTTTGTGGTGGCAAAGAATTGGAAATTGAAGAGATGCCCATCAATTGGGGAATGGCTAAACAAGTTATGGTGTATGATTGTAATGGAATACTATTGTGCTATAAGAAATGATGAAGCAGGTGGATTTCAGAAAAATCTAGAAAGACTTAAATTAACTGATGCTGAGTGAAGTGAGCAGAACCAAGAGAATATTGTATATAGTAACAGTGACATTGTTTGATGATCAACTATGATAGACTTAGCTCTTCTCAGCAATACAATGATCTAAGACAATGCCAAAAGACTCATGACAGAATATGCTTTCCACATCCAGAGAAAGAATCATGAAGTCTGAATGCAGAATGAAGCCTACCATTTTCACTTTTTTTCCTTCTCATGGTTTTTCCCTTTTGTTCTGATTCTTCTTTCACAACATGATTTATGTGGAAATAGGTTTAATATGATTGTACATGTATAGCCTATATAAAATTCCTTGCTGTCTTGGGGAGTAGGGAAGGGAAGGAGGGGGGGGAGGAAAAACTTGAAACTCAAAATCTTATAAAAGTGAATGTTGAAAACTTTCTTTACATGTAATTGGAAAAAATAAAATACTATTAAGTGGAAAAAATACCCCAACACCCCCAGTCACTTCAACCTTTTCCCATATAACACTGTTTCCTAGTCCTTCACCCTCCTATTTGCCTTCCTTGGGATGTTTTTTTTTTTTGTCCTAAAATATGGTCATCAGAACAGAACACAATCCTCTCAATATGTTCTAACCAGAGCAGAAGAGAGGGATTATTCTTGTCCTTGATTCAGGCATGCTACTTCTATTAATGCAGCCTAAGATTGCATTCATTTTTTGGCAGCTACATCATATGCCGCTCATAGAGGAAATTGGAATGAACTTTGATATCCATTAGATCATGGATTGGCAAATTTTCTTAAGTCCGACACCAAGCTGCTAATCCCTATTCTGACAGGGGTGTCTGTGTGTCACTCCAAAACAGGGAAAGTACATCAGGAAGGTCACCTTATTGAAAAACAACAACAGCTATCTCTCCTGTATATTCCAACAATTAGCTATCATTTGTGTTAACAAGCTCTTTTTCAAAGAGTAACTACATTTTCGGAAGGTCTATTAAAAATTCTAAGTCTTTTTTTTTTTTTACCTGGACTGCTGGTAAACCTGTTCTCCCATATCCTGTATTTGTATGATTTTTTTTAAAATCTAAATATCAAACTCCATTTATTTCTGTTAAACTTTAGTTGCTAATTTTCAGGCTACTGATCCAAGCTGTCAATCTTTTAACGTCTTTATTCTTCAGCGCATCATATTAGTAACACCTTTTAAGTATGTATATTAACTCTCCTTCCTAGTTTGGAATTGTTCAGAGACTGGGTAAATTTTTTCATTTCCTTTTAACCAGTCAATAAGGAAAGTATTAAATAAAATAAAACCGAGTATAAGAGCCCTAAAATCTCCCATAAGATTGTCATTGATCAATCTGTAGCAAGCACACTCTAGCTCACTTTCCCAGAATCAAGCCAGCTACCTATATTCCTTCTGGTTCTACAGGTACCCTGAGAGATTTGGGGAAGTCTCTTTCAGGGGCAGCTAGGTGGTGCAGTGGAAAGAGCTCTGGGCTTAGAGTCAAGTCTCAGACACTTCTTAGCTACGTGACCCTGGGCAAGTCACTGAATCTCTGTTTGCCTCAGTTTCTTTTTCTGTAAAATGAGGGTAATAGTAGCACCTACTTCCCAAGGATGTTGTGAAGATGTGATTATCTCATTATCAGATAAGATAATAATTATACTTAGCACACAGTTAATGCTATATAACTGTTCCTCTTGTTATTGTTATTATTGTTTTCGCCAATGCTATCGTATCAATCTACCACTGGCAGAGCTCTTCCTGCTGATAGGTGCCAGTGAGTAGTGCCTCAGTTCTATTTCACCACATCACACCACTTAACTCTTACAAGCATTTGTTAACTTTGAAGATAAGGCAAAAAATTAAAGTACATATACTTCCCCCCAGAGCTCTGGGGTCACATTCTCTCTTATTCCACTTTGATTTCTGGGGAGAGTGGGCTCACATTTAGCTCAGCTGCTACATATTATTGATCAAATCACATTCACATCTAGATTCTATATGACTGCTGGGTGAGTCTTTGGTTTGGTTACTGTTGGATTGAGTACTGAATATAGCTCCCAAAGAAAATTCCTACAGTATTGAGATCAGGCCAGCTATAAAACCCAGATGCTAGGAATGTGGCTATTGCCCTCCTGACCTTTCAAAACTCATAAGGTCAGAGTCTTTCACCTAAAACAGAAAAAAAAAAAGAAATGATGAGACAGGCAAAAGACCTAAGGCTGTATTCAAAGGCCCCATATTAGCCTTAGTGGGGAGAGCCAAAGTCTTCTTCCTTATGGCAATGTTCTCTCACTGGACACCTTTAGTAAAGGAGGTCTATAGATCTATCAAATGCAAAACCTAAGAGAAAATGTCTGTGCCTCTGGTTGCCAGTCCTTTTTAAATGCCTCCACAGTTACCTCTCACAGCTATGGATGGGTCATGTGTTCTTAACCAAGCAAGAAATAGAGGAAATTGCAAAAGATGAAATAGATAACTTTGATTACATAATTCTGAAAAGTTTCTGCACAAACAAAATTAATTTACCTATGATAAGAATGGAAGTGGTCAAATGGAGAAAAATCTTTGTATCAAATTTCTCTGATAAGGGTTTGGTACCCAAGACACATAAACAATAAGTGTATATCTATATACACAGATTGTGGGTATACATACATATATGTATACACACATATTTACATGTGTATATGTGTATATACATATGTATGGTGTGTGTATGTGTGTATATACGTGTGTGTACATGCATACATATGATAGCCATTCCTAAATAGATACATGGTCAAGGCACACGAAGAGTTCTCAAAATAATTGTAAAATATTCACAACCACATGAGGACTTGCGCCAAATCACTACTAATCAAAGAAATGCACATCAAATCAAAACAATCCTACAAACTGACAAAAGTGACAAAGGATGGCAATAACAAAGTTGGAGGGTTGTGGAATGATAATCACACTAATACATTGTTAGTGGAGTTGTGAAATGGTACAACCATTTTGGAAAGCAATTTGAAACTATGCGAAGTGACTAAAATGTCTATACCCTTCAAACCAGAGACTCCATTCATAGGCTTATACCCCAAAGAAGCCACTGATAAGAAAAAAAATCCCCATGAACTCCAAAATATTTGCAACAGCACTTTTTGGAATACCAAAGAATTGGAAACAAAGTAGATGCCCATCTATTGGGGAATGGCTAAAGAAATGGTGGCACACAAATGTAATAAAATATTGCTGTGCTTTGAGAAATGATGTAAGTGATGAATTCAGAGAAGCATAGAAAAATCTACACAAACAGGTGCAAAGTGAAATATATACACACAGTAACTATAACAACATAAATACATACAATCAGAAGTGAATGTAGCAAAATTATAAAGATCAAGCAGGACTTAAATGAAATACGAGAAGTGGGGTGGCTTAGTGGTACAGTGAATAGAGCACCAGCCCTCCAGGCAGGAGGACCTGAGTTCAAATCCAGCCTCAGATGCTTAACACTTGCTGTGTGACCTTGGGCAAGTCACTTAACACCAATTGCCCTCCCTTCTCCCCTCCAAAAAGCTAAAAAAAAAAAAAAAAAAAAAAAAGAAATACAAGAAGACATCCTCAATCCACCCCTTCACGGTGGTGGAAAGTCCACAGATGTTATACACTGTGCATATTTATAGATTTTTTTCAATGTATTGATCAGTTGTGTTGATTTTCCCCCTCCTTTTTTTGTCTTTAAAAAATACTAGCTGCTATATGGGATGGTTCTCAGGGAAGCAGAGAAGGAAAGGAATACTAGGGAATAACCATAATATAAAAAACAGAAGACATCAAAAAAAACCTTATTTTTAAAAAATTTCTTCCATTGCCAAAGAACTTCCTATTTACCATGTAGTTAGCCAGCCTGAGCCAGGCACAAAATGTCTACACGTACTCCAATATATGTCCAAGACACTTCCATTAGGCATCACCATGACTGTCTCACAAGCAGGTTTTCCAGCCTCTTCCACATGAGGAATTTGCATCAGTTGAACACACTAATGTACCCTGCATCGTTGCCAGTCCCCATTACACATTAACGATTTTGGAGTATAAAAAAATGGTTCACTTCCTCAGAGTGGATTATCTACAAAACATAAATTGAACCCCTCAACAATGAGATATCTTAGACATGGTTTATACACATAGCCTGTAGCCCGATTTTGTTTAGGCTCACTGTCATAGACTGATCCTGGCTCCATTATACTTCCTTGCAGACAAGCAGAATGACAGGCTTTTTATGAAAGGACTTGTCACTTATAGATACTCACAGCCTGGACAGTAGGCCCTGTTATGGGCCCCAAGTAGAGAAAAAGACAGACAGACACACACACACATGTACACACACACACACATACACGCACACATACGCACACATACACACAAGCAGAAATGTACTCACCTAAAAGTTGCCAACAGAAGAAATCCCTCAGTTTTCAGACTTGGAATGAATAAATGATATCTGTCATACACATGGCACTCAAGTTTCAATATTCATTCTGACATTTGAGAATAAGGGGCCCCTGAAATCAAAGCCAGATGAAGTTTACATTTTCTTCTGGCTTTTATTCCCTGAATGATAATTGCTTTGCATGGGGAAAAAACAGTGAATGACAGTGATGGCAGCCACATGGCCCCTGGGGATCTGTTGTGCCTTTACGTGCTGCCGGCTTCTCTCCACAGCATTGACAGCTCTGTTTATTGCCTGGTATTACATGGTAGATATGACTTACGCTGCTTGCAAGTAGATTTGTTTATTTTTCTCCTGCCTTGAGCGAAGAATTCTTGGGAGTATTCTTCTTGACACTGGGAATGGCCACTGAACCACACTGTTAACTCTACCTGTGGCATTCCAGCGTGGGTGAGCCAAAACCAAGCACTGTACCACCCTCCAGGCAAGGTCAGCTCCCGCTTGGAACCAAGGGGTCAAGAGTCCAAATTGGAAGAAGAAAAAGTATAAACTGAAAAGCCAACCCAGGTTTGTAACCTCATGTCCACAAAACAGAGATGAAGGACTAAGAGAGAGGCAAGATTGTTTACCGGGTAGGGATTCGGAATCAAAGAAATGTATACGAGTTTAGGAAACTGAAATCCAGGAGTACTGGGGAATTTCCGTGTGTCTGACTCCAACTGATTGTCTAAAACACATATAATATATCTCTCAGTCCTTGGTCTCTCTGGTTCTTTATGTGAGGTCTATGAACTTTCAAAAAAATGTTTTGATTACTGTTTCGATATAATTGGTTCCCTTTGTAGTCCCATATACTTTATTTTATGCGTTTCAAAATATTTTTCCAAGAAGGGATCCATAGTTTTCCCTAGAGTTCCAAAGCAGTCCATGAAACAAAAAAACCTTTGGACTGGTAAAAAGAAAGAAATAAGCATTTGTTAAGCTTATTTTAATAGCTTTTATTGATGCCATGCCATGAGTAAAATGCCGTATACAGTACCCAGGCATGCCTGTCTATTCCTGTAAGGGGTGTCAACTACATAATCCCAAGAGCACATGATTAAGGCTCAGAAAAAGACAGGGATTGTGAGAAGTGTGGGTTTGAGAGCTGGTTTTGATTGGGTAAATACATACTAGCCACACCCCCTACCTGTGAAACTGAAAAGACTATCTAGCAGTCTCATTGGAATGGGGAGGTCAAAAGCTGGATTGTAAAGGGTTAAGAAGAGAGTGAGAGGAGAGAAAGTGGAGGCATCTGTTGTAGGCTGCCTAAAGGACTTTATCCACAGAGGGCAGAAGAGATATAGGATGATAGTTAATAGGGTTGAAAGGATCAAAGATGGAAGGATGGAAGGTTCTTTTGAGGATCAGGGAGATATGGGAGTGTTTGTAGGCAGTGGGGAAAGAGCCAGTAGATAGGAAGAAATTGAAGATAAGTGAAACAGGAGAGGGGAGCAATCAGTTGGAGAATACAAAATGGAAAGGGATTGCTTGTGCAAAACTGGTAAGAGGTAAGGTCACATCTTTGTCTATGAGAAGGATGAAGGAGGATATAGTGGCAGAAGGCCACCATGAAATGCTATGAAATGAAATAAGGAAGAGGGGAAAAGGCAGAGCTCATGCTAAATTGTATCAGGTTTTTGTTTTTATTTTTTTGCCTTTTTTTTTTGGTAAAATATGAGGCAAAGTTCTCAGCTTGAGAGGAGTTGGGGAGAAAAAGTCATGGGAGATTTGAGTGGGGATAAAACTTTGGAGGAGCCTCTATGGAGAGTGGGAACATGAGTTGATAAGAGAGTTGTAGGATTGCCTAATAACAGTGAGAGCCCAACTGAGAGTGTGTAACATAAACTTGCAGGTGCTCATAACCCATATGTTTAGTCCTAGAATTTTGTTATCAATAGATGCTAAGCTTACCAATCTGTTGCTTCCAAAATCTTTTTTACTAAAAAAAAAAAAGTTTTATTGATCTCTAGTCTTTTGCAATTGCTTTAATTTCTCATGATTTATCAAAGATTATCAACAGTAGCCCCCGAAATAACGTTCAACCAATATTTTAAGCTAGTAAGGAAAATTTTGTTTTAAATTTGCTAAGTAAAGTTATCCAATTACAGAGAGACATCTAATCTACACAGAGGACATCCTGGATGGGATTTTTTTTTTTTGCTTTTTGGAGGGGGGAAGGCAGGGCAATTGGGGTTAAGTGACTTGCCCAAGGTCACACGGCTAGTAAGTTTTGAGTGTTTGAGGCTGGATTTGAACTCAGGTCCTCCTGACTCCAGGGCTGGGGTTCTATTCACTGAGCCACCTAGCTGCCCCCAAATACTCTCTTATAGCAAAGAAAAATATTTAGACAAAATCTTCAGGCAAAGGGATAGTGTCTGATGGCCTATATCAAACGTCACATCCAGGCTGCTACCTCTCTGTGAAGAGGAGAAGTTTGTATTTATTTCATCATTCATTCTCTGGGATAGAGTCCACAAAGATTTATGAAGCATCAATCTACATTGCAATTGTACAAGGTGAGGGTAGAGAGGCAAAGACAGATGTACTGCAAAGTTCCTGCCCTCAAAGGGCTTCTCACTGGTGACTTCTTCTCACTGCTGTGGCATAGAATTCACCTGAGCCTGGAGACTAAAGTTCATTTAAAACAGCTTGCTGTTTGCCCTCTTACTCTCTCTTCACTTATCTTAGACTTTGAATTCCTTTAACTGTGTTAATGTTTATGCTAATGTTTATCCCATAAGAGACTGAGGATTGGAGATCCAGATTTGAGTTCCATAACCCTTAGGTGGGTTGATTGCATAGAATTAGTGGGGAAGAAAAAAAAGAAACAAGAGAAACATAAGAGAAGCTGGACGTTTTAGGGCCTTATGGCAGATTTGAGTTAGGCCAGGCTACGAAGCCTTTCTGGGACCTCAATCCTGGGCTATGTGTCAGGAAAGGAGGAGCCCATGTCAAAAGAACTTGTGGATAGAAACCAGGCAAGCTGGTTTTGGTTTTGTTTTTTTGTTGTTTTTTTTTTTTTGGTAGAAGCTGAAAGAGGTTTTTCGATGGGAACTATGGATTGGACTTGGGTCCAGACAGAAAGGATCCTCTTTCCTCAATAATGAGCAGGAAAACTTAAAAAAAAAAAGTGGGGTAGGGGGCTATTTTGAGGATGAAGTAGGGGGGGGGGAACCATAGGATGTGACAGAAGAGAGAACTAAGGGGTTGATGCATATGTAACACGATGGCAAAGATTCTTAACTTGGGACCCAACAAGAAGGGGTCCATGGGCTTCACCAGACTGCCAAAAAAGAAATTAACTCCTGCCTGGGAAAGTCAGAGGATTCAGGGTCGTGTCCTGGCTTCTTTCACTTACTGCCTGTATTTGGCCTCACTGTTTAGTCATTTTTCAGCTGTGTTTTATTCTTCATGACCCCATTTGGAGTTTGCTTGGCAAAGATACTGGAGTGATTTGCCATTTCCTTCTTCAGCTCATTTTGCAGATGAGGAAACTGAGGACCTAAAAGAGGGTTAAGTGACTTGCCCAGGGTCACAAGGTTAGGAAATGTCTGAGGCCAGATTTGAATTTAGGAAGATGAGATGTCTTTCCAAGTCCAGGCCTGGTACTCTATCCACTGCACCACCTTGCTGCCCACATGGGACCTTAGAAAGGTCATTTTACCTCTATGGACTTCAGTTTCCTCACTTGTAAACAGAATGAGGTCAGATTATATGACCTTTCCATTATTTTTAAGCTTTAAATTGATGATCCTGTGAGGAAGGGTCAGCATGGTATGATGGAGAGATCAGTGAAATAAGTGGGAGGGGGAAAGCATGGGTTCTAGTCATAGGAACTACCTGTATAATCTTGGGAAAATAATTTTGCTGCCATGGGCCTGTTTTCCCATCTGTAAAGAAAAAAAAAAAAGAGGTTGGACAAAAATCATCTCAAAATTCCCTTCCAACTCTAGAAAGTCTATGAATTCTTTGACTGACCCCTGACACTCTACCTATTGTTTCTGAATTTAAATTCTATCCACAAGGTGGTTCTTGAAATTCTAATCCACAATAGATAAATCCCTCAATTGTAAGCCAAGAGCTCTTCCCAGACACCAAGCACCCAACAGGTACCTAGCAAAGAGTTACTAGATAGCTAGAGACGACATGTCAGGTGCCAAGGTCACTTTAGCCGACAGGTCTGGGTGCTACTTGTCCCCTCCCTGAATCTTCTTTCAATGCAGACAGGGATAAGCCTACTTTTGGCCTAATGTTTTCTGAGCTGGGAGCCCAGCAATCCCCACTGGGGCCTGACCACTCTGCTGAGCTGCGCACTTTTATTCCCGTGTGTCATTCGTGTGTGGTCTGAGGAAGACAGGAAAGAAAGAGAAAAGGTGAATGGAAGTCAAGAGACTTTACATAAGCCAGAATCCTTTTCCAAGCCATGGTTTATATACCATTAACCCAGCCTCCAAATATACTCCACAGAAATAGAATTCACACAGTCATGTGGGACTTTTTATCATGGGGTGGCCTTGTTGGGGGAGTAGAGAGAAATCCAAAATGGCAGGTGGGAGGCAGAGAGGGGACGGGAAAGGCTGAACCCTAAGAATGTGCCCCAGGGAGATAAAGGGCTAGAGGGAAGAACAGGAGGCGCTGTGCTGAAAAGAAGGGGGAGAACAGGGTCTGAATAAACAGAGTAGGATGATGAAATACGGAGTGAAGGCACCCCAAAACAAACCTCACTGCTATGCTGCTATCATTGCTTCTGATAATCTGTGCTGGGTGGGTGTCCCGGGGAAGTATCCATAAAAGCCCCGTAGAACAACAGTGAAATATTGTGCACTGCATTGTGAATAGTTAAAACTGCACTGAGACTTTTGGAAACCATGTATATGGGACCTTTCCTTTTGTCTGACTTTCTTGGGATATGACCTAAAATTGGAATTGCTGGGTCAATACAGCTAATCAGAAAAGAATTCTGTTCATCACCACCATAGAGTTCAGCCTGGAGGGTTAAGGAGGAAGTGGAGGCAGGCTTCTATCACCTTCTCCCTCTACCAACTGAATTAAAACCCATATACACTGTCCCACCCATAGGCATGCAAAGTACATTTCACCAGGATGTCACCCAGGGAACTTTATTTTTTATTTTAAGATAAACATTTATCAAATACTGAATTATAAAGAATATTATTTTCATTCAATAAGCAACTAAATTTAAACTTAATTTTTTAAAAAAAATAACAACTACACTTTAAAAGTAGGGCTTAGAATTGTGATTTCTTTGATACAGGGAATTCCCAAGTGAAGCAACTCCCCCTAACCATGAAGTTCTGTACCTTTTCTACAACCCATAGTCTTATATATTTTTAATTAAAAATTTTTCCCCAATTTAACCTATAATCTTTTTTATTAAAAAAGTATAATACTTTATTTTCTCCACAATTATATGTAAAAACCATTTAAAACATTTATTTTTTAATTGTTGAGTTCCAAATTCTCTCCCATCTTCCTTCCCCCTCCCCCATTGAGAAGACAAACAAATTGATATAGGTTGTATCAGACATAACATATTTCCATTATAACCCACAGTCTTAAAGAGTTAAGTAGAATGCAGAGAGTTTAAGTGATTCACCTGGGGCCACATCTATAATGTGTTGGAGGTGGTATTTGAACTCAGGCTGTCTCAGTATCCACTATTCCATGTTGCCTCTTTAAAAATAGAAACTTTGAAAATGAAAAGGCCCAATTGTTTTTGAGACATTAGTGCCTACCTGGGCGCACTTGCCATAGGCTGTATGTGTTCCCATGATCCCCACTTCTCTGGTTGGGAACCTGATCCTTTTGATTTGTCCAGGCTCTTGGACTCCTTCTGTTGCTCAGAGCAAGGCAATGAAGCTTCCATCCATCATCAGGTGTGTCTTTTCCCCAGAGCTTAGTGAGGCTTTAAGCTTCCTGCTGAGTATCCAAAGAGTCAGGTTTTCTGAAGCAGCTTTGTGTTCCTGCTATTATCGATAGTATATGTCTGGACCTCAGCACAAACTCTGATTTATAGAAGCTGCTGATATAGTGGAAGCAGCACTGGTCTTGGAGTCCATAGATTCACATTCAAATCCTGGCTCTGCCCCTTACTCATTGATATGACCTTGGGCAAATCACCTAAAATCTGAGGCTTGGTTTCCTCTTGTGCAAAATGGGGATCATAACATCTGTAGAACCAGAACTTAGCACAATGCTGGGCACATCATAGGTGAGATATCTGACTAGTTTACTAACTGACCTATTTCATGGGACTGTTGTGAGCATCTAATAGAGCAAAGTATTTAAAATGCTTTGTAAGCCATAAAGATAGATGTCAATGGTTAGGTTTAAAAAAAAAAAACTATTTCGCAATGTTATTGTAAGGAAAATGCTGTGTGAGCCTTAAAGTACAAATATAAGTTGCTATTGCTCTTTAGTCAGGAACATCCATACCCATCAAACATCAACACTGGCCAATAGCGAGGAACCTAGACTTTCAGAAGCTCCTTAAATGTTTTGTTTTCCTCCTGTTCTAATCATTCATCTCAACAGGGAAGGTAAAATATGACAAGCATCCCTAATCCAAATCTTAGGGTCTTACCAGAAGATTTGAGTCTTTCTAGAATTTCCCCAGGCATCTTTCAGTCTCAGGCACCAGGGTCCCCCTGTTCTAAAGGAGACTGTAGGTACAAGGAGACCTTTAGGGTTGCAGAGCTGAGACTCAAACTCTGGTTTTCTGACTCCAAGTTCAATTCTCTTTCCATTACAATGTGCTACTGTGGCTCTTAGGACCCCTCTATTGTTGTATAAGGTGGAGGTAAGGAAGAATTACATTCCAGGTGTGAGGGATGGTATGCAAAGGCATGGAGGTAAGAACAAGGCAAAATCTGCCCCATACACATAGAAGCATATTCTTCTACACTATCAGCTATTTTCCTGTAGAGATGCTGATGTCTGCTGGGCTACTTTCTCCCTTACATTGTCATCTGCTGTTCTGTGCTGAATTGCTAGACTGTTTTTCTGCTGGGATGTCACTGTCATCAGCTGTTTCTCTACTAACCTGCCACTGCCATCTGCTGCTTCCCCAGCAAATTGCTGATAGGCTACTTCTCCACTGTCTGCTACTGCCACCTGCTGCTTTTCTACTGAATGGCACTTGCTAGATGGCAGGAGAGTGTTTCAAGCTTTTGTGAGCCACTCCTTAGCCTCAGGATTGTTTCTGCTCTTTTGTGACTCAGATCTATAAAAGTACCTAGCCAGCACAGCAAAAGCACTCAGATCATAATTGCCTTTTTTGGATGTATTCTGTTTCTTGTTCAGTGGAACTTACTCTAGGCTCACTTGATATTTAGAAAGTTATGAAGATATTAATTTAAATTATCATTGTATCTCTGGCATTTAGCACCATTGCTCTGCAAGTTAGTCTGCACTTTCACTAAGCAGAACAAGAGGGGCAAAATAGAGTTAATGACCTTTGTTCTGCATTCACGAACCTATACTCATTGTTGCTCCTTATATATCCAACCTGAGTTCTAATCTTGGCTTTGCCATTATCTGTGTAATTTTGGGTGGGAGTCATATCAACCTTCTGGGTCCATTTTCTCCTTTAAAAAATGAGAGAGTTGAATTAGGTAACTTTAAGGTCCCTTCTAGTACTGACTTGTCAAGAAACTATGATCTGTAGGCACATGTAGTTTGGGATATGGTAGTAAATCACAAGACAGAACACAGGAGTCCTGACTGAGTTCATAGAAGTATATACTGAGGGCATAGTGTTTATAGTGAATTGTCTTTGAAGGAAAGGGGAAATAGAAAATCAACATAACAAAAGGCCCTATTTATTGATAGCATTGTTATCATAATCATCATTATCAAAAGCAAATAGGTACCTAAGTACACATGATGCTGGACACTTACGGTTATCACAGTCTGTCTTAGATTGCATGCAGGGAAGAGCATAGCTCAGTGCCTTAGACATAGGTGCTTAACAAATGTTGAAAAGTTTAAAGACAAGAGTTTGCCAATGGATTCTGAAGCCACAGATTACATGGGTACTGTTGTTGATTGCAAGGAGGCTTGGGTAACACAATCATAGAATTTTAGACCCGGAACAATCCATAGCGGGTCAAAGTCCAATGCCACTCCACCCCCATTTTACAAAAACTTCTAGGTTTGGGCAAAATATTTCTATAAATTATGAATTTTCATATAACAGCTCTACTTTTTCATTCCTTGTTGATTCATGTTCTAACACTTGAAAGGGAAAAGTAATACAGGATTTATCTGAATTTGAATCTTAATTTTTCCTGGTTGGTGACCCTATCTACATTACCAGTCTTGGTTTCATAGTTTCATAAATTTAGAGCTTGAAGGGACACCAAATGTCATCTAGTATAATCCTCTCATTTTATAGATGAGGAGACTAAGGCCAGAGAAGTTAATGACTTGCCAAGGGCCATATAGGTAGAGCTTCTTTCTTTGCAAAAAAGGATGAAAATTCTGTTTCTTCTCTTTCTCCTCTCCCCCCCAGCCCCCATACTAGGATACTGAGAAATGACAATATGGTGATATCTATAATCATTGTCTCATAACCCTCTTACAATTTTACAAATGCACACCATTGTTCACATGTGGGGATGCTGAGAGCATGTCTGAATCAGTGTAGATTATTGCCTTGGGGGAAAAAAGAGCTCTGAGCACATGTCCTATCATAAGCATCTCAACAACAGGATATGAGCCATATCCCTCTTTTATCCCAATAACTGTCATAGTACTTTACACGTAATAGTCATTTATGAAGAGCTTGTTGAATTAAACTGTAAGACATATGTCACTTATCAACAGAATTAACAGTATACAATTGATGAAGGAAGCTAGCCTGGTGGAAAAAATCACTAGATTCTGCCTACAATAACGCAAGTGGAAAGGTCACTGAAAGGAAACTGAATTAGGTAATGGAAAAAACAGTGAAGATCTTGGAGAAGAGATATCAAAGCATGCTATAGCTGGGGCCTTTCTTTTCCTTGCCCATGGAGCATGCTCAATCCAGATTTCTGGTTCCAGGTAACCATGTGGAAGCTTAGAGTGAGAGAAGTGCTTCCAATTATATAATGATTCATTATTGAAGGATCTGAAGAGGAAGAAGAATCCCTTGTTTCATCTGCAAAGCCAAAAAAGATAATGATTCATCGACTGTACAAAAAGAAGCAACCTCCCCTCCCTGTCCTCCTCTCTTCCTTTCTAGCCTGTAAGGAACTATTTTAAGCTATTTCCTCAAAGTTGGGTGGGAGGATGGGCTATTGTCCTTTATCTCCCACCTAGCTTCCATATGTCTATGAACACATGCCCTGGTTAAGCAAGTTTGTGACTGTGTGCCTGATTGCCTTGCCTCTTTTGTGTTTGTTTGTTTTCCCTGATCTTAGATGAACGATTACCTGAGATATACATGTCCAAGCCTGAAAAAAGCCTTGTAAGTTTAAGAGGTCCAAAGGCCTGGTTTTCATCTTGGCTGGAGTTGAGTGGTACAAGGGCAAGCTTCTGCATCAGAGACGATGACTGCTGATAGGAGGACTGACCCAGGTCTGGCCATTTTATCAGCAATTGGAATTGTAGTGCTGAGCAGAAGTGAAATACAAAATGCCTAATTAGCAGTACTACAAACTCCTTTTTGTTCTGATGAGGTTTATATATTAGCCTCCTAGCAGACTTACCAGTAGTGATAAGTTGTTACTGAATGCAACTTTAAGTTTACTTTTGTTAATTATGAATATTCTGTGTTCAGAATTCTTTTTGTGTGTAGGAATCAATTATCTGTCATGTACTAAATTCATGCTGTACATTGAGTACATTTTTTACTTAATGCTTTGAGGAAGTCTAGACCAAAACCATGACCTAAGCCTTAAGCAATTTCTCTCTGAATCTCTGGTCAGTGTGAGAACAAGGATCCTATTCTCTCTCATTCTAGAAGCAACTTGGTGGCCCAGTGTGTAAAGTATGGCACCTGGAGTCAAGAAGACCTGAGTTCAGATCTGACCTTAGACACTTATTAGATGTAGAACCCTGAACAAGTCATTTATTTAACCTCTATCTGCCTTAGTTTGTTATAAAGATGAAATTAAATGAGATTTGCCAAGCACTTTCCACTGTGTAAATGATAGCTATCATCGTTACTATAGGTCCATTTCCTCAGATATGAACCTATTCCATACTACATGCCTGGGTACACAACAGGGGATGGTTTAGCTTCATAGCCCCTCCAGGCCCAACAATCTCTCAAAGCTAAGGATAACAACATCACTAACAAACAGATATGACAACGTACAACTGAGGAAGCATGCTGGTATAATAGACAGAGTATGGAATTGTGGATATGATTATGTGAATCAAAAGGTCACTAAGAAGAAGCTGGGTTCTGAGTAATGGAAAAAACCAGTGAAGGTTATGAAGAAGAGATATCAAACTCTATCTTTCCCCTCATGGTACAGAGACAAAATGCTACTAGGATATTATATAGAGTGTCAGACAAGGTTTCTGTCTCAGATGTTTTTCCTTAAATATTTTTCTTGGTTAAAAAGGAAAGTTCAGTCTAGAGGCAATATGGGGAATGATTATGATGTACAAGCATATTTAAATGCCAATATTCTTTATCCCAGAGATCCCACTACTAGGCAGATATCCCTAGGAAGTCAAAGATAGAAAGCAAAGTCCCACATAGACTAAGATATTCATAGCCAAACTTTTTTGGAGTAGCAAAGTACTGGAAAATTAAATAGGTAACCTAACAATTGGGAAATGGCTAAACAAATTGTGGTAGATGTATGAAACTGAGTATCACTGTACCACAAGAAATTACTATGAAAACTACAAAGAAGCATGGGAAGGTTTACATGAACTGATGCAAAGCAAAAACAATATACCCAACAGTAACAATGAAAAAGAAAAAAGCAAGAAACAACAAGAACTGAATGTTGAATATGTAATGACTGTGCTTGGTCACAAAGAGAAATGAGAAAATAAATCTCCTTCACTTCTTTTCCAAGATGGGGAACTATAGGTATGGGACATCACATATACTGTTAGAAGCAGTTGGTGTGTTGGTTCATTTTGCTGAGCTGCTTTTTTCTCTTTTTTTTTTTTTAAATCATTCTCACAAGGGATAGATGTCTGGTTAAGGAAGGGAGAAGAGAATATTTGGAAATGAAAGTGATTTCAGAACAAAGGATATAAATCCATTTTAAAGCCCTTTCAAAATAAAAAAAAAAGGCAGAAGGAAAGATGAGCACAAAAATCAGTTGATAGATTTAGACTAGATCACTAAGGTTCATTCCAATTCTGATTCTGTGACCTACTTGTAAGTTTATCTTAGTTTGAGCTCTAGTTGATGAAAATTTAAAACCTTTTATTTTCATGTCATAAAATCATAAATGCCACACAGGGACATAATGTCCAGCTTCTGATACTGAAGCAAAAGGATGAATAAATGACCTGTTATAATTCTATAACCAATGTCTTTTTTTCCAAGTTTTTTTTGAGCCTCTTAATATTCAGCCTATGCCAGTCCTTGGGGTATTACCATCCATACAGTTACTGCCTGCTACAGAAAGTAATCCTTTTATTTGTCTCAAAATGGTTTCTGAGTTTCAAATGCCCCATTAGTTCTGTTTCAGGATTTGGGGAACAAACCCAGAATCACTTCTACATGTTTCTATAGTTTCATAAACACAAATCCTATATACCTTTTGTCTTTACAGATTGATTTATCCTAATTTTTTGTTCTATCCTTAAGCTGAAGCTGTTTGATTGCTTCAGCTGCCCTTTCCTATACATTTTCCCATTCTCTTATATCTTTTGGGACTGGGAAAGAGAGAAATTTCAGTATTCTTGGTTGGGCACATTCAGGTTTTAGAGTATTAGTAGTAATAATATAGTAATTAATAACAATAATATAGTAAAATATGGTCATTAATAACAATATAATTGTCTGGTTTTATATGTTTCTTAATGAGGATCTCTATTTTCTGCTCTTTGACCATAGCAGCACATTGTATCATTATATTAAGTGAACTCCTGAATCCCTTTCCTTATTTGTAACTCATAACCCATCACCTTAAGCTATTTTAAAACATGATTTCCTAAATATATTGTCTTATACTTGCTCACACCAAAGAAGAGGGGGAGGAGGAAGAGGAAGGGAAGGAAGGAAGGAAGGAAGGAAGGAAAGAAGGAAGAAAGGAAGGAAGGTAGGAAAGATCAGTTGAATCAACTAAATGGAATTCAGTTTCTTTATCTGTAAAATGAAGTGGTGACTCAGATGATCTCTAAGGCATTTTTCTCACTTTGAAAATGTGTATTATAAGTGAGCATCTTGTGAAGATTTCAGGACTCAAGTACATAGAAGTTTCTGTCTTTGGGAAATTTGCCCCGAAAGACATAAAGTCAGGCCTTTATTGAACTTTCTTGTGTCTTATGTCCCTACCTGGTAATTCCAGGAGAACCTCTTAAACCAAACTAAGCAGTAGCTCATATGCTAGGTAGGCATGGTGGCACATGCCTGTAATCAATCCCTCCTATTGGGGAGTTGAGTTGAGTCCTATTGGTGGCTTGCATGAGGTTAGGAGTTCTGAATTGCTATTTGGTAAGCCAATTAAATATCTGCAACCAAGTCCAGCACCAATATGGCAAACTTCTGAGAATGGGGACCCACCAGGTTGCCTAAGGAGGGACAAAGCAAACAAAGTTCCCATGCCAATCAGCAATGGAATCAGGACTGTGAGGGACTGCTGCGTTCCAGTCCAGGTGAAATAAGGAGATGCAGTCTCAAAAAAAAAAAAGTTCTTGTATAAAGTTACCATCAAAAGAGATCATTTCTAGCAACATTTTTAATGTGCATAGTAGATCAAGTATAGGACAGCTGTTTCCTCTACCACAAAAGAAATGCTTAAAACACAAAAGACTCTTAAACACATATTGACAAATACTTAAAATGTAACTCTAATACATAACACCTCTTATATTTATTTGGGAAATTGATACTCAGATCATTAAAGCATGAAACATATTCTGATATTGTTGAACATGCATTTCATATTCACTGTGATTTGCAGTGTCTAAACAACTCATTTAAGATTCATATCATCAGAGAATCACAGAATCTTAGTCTTGTAAGAGATGATAGCTCATCCATCTGGTGGTGGTCAAATTCTCTGAGAAGTCATTACAGAAATCATTTCCTGCTAAGAAGTCAATACTTAGACTCAGAAGCTACTAACCTCTTGAGTTCATGAGGTAGCTGCCAAACCTGGAAACATCCATCTCAATATTAATGTTTGGTCACCTGTATTCAGGGAAAGGAACACAGAGCCAAGGAGGCCGCCAAGAGTTTGGGATCCAATCTCACCTAGCCCAGCACTTGTGTTTACCACCATGTGCTTGTAGCTGGCCACCAGAGCTACTGGGAAGAGGGAGGAAAGGTTCCCTCCCCATCCCTTGAGAGAACTCCAAGGGAGAGGCTGCCTGAATCCTCACTGACATAGATGGAAAAAGAGAGAGTGAGAAAGAGTAGAGTCATTCCTCTGAAATCCAACTGAGGGTATGGCTCTTTGGGGCTGAGGAGCCAATCCTCTTTCCTGATGTATTCATGACATAGAGAGCTAGGGTAAACCAGGAATTCTCTTCTCACACACTCTTAAGCAAAAGGCTAGAGACTACTCTCCCCATTAAAAGCCTTTTTAAATTTGATTATTTTTTTTTCTTCTACATGAGGCTTCCTACATGAGGTAAGATAGGATGAGAATTAAAGAGCAACAAAGAATGAGAGGAGAAAGAGATTCCATGGGTCAGGGTCATAAAGAATTAGTGTGTTCTGACTCATTGTCCTACTGGCCGCTGGCCCCAACCACAGTTCACAAGAAGAATATTAAAGAATTCCATATGGGGTGGCTAGGTGGCGCAGTGGTTAGGGCCCTGGCCCTGGAGTCTGGAGGACTTGAGTTCAAATAATGCCTCAGACACAACACTTACTAGCCGTGTGACCTTGGGCAAGTCACTTAACCCTAATTGCCCTGCCTTCCCCCTCCAAAAAAGCAAAAGCAAAGAAAAGAATTCCATAGTTATAGTATTAAAGGAACCTCAAGTGAACATATAGCCCTGGTCATATCCTAGGAAGAATCCTCACTGCAACACATCTGATGATTAGTCAGTCATCAAACCAGACACAATGTGACAGAAGGGAAGACTTTAAGCAGAGGAAGGATATGGTCAAAGCACCTGGCTCAGAAGGTCATTTTTATGGCATCTTATTTAGTATCATAAGGAAGTAAGCAGAAATCATGACAAATGCAGACCATCTGCCTTCCAGTTCCCCACCATTTCTTTAAAGCAGAGAGTGTAATTGAAAACCTGCCTTACCAGACGTGGGCCTGCTACTGAAGCATGTCTATCAATCAGGGCACTGTTAACTGTCAGCCAAGTTTCAGTCAATCGCTCACTAGGCATTTATTAAATACCTACTGTATGTTGATTGCTACTCTGGATGTGGAGGATTCAAATACAAAATGAGACAGGTCTCACCCTCAAAGAGCTTTCATTATACTGGGAAAATACAATGTGTTCATGGCTAAGTAATTAGAGAGTGCATATATAATTGGAAAGAGTTGGTCAGAACACTCCTGATGAATTTATTTCATTCCTGCCACCCTAGGTAATAAAATTAAAAAATATAAGCAACAGCTAACCAACACAAGATGTTAAAGTCTTAAATGAGCAGAGAAGTTACATCTTTATCGAAATAACTTCAAAGTTACACTTTGTTTCTTCTTTAAGAGGTATGTAGAAATTCTTCTGTTAAGACATGGAATAAGAAGACAAATAGCCCCTGACTGACTGAGGGATTGACAAACCCCTGGCAGCCCTTTAGAAAGCAAGACACACCCTTTAAGGAATTGATCAGAAGATGATTTTGAGGAATGACCTTTGCTTTGCTTGTTGAATGTTGACTGACTTTGGCATTTCCCTGAGATATTTTAGTTTGCATCATTCATTTCCACGAGATTTTCAGTTACGTATTTTCTCCCCATCTTTCTCCTACCCACCGCCCCAAAACAGCCATCCCAGTGTAGTCCCCCTCCCCCAATCTACTCCCTCCTATGTCTTCCCCCCTCACCCCTCTGACCTCTCGGTAGGGCAGGATGGATCTCCCAACCACAGTGCCTGTGTATCTCAAGTTCCAGGTGAATGTAGTTAATAAAGAATAGAAGAAGAGAGCCAACTTTGAAGGAATAACTCAGTTCTCTTCCCCATCCCCATCTCACAGCATTAACCATGGTGTCTGACAGTAGAGCTACAGGTCCAAAAGAAAACACAAAGCAGAGATCCCCAAGTCAATCAAGGAATAAAGACAAGAGACAATTAAGAGGAGAATGAGTTCTAAGTGTTGAGAAGAGAACGAGCCTTGGACCATGGGAAACTGACCTGTGTAGATTAAAAGGCCCAAGGACCCCAGGAGAGTGACCTACCCATCAAAAAGTACCACAAGAAGGGAAAGGACATCAAGACCTTAAGGTGCCAGAAGTCCCCTATGAGCTACTGGGTCGGTTATTCCTAATATGTATTCCTATGCAGGTGCCTACTCTTCCCAGTGATGCTGTATATAGTTGTCAGAGAGTACACCCTCATTTTTGGAGGGATTTTTGGTTTGATTGTTCTTATGACATTATCATTATGTATACCTCTTCACTGAGCTAATTGTGTCTACTATCTGACTTTTTAAAGATCGGTGTACTAGTAGGGGCTTGTGAACTTATGAATATGGACCCAAAGAACCTGAGGTAGTTGTTTCCCTTTGGGGACCCAACTAGTGAGTGCAAGTTGGGGATAGCATGGAGTGCTACATATACAAAATGAATACAGAGGAATAATTGAAAGGTCTAACAACCGTGATAATCAGGAAAGGTCTTTTGAAGGAAAAAGTTCTCGAACAGAACTTGACAACTCCCTTGAAGGGAGTTAGGAGATCCAAGAAGTAAAACTGAGGAGGGAGATATTCTAGGTTAGGGAAAAGACATGCAAGGGCAAGAAGAAAGGACCTAGACTGGTGTATAGGGAATAGTAACCAGGCCAATTTGGCTGAAGCATAGTGTGTAAGAAGGGAACAATGTGTAGCATAGAAAACAGTTTGGAATTGTACCATATGTGGCAATAAACTCTAAATGGATCCTAGATAGAAAAGGTCATATCATTTAAAAATCAGAGGGAAAAGAATGGATATACCTTTCACAACTATATTTAGAGAGAGAGTTCTTACATGAACAAGGTATAGAAGTGATTACAAAAGATAAAATGGACAATTTTGATTTCATAAAGGAGAATAGATTTTGCACAAAGTCAGTAAGAATGAGAAAAAGAATTAATATTAACTAATAAACATTTTCAGAGTAAATTTTTCTGATAAAGGTCCAATATTCAAGACATGTAAAGCAATTATTATAAACATATAAGAACAAACACCATTCCCCAATAAATAATTGAATTATTTCCTACTCATAAAATTGTCAAGGATGACAACAAAAGAAAATAACAATTGGAGGGGAAAGGAGAGGCAAGGCACCTTAATACACTGTGGATGGAGTTACGAACTAACTCAACCATTCTGGGAAACAATTTGGAGCTGTAACCAAGAAGTCACTACATCATATGTCTCTTTTGACCCAGCAATACTACTATTAGGCATGTGTTCCAAGGAGGATAAGGAAGAGGTACAGGATTTATATGTACAAGAATATTCATAGCAGTATGTTTTGGTATTTTTTTTTTAATCATAGCATAGAACCGGAAACAAAATAAGCACCTAGGATTCAGGAAATGACTGAATAAATTGTAATATATAAATACAATAGGATATTATTGTACCATAAATAGGATATTATTGTACCATAAAAAATGATGAAAACGATGGATTCAGAAAAACATGGGAAGACTTGAATGAACTGATATAGGGTGAAATGAAAAGAATCAGGAAAATAGCTATTATTTATCTAGCACTTTAAGGTTTGTGAAGCACTTTATAAATATTATGTCATTTTATCCTCATGACAATTCTGAGGTGTAAGTGCTATTGACCTGCTTTTATTATTTTTTTTTTGGTTTTGTTCTTGCTTTTAATAGTTTTATTTATTTATTTATTTATTTTACATCATTCATTTCCATGAGATATTTTAGTTTGCATCATTCATTTCCACGAGATTTTGAGTTACATATTTTCTCCCCATCTTTCCCCTACCCACCACCCCAAAACAGCCATCCCAGTGTAGTCCCCCTCCCCCAATCTACTCCCTCCTATGTCTTCCCCCCTCACCCCTCTGACCTCTCGGTAGGGCAGGATGGATCTCCCAACCACAGTGCCTGTGTGTCTCAAGTTCCAGGTGTATGTAGTTAAAAATAATAATAATAATTGCATATATATATATAGATAGATATATTTTTAACATTTGATTATAGAACTTTAGATTCTAGATTCTTTCTCCTCCTCCCTCGCCACCCACCCCCACTGGAAGGACAAGTAATCAAATACAGGCTGAACATGTGAAATTACGCAGA
>CM053585.1:178396262-178422856 GCA_028646515.1 Pseudochirops corinnae | reverse complement strand
TTTGTGAGGGATAATTTATAGTGAAATTTCCCCATTCTGAAAAATCAAATCTAGAATGGCTTCAGTACTCAGTAGGCCTAAGAGTCAGTTCACCTGACCTTCAAGCATTAGAGCAATGGAGACCCTCCCCCAGAGCCAACACAGCAGTAGATATGCCAAATAAGGTTAAGACTGCTTTCACTGGACACCCGTATGTTTCCGGGTCCTTTGTCTCAGAGAGATTCCTGCGCTTAGATTGTGGGACAGCCCCCCTACCAATAAGAGTTAAAGCCAGTTAGGGGGGTTGGGTTTCTGCATTGGAAGATTATATGACCATGGGCTGCCTTCTACCTCTTGCTCTCTCCTTGCAGACGCCATGTTGGGTAACAGGGGGTAGGGTCCTTTCTCATGAGAAAGAATAAAGACCTTTTCTGACCTTAGATTCAGACTCTGAACTCTTTCATCTCAGACACTGAGCACCCCTCGACCTCCAGGGAAGTCTCTCCCTCATTTTCTATGACACTGTTCTCATCTGGTTCTCCACTTTCTGCCCCTTAGAAATCCTAGGTTCCTTCAAGGTTCAGCTCCAAAGCCACTTTTTAGGAACACCTTTCCAAGTCACCCAGGCTGTACTTATGCACTCTTCATCTTCAGTGGCCTTTCATAAACTTATGTGTATAGGTATTATATCTACCCCTCCCATTCCTCCAACCTCCATGCTCCCTTTCTGTAGAATCTGAACTCTTTGGAGGCAGGAACAATCTTGTTTTTGCTTATATATCACCATAATAGTATGCATACAGGAGGCACTTGAAATAGGATAAATACTACCTCAGAAGAAGCTAACATTCAAGTTCAGAAGAACCTTTCCAATTTTAATTTATTTACATTTTTCTTAATGTATTCTAAAGGTAATTAAGATCTCCAGAACCAAGAAAACCAGAAACTTGCCTTTAATTTTGCATGCTTGGCCTCTTTAGTACAGTACCAGATAATGAGGTTTCTATAGTAGGGAAAGCCAAGTTTAGGAATTTAGAGAGATTTTGAAGAGGCAGACTAAAAAGACTGGTTCAGCAGACAAATAGAAAAACTGAAACTAGAACCCAAAATTGTTGCTTTACAGTAATTTCTAGACAATCAAACATATCCTAGGCTCCATAACTCCTTAGATCTTTTAATATCCATATAAAATGAGTATCAAAATACACAATGCAACTTGCTAAGTACTAAAAATCAGAAACACGGGTTAGCTCTTGAAAGGGTTACAGCTTATTTAAAATATGAAAGCCCTTTGTAATACAAAGTTGTTGGTTGATAGAGTAGTAGATCTCACCCTGCTTTGAATGGCTAAATCACAGAAGAATCCTAAGCTAAATCAGGTTGGGGAAGGAGAGGGGGAGAATTCAAATAAAAGATATGTCACACATCAGTGAAGACAACTGTTAGACATAAGAAGATCAGAATTTAATTAGGGATCAGAGGAAAAAAAGGTCAGGTGCCAGAATATCAGAATTCAAGCTTGGCTCACAGGAAAGGAAAAAGCTAGAGATGAGAAAGAAGATAAAGCTTCAAAAGAGCTTCATCTACATATTGCTGCATTGTGAATTAAGTACTTTGAAGGTGTGTGTGTGTGTGTGTGTGTGTGTGTGTGTGTGTGTGTGTGTGTGTGTGTAAAGTGACTCAGAACCTCCTGAGGTTTGATGGGTTAACCCACAGGAGGCCAGGGTAATAGTGCATTCACAGAATTCACACCCTTGCCCCAGAGAAGGGCAAGAGAAAAACTTTAAAAAAACCCAACAATATCCCCAACTGATAAATAGTCAAAGGATATGTACAGGCAGCTTTTTGATGATGAAATCAGAGCTATATAAAGTCATATAAAATGCTCTAAATAATTATTTACTAGAGATACAAATTAAAACAACCTTTGAAATAATCTCACACCTATCAGAATGGCTAAAATGATAGAAGGGGAATGTGAGAAATGCTGGAAGGGATGTGGAAAAACTGGGATACTAATACACCATTGGTGGAACTGTGAAGGGATTCAACATTTTGGAGAGCAATCTGGAATTATGTCCAAAGAGTTATTAAATTGTATATATACTCTTTGACCCATCAATAACACTATTAAGGTCTGTTTCCCAAGGAGATCAGATCAGCGAAAAAGGAAAATAACCTATATGTTCTAAAATATTTAGAGCAGTTCTCTTGGAAGCAGGAAAGAACTGGAAATTGAGGGGATGCCCATCAATAAAGGAATGGCTAAACAAACTGTATATAATTGTGATAGATACTACTGTTCGGAAAGAAATAATGAGCAGGTTGATTTTAGAAAAACATGGAAAGACTTGTATAAAACAATGGAGATTGAAACAAGCAGAACCAGGAAAATGGTGTATAGAGTAGCAGCAATATTATTCTAAGAATAACTGTGAATGACTTAATTTATTCTGAGTATTATAAATATTATAAATATTCAAATCAACAGATCTATGAAGGAAGACGCTATCTACCTCTAGAGAAAGAACTGATAAATAGAAATATGTATACGTATAGTATGGTTTTACATAAACACAGAGACATATAACTATGTCAAATGGTGGCCATCTCTGTCCCTATCCTGCTTCCCTGTCCATAAATACACCCACATATTTGGACAGTGCTTTATGTATTTTAGCAAATTTGATCACAAATCAAATCATCACAACAACCTCTGAGGTAAATGCTATTATTTCCATTTTACAGATGAGGAAACTAAAGCAAAAGAGGTTAAATGACTCATTGTCTGAGGCAGGATTTGAATACAGGTCTTCCTTTCTGACTCCACTAACTAAAGTACCTAGGATGAGAAATTTTAAATTTTAAAACTCAAAAACAAAGATTGGTAGAAGAAAGAACATTGGACTAAGAAAATCTGGTGTACATATCTGGGTTCTGTCGATAGTGGTGTGACCATGGCTAAGTTACTAACTTTGAGTTCATGCTCATTCTCTGGGTTACCTATGAGAAAGTGATTTTCTTTTTTCATTTCTAAAATGGGAATAATCAAATTACTATGACTTACTTTATAGAGTTGTTTTGAAGATCAAATTAGATAACATGGGTAATTCACCTTGTAACTCTAAAGTATTATATAAATGTGAGTTATTACATGCCACCTTAGATTTTGCTTAAGGCTTGTTTTAAGTCTGTTCGTATGCACTCAGGATCTACCTGAAAGATTATTAATCCTAACTCTGCCACATAAATCACTAATGAGAAACATGAGGAACTGCTTAGGAATTTCTGGGCTGTTCTGTCAATCAACATTGTTTCCTAAGAATGGAATATGCACTGCGTAATTCCTTTATCTGTGAGGACAGTTTAAAAAATAATCTACACTTTGTCAGAAGTACCCGCATTTTAAAAATGTCATAGAATTGTAACTGGGGAGGAAAGAACGACTGAGCCATCATCAAAATTCTATTCTAAAATATATGTATCTTCTCCTTGGGAATTCTCTGCAGTTTCCTATAAATCAACTTTTTCTTTTGGTTTTTCTAAATCTGAATTTGCAGGGTGTAAAAATGAAGGCTGTATCCCATAGTCTAGAAAATGTCTGCTTGTTGGGCTTATAAAAAAAAATACTGAGAAATAATGGGACCGGTGACTTTAAGTAAACATACCAGTATCAGGTATTTCTACACAAGCGTTTCACCCCTGTAGGGAGTGGAAGGACCCTCTAGAAGTCCTCACAGAATGCAGAGATTGGAGAGACGTGGTAAAATGACAAGATCTGTGTGCAGGTGTATACTTTCAAGATGCCCTACTTTCTTTCCCTTTGTCTTTGAAAGATACTTCCTGTTTGCCACTGGTGGTGGCAGCTAGCCTAGGGCTCCTTGCCTGAAGAGAGTTTTGTTAACTGATTTCTTTAGAAGATTTCTTTAACTCTGTCAAAGATGAAGTGGTCCTTCCCGCCAAAGTAAACCCTTTACATGCACAAATGATCCCATTCCATCCTATCTTTTCCAGCACATTTGCCCCTGAATCAACCCTATTCACTCATTAATTTTCAATCTATCCCTATCCTGCTTCCCTGTCCATAATACACCCATGTCTCACTTATCTTCAAAAATTTGATTTGATCCACCCGACCCCTCAAGCCGTCACCCTATTTTTCTTCTCCCTTTTGTGGCTAAATTCCTTGAGAAGGCTGTTTACGACTGATGCTTTTACTTCCATTTCTCCTGTTCTCTTCTTAATTGAAATCTGGCTTCTGACTTCATCATTCAACTAAAATTGTTCTTTCCAAGTTACCAATAATCCTTAGTTGCCAAATCTTCTCAACCCTCTTCTTCTTGACACTGTCTTCTCTCTAAGTTTTTGACACTGCTTTTTCCTAGTTCTCTTCCTACCTACTGGACTGCCCTTTTTCAATCTTGGATAGACCTTCATCCAGGTCTCATCTGCTAAGTGTGGATAATATTTCTCACATATACCCCTTCTCTCCTTTTGGAGTGCTACCACCCTGGTGGAGACTCATACCTGGACTACTGTAATAGCCTGCTAGTTGGTCTGATTCGAGTCTCTTTTCACTTGTCCATCCTTCAGCTGTAAAAATGGATCTTTCTTTTTTATATATATATTTTAGAAATGAAGCCTTTATCAAAGAGATACCAGTTGTAAAAATTCTTTCCGAATTTTCCACTTCCCTTTTAGTCTTGGTAACATTGGCTTTCTTTGTACAGAAGCTTTTCAATTTAATATAATCAAAATTATTTTTAAAAAATGATCTTTCTTAAAGACAAGCCTTACCATCTCCTTCCCTCCCCTCCCTCCTCTCTCTCTCTCTCTCTCTCTTTCTCACACATACACACACACACACACACACACACACACACACACACACACACACACACACACACACAAAGTCCAGTGGCTCTCTATTGTCTCTAAAATCAAATATAAAATCCTCTGCTTGACTTTTAAAGCCCTTCATGACTTGGCCCCCTCTTTCCTGTTCTTCTTCCCCCTTATTCCTCTCCAAGTACATAATCCAGTGATACTGAGCTCCTTGCTGTTTCTCTCAGACAACACACCGACACACCATTTTCTGACTGTGGCATTTTCGCTGGCTGTGACCCTTCCCTGAAATTTTCTCTTTCCTCATCTCTGCTTCATGACTTTCCTGGTTTCCTCCAAATCCTAGTTAAAATCCCAGCCTTTACAAGAAGTCTTTCCTGATCTACCTTCCCCTCTTTCTATTATCTCTATTTTATCCTATACACATATCTTGTTTGTACAGAGTTGTTTGTTTGTTGTCTCCCCTATTAGACTGTGAGCTCCTTGAGAGCAGGGACTAGGTTTTGTTTGTTTGGGGGTTTTTTGGGCTTTTCTGTTATGAATATGTTAACTTTTTGGAAAAAGTGATGCATAGTGAAGTGAACAGAAACAGGAGAACTTTGTACACAGTAATAGCAATGTTATTTGATAAAGAATTGTGCACGACTTATCTATTCTCGGCAATACAGTGATCCAAGACAATCCCAAAGGACTAATGATCTGCCTCCAGAGAAAGAACTGATATTGTTTGAATGCAGACTGAAGCATGGCATTTTTTACTTTCTTTTTTTCTTTTATTTGAAACTTCTCATACAAAATTACTAACATGGAAATATTTTACATAATTATACATGTATAACCTATACCTAATTGCTTACTGTCTCAAGGAGCAGACAGAGGAGAGAAGGAGGGAGGGATAGAATTTGGAACTCAAAACTTTTAAAAATATTTTAAAGCTGTTTTAACATAATTTGGGGAAAAACAAAATGTATACTAACAAATAAAAATAAATATGTTGACTTTGAAACATCTATGGGATATCCAGTTTGAAACATCTAACAAGTGATTGGCAATTTGGGACCAAAGCTCATGGGTGAACTTAGGGCTCCAGATAAATAGTTAGGAGTCATCTGCATAAGGATGATAAATAGACCCACAGCACCGATGAACTCACCAAGAGAGAAAATGTAGAGAGAGAAGATGAGGGGGGAGCAGCCAGTACAGTGCCACGACACAAACCTATAAACAATTAAGGGATAGGGTATGGATGATTATACAGCAAAGAGACATCAGATACAAAAGAAGAGATACAAGAAAGTGGGGTCACTAACGCCTAGAGAGAAAAGAGTAATCAAGAGAAAAGCATAGCCAATAATGTTAAAGTCCTACAGAAAAGTCAAATAGGATGAAGACTGAGAAAAGGTCATAAGAATAGACAACTAAAGAGACTGCAGATTACTTTGGATAGAATAGTTTCAGCTGAGTGATGAAGTTGGAAACCACATTACAAGGGCATAGAGAAGTGAGAGAAGAAAAAATGGAAGAAACAAGCTTAGACAGTCTTTTACAGGAGTTTGGCTGTGAACAAAGAGGAATAGGGCTATAGCTTGAATAGACAGTATGGTCAAATGATGGTGTTTTAAGGACAGAGGAGAGTTGAGTATGATTATAGCAAAGAACGAGGCAACAGATAATCTTTCTTCCTCCCTTGTGTCTCTTTTTGATAAGAGTCTAGAGCAGTGGTTCTCAACCTGTGGGTCGCAACCCTTTGGGGGTCGAACGACCCTTTCACAGAGGTCACAGGGGTCGCCTAAGACCATTGGAAAACACATATTTCCAATGATCTTAGGAACCCAGACACGGCTCCTCTATCCATCTCCAGGCGGGTCCGCCCACATGCAGATACGACCACATACAAGTATTAAAGGGTGCCGGCATTAGGAAGGTTGAGAACCACTGGTCTAGACCCAGAGGTAAATCCCAAGGACTCAAAGACACCATTCATTCCTTTCCATGATCTGTAGATATGGAAGACCTTCCTGGAGATGGTTGTGCAGACATACCAGGCATGAACACTTGGTTGATTTTTCTTAAGAGCTTAAGTCAAACATTTATTAATTATCTCCTTTGTGAAGAGCAACATGCCAGGCATGGAGAAAGACAGAAAGTTTAAGACAGATATCATCCTGCCTTCATAGAGCTTACAGATTGGTTGTGGTTACGACAAGGGAAATAATTGCTGTCTGAAATGCTATAATATCTAAAGGTCAGTGACTTTCATACAAGTCTTCCCTATTACAAATCACCTTTTTTTTTTAATCAGCTCTCACTCCCATCACCTCTTATCACAGATTTAACAACATCAGCAGTCAATAGTCTATCTTTTTAATGATCCTCTACCAGGCATGTCAGTCACTATGAAGTCATTCTCCTCAGAGGCTTACTTGAGCCAAGTATCTATGGGAGGTAGACTCATTGCTAAGATAATACTTACTTTCAAAGAGAGCAACCCCTGAAGTTGATGAATTCACAGCTGCTAATTTACTGAACTCCAATATTATAGGTCCTATACTGTGTACCAAGGCTTGACTATAATCTCTCTCTATCTTTATTTGTATTTCTATTCTCTGCTTTTGTTTCCCTGGGCACACGGGCAGTTGATAACTAATTTTAACAAGATTGCTACCAGTCAAGACCCCTAGAAAACCCCAGCTGAGCTTTCTGAATAACAAAGGATTTTGATCAAAGATTCATCAGAAGTTATCTGTGCAAATTATACTCATATCCGACTCAGTATCTGATCAAAGTTACATATTCAGTTGCATCTATTAGCTTTTTCCACATGGAAAAAACTTTAGGTAACATGACTTGGTTTATTCGAGACTTTTTCATACTAAAACAGCAAACATGAGGTCAAATAATATGACTATTATAGATTCAATATTTTAATTGTTTTTATTATGAAAATTTGTAAAAGATATAGCTTAGAACTGGATCACTTGGCTTTTTTTCTTCTAGTCTCCTCTTGGTTTTTGGGGGGTTTTTTTTGGCCTTTTTGGAGGGGGGAGGGCAAGGCAATTAAATGACTTGCCCAAGGACATACTGCTAGTAAGTGTTAAGTGTCTGAGGCTAAATTTGAACTTGAGTCCTCTTGACTCCAGGGCCAGTGCTCTATTCACTGCACCACCTAGCTGCCCCTTCCTCCCAGTTCTAACCATCTCTATCACTTAATGGCCAGCATTCTCTTAAACTATAAGTTGGGCTCAACACATTCAAGCCTCAGTTCAATCTTCTTTATGGTCCTGGCCTTTTTTTAAAAGGGAAATTGCCTTTGTCCAACCATAAGAGGGCCTCTGCTTCTGGTCACTGTACCCTTTTACCCAGGCATATTTGGCATTTCTTATATTGTATAGTTTTTTGAGGGTGGTACTTGTCACACTTGCAGTAAGTTCTGTGATTTGGGGGAGATTTTTCATGATCATAACACAGTTATCAAGAAGAGGGCCCATTTCTTTTCTTATTTTCTACCATGTTCAATAAATTAGGTGGCCACAGTAAACTGAGTGACTGTGTTCTATGAATGTGAGAGGTTATTCAGAAAGAAATGTTACAGATGTAGATGGAGCCTTAAGCTTTTTCATTAAAAAAAAAAAAGAGCAATACAGGGTATCCCCCAAAAGTCTTAGTGACACTTTAAGCTATTGAAGCTCAATCCATACTGTATTTAATTATCCTCTAGTCTAAATGTGAACCCAGCCAGTATGGAGTTTAACCATCTAGTTGCCTGGAACTACAACATTTGGTGACAGGAAAGGCTTCTAAGCACAGTACCAAAGGGACTCTGATGAGAGAAACCATTTGGTTGCTATTTGTATACAGTGCCACCAGGTGGACAACTCAGATATAACATGTCTCCACTGGTTAATTAAGGATCAACACATGCAGTTACTAAGCACTTACTAAGTGCCAAGCAGTGTGATAAACACTTTACAAATATCTCATTTGATCCTAACAACAATCCTGGAAGGTAAATCTATTTTACAATTAAGGAAACAGAGATCGACTTGCCCAGGGTCACATAGCTAATAAGTGTCTGAAGCCAGAATTTAACTCAGGTTTTCCTTACTCCAAGTCTAGTGAGTTTATTTATGCTGCCTAAAAGGGCCATTTACAGTAATGTCCCAAATATCACATAGGTATTCGGTAAGGGTCACATGTAGTCTATGCCCTTGTCATATATTTCCTTAAACAGTGTCGATTCTTCTAAGCAAGCAGTAGATTTCATGAACAATCCCCTTTATTCAAATGATAGCAGCCTGAAGAAATCACCAAGGTAGAAGAACTGAGATTTGTGTGTGTGTAGACATATATGTATATTTCTGTACATGTCTATATATTTCTATACACACACTCATGTATATACACATGCATACATATATATACATATTTCTTGACACATCCACTACCCAGAAAGGAGAACCAGTCACAATGAAACTAAAGTAGATACAAGTATGGAGATGGCAATAGTTCATAATCAAATAAGGGACAGGGACAATCACAGACGATAAAATGGACAATTTTGGTTAGATAAAAATAAAAAGTTTTTGCACAAATAAAATCAATGCAGTTCAAATTAGAAGGGAAACAGTTAACTGGGGGAAAACTGATAAAGGTTTTATATCTAAGATTTATATGGAATTGATTCAAATTGATAAAATGAAAGTCTCCCACAACAGATGAATGGCAAAAAAAATATGAAGAGGGAGTTTTCAAAGAAAGAAATACAAGTTATCAACAATCATGCAAAAATGCTCCAAATCACTAATAATTAGAGAAATGCAAATTAAAACAACCCTGAGGTGTCACTTCATGCTTATCATATTGGTAAAACTGACAAAAAGAAAGAAAATGACAATTGTTGGAGACTTTATCTGAAAATGTGCACATTTTTGACGTAATTGTGAATTGGCCCTGCCATTCTGGAAAGCGATTTGAAACCACGGCCAAAAATTTACTACTATACATACATTTTGACCCAGTGATACAGTTAAGTAGACTTTTATTCCAAAGAAATCAAAGAAAGAGGAAGGGGACTCATCTGTACAAAACTATTGATAGCAGAGTAGTAGTAGAGAACTGGAAACCATCGATTTGGGAATGGCTGAACAAATGGCATCTGAATGTAGTAGAATACTTGTACCATGAGAAATGACAACAGGGATGGTTTTACAGAAAACTGGGGAGACTTGTGTGAAGTGAACAGAACCAGGAGAAAAATTTATATTATAATGAATCTTGTGATAAAGATACACAAGTTAAAAAGATCCAGGAACTCTCATAAATGCAATGGCCAGTAACAGTTCCAGAGGACTGATGATGAAATACGGTGCTCATCATCTAAAAGACTCAAGTTGGAGAATATGATATAAGTTTTTAAGCCTGGCCAATAAGGGGATTTGTTTTGTTATATTATGCACATTTGTCACAAGAGTTTGTTTGTCTTTTTCACCTTGTGGGGATAGGGATGGGATAGAGTAGCTGTTCAAAAAAGGACAAAAAATTTAAAAGGCAAAGAAGGTTTTTGATGATTTTTTTAAAAAATGTACAAAAGAGAATAGAGTCTCGAAAGGACTACAATCAAGTAGGACAGCCTTAAAAGTTACATATTGAAATTATCATATATTCAAAAAGAAAAACAAATTGTACACAATAGATTTCCAATTTCATGTATAATTTTCTTTTTCTGTTCTACTGTGTAATATGAAAGTATTTGTTTTATTTGGTGTTTGTTAAATTTGAAAAACCTAAAAAGAAAAAATTGAATCCATGGGAGCCTACTCATGGCTCAGACCTTTAAGAGTTTAATTTTTGTTAAAGAAGAAATTTGAGAAAGTCAAACAACTGACAGACAATGGGAAGCACTCATATTATCTATAGAAATATCCTGGTTTGGTACATTAAAGGAGTTCTCTTCAATTCCTATTTAGCCAACAAACGTGTTAACTGCCTACGAAGAGAAAAGGCCTGGTGATAACAAAGATGATAAATAATATCACATTTAACCTCAAGGAATTTATAATCTAAAAGGATAAACTCGATACACAAACAACTATAATAAAAATCAGAAAATGATTAAGCACATAGGAAAGGCCAAAGCAGTACTAGAGATTTTAAGGACAGACAGATTATTTCTAAATGGGAATCAGAACTGGGACCTGAGAATTTCAAAAAGGCAGAGGTGAGAATGGAAAAGGTGAACCCGGGATAGCCTACACACGTGAATTAAGATAGGAGAAAGCAGGACAAGATCAGGGAGCATGAAGTATTCCAGAATCAAAGTACTTTACTGGTCTGCTTTTCAAAAAGAGCCTATAATTTGTGAATTAATCACAGATTGGGAAAGTCCTCTAATGGTGACAACGGTCATAGAAAAAAGAAACTAGCAATACTACTACAAACTCAACATCACAAGACTTCATAGGATCTAGAAGGAATGTTCGAGGTCATGTTTTAACCCATTCATTTTACATAGGAGGAAACTAAAGCCCAGAGAGGTAAAATTATTTGCCCCGTGCCTAATATCACTATCTAATCTAACTGCTATCTAATAACAGCTAATGTTGTGACGATAGTTAGTATTGGTGCTTGACTTAAATCAGTTCTCCAAGTTCTAAGCACACAACTAGTGAAAGGCAAAGACAGAGCTCAAGCCCAGCATTCGTTTCACTATGCCTCTCAGAGTAGCATAAGACCAAGAAATGGAAGGTTCACGTCCATGAATTGTTTAGTTAATACATCTCTATCTTGTTGGCAGAAAAGCGGGTATTCTTTCTATCCAAGTCAAATGCCTTCTGAGCTCTCATTTACTTTCTATAATGAAACCAGAAGAAGTGTGACTAAACAAGGGCTTTAGATTTAACTCATTAACCACCAACTTTCTCCTGTTTCCTCTCCTGGATTTCTCAATATTGTTTTATTGTTTCTTTTTTACTAATAAGTTTACTTATATGATTTCAAAGTCAAATGTATGAAGAGCATTAGCATTTCAAAGAATGGATACTGAAGTCCTAAGTGGATATGTTACAATAAAATAATTATTCTCATTTATCTTTCCAGGTTAACTTCAAAAGTTACATGTTGAAATTATTATTGTTATTATATGTATATGTAATATGTATCATATACATACATACATAAATATATCTTCCACTTTGGCCAATGACTACAAGACCTTTTTTTTTCCTCACAACATAAGCTATTAAAAAATCTTTGATGCTATTGAGTATATACACACTCTGGTACTTCTAAGAGAAACTCATTTTTGTTTAGCCAAAGCAGGATCTCATATACAGTTAGAGCTTTGTCAGTCTCCTCATTTCCTAGAAAGCAAATGTTTAGAAAAGGGAGAAGAAAAAAAGATGGAGGCAACCTAAAACTGGTATATTCTACTTAACAGTTCTCCATTTACTTACTATGTTTCCTGCCTCTGCAGCCAGCCGGGCAGCATAACGGGCAATAAGTCTGTGTTCTTCATCTAGTCGGCTGGGGCTGTCCAGGACACTGCCAAAGAGAAAAATAGAAAATAGATATCCATTAATTATGCCTCACCTTTTCTTTATTCTTAGAAAGTTGGGGCATTTTTTCTATAGAAGGGGGAAGGGAAACCCTTTTAAAAGCAGGATAGTAATTTTAAAAAGAAGGTTTAGGTCACAGGTATTGTTGGTCCTCTGAGACAAAAAAGGATTTATTGGGGTAATAGTTGGGCTGAGGTATTTAGGTCCCATTTTAAAAGTATTTTGGTTCCTTCTCACTTACCCATGTTACTGCTGTAATCAGTGGTGGAGCTGCAAGATTATGTCATTTTGGAGAGAAAAGACCTACTACTTGTAAAAACTGAAACAGAGATACTTTGCCAAGATGTTGAGAAATGAGGAGGGCATCAAACCCCCAAAATAAGTGAAGTGTGAAAACACAGAAACCAAGGAGAAACTAAAACATCATAAAAAGTACTAATAAAAAATAATAATTTGCCCTAAGCTAATGAATTTTTTCAGGGCCAACTTTTGACTCTCCACTCTTTTAAAACTGACATTTAACTCTGGCATTTAATATAGGGCAAATCCTGGGCAAAAAGTGAAGTAGGTATCCCTTGTTTTCTCTTTTTAATCCTTTTTCTTCTTTGAATCTTGGTTCCCTATACCACAAGTATCCTCTCCTCCAACTCTAATGAGTCCTTAATACCTTAATGTGAATTTGTTTAATGTATTCTTCCCAAAAATATGCTTAAAAATTTATTGGTTTTGTTTCTATTCAATCACTTCCCCAAAATTTACCCTAAATGCCTTCCTATTAGTGTTAAGCAAAGTTGATTCAATCACATTATGATCCCTATTGTTTCTTCCATATAAGTATTGTATGTCTTAGACTATTAGGGACTATGTCTATGTAATTATCTTTGTATAGCACTAAAGCAAAGTGCTTGTCACACAACTTTGTGCTTGAAAATGGCTTTTGAATAAGGCTCCTTTTCCATTAGCCTTAGAAATGAAGAATAATGATAGCTGGGTCTTCTTTCTTATTAGTACATCAGAAGGGACTCCTTGTCATTCCTTTGGGTTTGATTAACTGGAAAATGTTTTACAAGAATCTACTTACAGTCAAAAAATGCAAATCACAAGAAAATAAGCCTCGATTAGGGACTCCATTAAAAAAGGGCCTATAAGGATACATACTGGGGTCAATTCAATTCAGCTCAGGGTCCTACATATCCTAAACTTACAATAGAATAGTCATGTACAGTAGAGTAACCAAGGTTCAGAATAATAACTATAAGGTTATTGCAAGTTAATTAACTGCCAAAGAAAAATGCAAGGACATTCTCCCTACTTTTCCCCTCTGACAGGAAGGAAAAAGAGAGGACCATTTATATTTTTGTTTTGTTTTGTGAGTTGCCAGGACAAAGGCACTGCCACCACTTGATGGCAGTTTATGACGATTGCTGATATAAAGCAATGGCAGAAGCCACTGCTGAAGAGACTACTAAAAGTCAATAGGAAATATTCTGGACCAAAGCAAAGTTTAAAGACCTGGAAGAGAGAAAAATAATAATGTTTCAAAACGATCTCTGAAAATACCCAATATATTGAGATTAGAAATGCAGATAGCATAAAAAACAGCAAGAAGATGATCCTGGACAGAAAAAGTCAGGTTGCAGGCCTTTCTTCACTCATCTTCACTCTTTCTAGATTCTTCCTGTTCTAGTAACAGGACTTGATTAATGTTGAACTCAATTGTCTTTGGATGTCTTTCAGAATCTAAAGTTGTTTCAGCAGTATTGTCCAAGTGATTAACCATAACTGATAGGGAAACAGTGGTTCATTTTTTGATTAACTGAAGATTGGTTTAAAAAAATCTGTTTTGTTTCAACTTTTGCTCTAAAATGCAGTAGTTTACTTTCCTGTCTTAAGTAAATAACATAAATATAATTGTACTTTTCTTTGACAATTAAATATCTTGCAATAACCTTATAGTCATTATTCTATTTGGGGAGGAGGTAGGAAGTTTTTCTATTCTATTGTATAGGGTTTCCTCTTTTTATAATGCTACACAGTAACTTGAATGCCTTCTAGAAAGCATCATGCTGAATTCTTGGTCTTTTTTCTTGGATACAACATCTCAGGAAGAGATGAATTCCCATATGGCTCCTGGTCAACAGATCCTTGCTCATGTACCCTATATGTTCTCTAGTCACCAAAGTTAAAGAACCTGGCAAAAACCTTCACAAATCTTCCTGAGTTAGGCAGCAGGCCTCAGGTCACCAATCTAGAATTCTGCAATTACACTGGATCAATGGATAGCAAGGATTCTGTCCTACCCAGGGAGTACTGTGAGATCTTCTTTTCAGTAAGCATAAAGTTTGGGTCAGAGTTCACAGTGAACATTTCTTAGATGGGTAAAATAATAATAGTTGAAGTTTACATAGAAATTTATTGTTTTAAAAGCACTTTCTCACAACAACCCTTTGAGGTAGGTAGTGTAGATATGTTTAGCAAAAGGAAACTGAGGCTTAGAGAGATGAAATTAAATTCCCAATATCACATAGATAATAAATAGCAGGGCTGAAATTCCAATCTATGTTTGCAGGCTCCAAATCCTGGGCTCTTTCCACTATATCATAGATACTTCTCTGTGTTGCAACCGTCAATGATCAAGTCATACTTTCCTCCTAAAGATACGGGAAAGATTTTCTAAGTTCTATGAAACTTTAGGGATAGGTAAAAGAACAAAAACCAGGGGAATAAATTCCTTCTATGAGAAAAATAGAAACACGATGAGGAGTGATTATGTTAGAACAGGCTCTTTGTACATCTAAACTTGTGTGTCATCCTTTTAGGTAAAGTTGTGGAAAAGAGGACAAAGAAGTCTGGGGGGAAGGCAGGTGGGAGACTGCATGGTATGGCATTTCCCAAGGATCCATGATTTATTACTGATAAAGTTTCTTAGGGAAGGCCACAGTGATTTGCTTTTTCACTTGGTAATCCCAGGAAAAGAAAAACCTCCCTCCCCTTCACAAGCCCAATTGCTGTTTAAACACTGACCGTGCACAATGCTGTAGACGTGACACATATGAAGCTATCAGTGCATGCTCATCAGCCAAGTGACTGGGTATTTCATGGCTATACTGTAACCTGGGAACAATGGAGGCAAAGACAGCAAGCATAACACAAACACACAAAGAGGGAGAAATAAACATGGGTTAATATGGGCAAATGATAGGAAAAATGGGAAAAATCATAAACCACAATGAGAAAAACAATTTTAAAAGCACATTGTACAATGGTGACATTATTAGGATGGGGCACTTCACAAACATCTAGAGCATTTCTTGTAGGTTAGTTTGGCAGGCTGTGCTGAATCATGAGAAGAGCCAGTCTTACCAGACTTTTCTAGAATTTTGGGCCCTGCAAAAGATTTGCCTCCTAGGAAAAATCTGGCAGGAAAAGAAAGCTGAGCATTCAGAATGGTGTGGAGACTGGTCGTATGTAAAACATAAGCAGAAATAATTCCTCTTCAGTCAGGTAACAATTAAATTATAAAAGGATGGGGACCCACAATTACTATCAGTTAAGTTGGGAAATTCACTTAATTACTTACGTAACATTTTGAAGAAAATGTTAGCAACTGTGGACTCTTCTATGATTATGCAGTTGGCTGGCTGATAGCTTCCTGCCTTGACTGCTACCCCAAAGAGTTTAGGGCTACTTCTCTGGTTAGAGCTTCAGGAATATGGTACACCCCCTCCCCACTTTCTCCCTTCTGTCATAAATCAACTACCACCTCTTTGGGCAAAAGAAGGGGAACAAGACCTGGGGTAATAAAGGTAATAAATAAATGGTTTAATGATTCTATGAGATAATGACAGAGGAGAATAGGACCCAATGTCTAAGGACTACAGTGTGTAGACATATTTACACACACACACACCATTAATAGCAATGGACCCTTAAGCTTCTTTCTTCATCCCTCTGATTTCTTCAGTAACTATCTTACTATATTTTTATTGTAGTAAGGTTATGCGTACAAGATATTTTAACAAGTATGTAGGATATAAAGTCAAGGTTTTGAGATAGATCTTATTGCTTTTTCTCTGTCTGAACATCTCTATTAAACTCTCTTGTAGTAAACTCTATGCTTGGTTTAGGATTCTTTTTGCATATCTCCTCAACGTGCTTTTATTCTCCTGTTTCCTGGTCTGAGCATAACTTCTTCCATTTTTTCATATAAGGAATCTGTTCTCTAAATTTCTCAGTTCTACACAGTAACTAATCATTTTCACTGTTCTGTTCCACCTGTTGATTAGTTCTAATTTAATCTTATTGTTTTTTCCTTGAGTCATCCAGTCTGTCTCAGGTAAGATGAAGAAGCACTCCTTTCTTTCCCATAAATTGTTCCACATACAACCATGGATGCATTCAAATACACACAAGGTAGAATGGGAAGGGAAAAATTACTTCTACTGTAAGATAAGAAAATCATGGAGAACTACCCTCAGTTATATGATATTTAATGAATGAACATTAAATATCTACACAGTATCACCAAAATTGCACTAGGTGTTGGGGGAATACAAAGACAAAAAGAAGATAGTCTCTGGTCAAAGAAACGTACATTCTACCGGGGTAGACAACACTGACATGTAAGAAAGAACAGGATACAAGCTAATTTTGTCTGGAGGAAGGCCCTAGTATCTGGGGGAGGGGGTAAGGATAGGAAAATTTTCATGCAAGAGATGATACTTAAGCTGAGCTTTGAAGGAAAATGAGAATTCTAAGAGATGGAGGTGAGAAAGGAATACATTCCAGGGATGGGGGACAGTTTCTGCAAAGGCATGGAGAGGGGGATGGAGTGTCTTGGGTGACAAGGCAGCCCATTTGGCTGGGCTTTGGATTATGTGAAGGGGAGTAAGCCTGTGGAAGGGTAAGCCTGTGGAAGAAAATTTGGGCAAAATTATAATGGCATAAACAGTGGAGTAGGATGGTGAGAAAATTTAGAAGAGAGGAGACAAGAAGCAAACAAATATATGCTAACAAACTATATATAGGAAAATAGGAAATAATTAAAAGTATTGAAGGTATTAGAATTCAGAAGGTTTGGGAAAGGTAGAAAATGGGAATTTAGTTGGTGCTTGAAAGCAGTCGGGGAAGTCAGCAGGTGGAGATGAGGAAGGAAAACATTCTTGGCAAGGAGAAGAGTCAGAGAAAATGCTTGCAGTCAAGAGATGGAACATCTTGTTGGAGGAACAAGGAGGCCATTATAATTGGATTGAAAAACATGTGGAGGAGAGTAAGATCTAAGGAAACTGGAAAGGTAAGGGTGTGTGTGTGTGTGTGTGTGTGTGTGTGTGTGTGTGTGTTAGGGGTAGAAGGTGAGGAGGGTGCAGTAGGTTATACAAGGCTTTAAATGCCAAATAGAGGTTGTGTTTGATTCTAATGGCAATAGGAATCCACTAGAGTTTATTAAGTAGAGGGATGACTTGGTCGGACCTGAATTTTAAGAAAATCATTTGGCAGTTGAATGGAGGAAGGATTGGAGTGGGAAGAAACTTGAGGCTGGCAGACCCACCAGCAGCCTATTGTGATTGTCCAAGAAGGAATTAATGAGGACCTGCACCAATGTAGTGGTGGTATCAAAGGAAAGAAAGGGGCATATTTGAATGCTGAAAATAGTTGGTCCAATAAATAATAGTAGGTAGAGAAGGAGATAAATATAGATTTCCCTTCAAGAAAGGCTTTTTGGAGTCAACCTTAAAGAATATGGATAAATATAGTGAAGACTACAATAAGAGGTGAAATAAAATCCATAAAATGGTAATTAAAGGGAAGAACATGAACAGATCATGGTTCATGGTTCACTTTACCTCAACACTCTAGGCAAAGAAGGAAAAGAAGAAGAACCAGGAAACACAATAAAAGTAAAATGGAAATTGGACTTGGCTGAGAGGCGGTGGAAAGTCTCTGGGAAGATAGAGATTCTGGTACTATTTTACTTAAGATTTATAGAGACTTATTTTATATATTCCTCTATGTACAAATCTTGTCTTCCCTACAGAATGTAAGCTTCTTAAAAGCAGAAACTATTCCTGTTGTATCCCAAATTCCGAGCACAATGCCTGGTACATAAAGGCATTTTAAATGATTACTGATTGACTGAAGGGTGAGAAAGGGACAGAGCTTGGTGAAGTTTATCTTTGGTGTCATCCTCTCACTCGTCTGTCCTCCTCCATTTCCTGAATTATCAAGACTTAGCCCTGGGAAGGCCCTTTTTGGTTACCATTACGGGCCAATGGTATCAGACCCAGGGGTCAGATTCAGTGAAATTAAATAAAACTATGCTGTTGGTATTCAGCACTTCTTAAATTGTGGGTTGCGACCCATGGCAACAGTAAAAGGTTTAACACACAAGGACCAAAAATTAATTATAAAAATCAAATGCATAACAAATTCGAGGTGTTTCTGGCAGTGCTCGCCCATGTAGATCATGCAACTTCACTGCAGCCTTAATGAACAGAAAGTATGTGCGCTTTGCACTGCACATGCCCTCAGACCACACAATGCCAACAATGGGTTGAGAGTGGAAAAAGTTGAAGAAGCCCTGGAGATAAACCACTCATGTATGAACATCCTTTGATGCTTGAGGAATACACATACACCATTGTTTTTTCTGCCATACCCCGCTGAGATCATGTAGTTCAAGAGTATGGCAGAAAAAAATTAAAATGTAATTGGGAAATGTTTCAACACAATAAATAAAAATACAATACAATATAGATAAGGTTAATTTGTGGTTTATAAGTCAATATGTCTCTGGTGGGGATCTATTTCCACTTTAGTTTGACATTACTGATATAGCTCAACTCTCTCATTTTGGACATAAAATAAGTTGAGAGAAGTGAAATGAGGTCACCAAGGTGACACAGCTAGCTACAGGCTCCCAGATATGTTCTGAGGTGTTACTGTACTTCTCTTATACCCTACTTAGCATCTTGTAAGTATTCAGTCATTTTTCAGTTGCATCTGACTCTTTGTGATCCCATTTGGGATTTTTTTGGCACTGTCATTTCCTTTTTCAGTTCATTTTAACAGAGAAGGAAACTGAGGCAAACAGGGTAAGTGACTTGTCCAGGGTCACACAGCTAGTGTCTAAAGTCGACTTTGAATTCAGGAAGATGAGTCTTCCTGATCCCAGGACTGGCACTCTATTTACTTTTCTACCTAGCAGCCCACATCTTGCAGCTACTCAAAAATTTAATTTGGATTCCCCAAGGTCACTCAGCACAGGGTGGTTTAATTAAGAATGAAACATGTACATATGCCCCAGTACACAGTGTAGAATTACATATAAAGCAATTTATTTGAGTGTCTTCTGTAGAGTAAAATTTGATTCAGAAAAATAGCAAAGAAGACAACAGTGAAAAGAATGTCAAAATATCTTTAAAATGGCAGACTTAATACTTTCAGTACAACACTCTATAGAGAGCTACATATGAATAGTACTAAGCCAGGTAAGGAAGAATTCCAATACACGATGGGCCTATTTGTCATCATAATGTATCATAAACAAAAAAGCCTTTCAGATACAAAAGTTACTTCCTGGACATGGAAGCTGAAATCGTTTTAAAGCACTCCTTGCTTTCTTGAAACCATGGCTTTAAAAAGCGACTGGTTTTAGGCTTATTCACTCCTTACTTTTACTAAGTACTCCTTACTTACTTAGAAGTCATAAAGGAAGAAATTATTTTGAGGTTGTCTTCAACTAGAATAAAGCCTGCATTAATGTAAACTCCATTTACAGAGTCCATATTAGTAACATTTTACTGTCAATGAAGGGCAGCAAAGTTAGCTGAACCATAAACATGAGTTGAAAAAAAGTTGGATCAAAGTACATTCAGTCAGTTCTCCTTCCAGAAGAAATAAGATACCTGTTCTTTCTCCCTCTCTAGAGGCCCCCCGTATCTATTCAATCAACAAAGCATTACACCTGCATGCCTAGGGCATCAGATGTAAGAACAAAAGACCTTTTACACAGAGCAAGGTAGAGGCGACTGTAGAGGAGTTTCACAAGATCTTCATAGTAAATGACATCAATAACTAATTATTTTAGCAGGGTATTACACTCTTCTCTCCAAACAAAGAACATTTCAAGGCTATGTTCAAAGACCTTTAAAAGTCTATGAATTCATAGCACCCTTCAGACAATGGTCTGAAATGGTCCCCGTAGTGTGAAACATCTGCAGTGCCAAACAGGTTTAGGCTTTTAGTTATCATGAAACAGGGATGGGTTAGGTCAAGTGGTTGGATGAAAACGTGTGGTAAGCTTGGCTCGAAAAAAAGGCAGATCAGTTTGCAAAGAAAGCAAAAACAAACTTTCACAATTGTAGATCATGTTCCTAATTCTTGCCAGATTTTTGACAAGTACATGCTGGACAAAATGTCAAACTAGTTGTTGATGTGTTGTTACACCCTGCAAAAATAATTAGCTCACTTTAAACCTAGGGGTTGATAGAATGTTCCCCAAGGTCCACATGCTTCCTTATTCTTCAGCTTTAGGAAGTTATGAGATAAAATTATGAGTTGAGTCACAATTGCTCTGAGCCACCAATTAAGGAAATTTTTAACATTTGGTCAGAGGTTGAGTTGTCTAACTTTATTTTATATTGATTTCTAGTTAACCCTTGGCCTTTTTGGTTGAGGCAAAAATTCAGTTTCCTGGAAAAGTTTGGGTAACAAAGCAACAGATTGTTATAGTGTCTGTGGTTAGAAAGGCACAAAGAGAAGGTGTGGCACTCAAGGCACTCAATCAGGGCCTTCTGCACCAAGACGTCTGTAGGGCTGATGACTTTCCTCTCTTTTCTCTGTCATGGCTCAGTTCTACTTTTGCTCTACAGGAGTTTGCTAGAGCATTCTTGAAATCTGTTCCTCATCAACTTATTTGATAATTTATAGATAATCTCTGGCACGTGGTCAAATTTCCTTGGACTTTATGAACACAGTTTTTGCTCAGTGTCACTACAATTTGAAAGAGATGATTTGTGATTCTTTCTATATTTACTTTTCCCTCAGGTTCTAAAATGTCTGGGAGGTTTTCATTTATGATTTCTTGAAATATATTGTATAGTCTTTTTAAAAAAAAATCATGTCTTTCATAAAGTTCAATGATTCTTAAAGTATCTCTCGACCTATTTTACAGGTTTGTTTTTTTATATCATATATCTTATATTTTCTTCTATTATTTTAATCTTTTGATTTTGATCTAATATTTCTTACTGGCTCATATAGTCACTGATTTCTACTTGATCTCTTTTAGTTTTCAGAAATTCCATGTAAGATCAAGGTTTGCCACTTTCTCTTCTAAGCTACTTATACTGCTTTTAATTTTTTTTCTCAAGAGCTTTTTCTGAAAACCCTTTGCTTCATATCTCCTAAATATCCAGTTTTTGGAAAATCCATTTTTCCTGTGAATGTCTGTTTATAGTTGTTACCGTGTCAAATGTGCAATAATTCTTAACACAGTACTGGATGGTGTTTTCTTGGACTTTTTACCTCTCCAGTTTTCATTCCTGAATTGGGGCTTTGTGTCAGGGCTAGGTTGTGCCCCCTGCTACACTTTTGGGTGTAATGATTGACTCTTCTTAGTCTCATCCCAGGTCACTTGCGTTCTTGTACCGATCTCTGCTACACTGCTTTGGCCCTCTACATCTTTTGAACTTCACAGCACTGGGTTTCAGGACCTTCTCTAGCAGCTCTGGACAAAGTTTTAAGAACTTCAGAGGACCAGGCCACTGATGTCTCAGTCTGAATACTGCAGCACTGAGCTGGTCATTGCCAGTCAGTGCTCCCTAAACCTGTGGCTTTCCCAAAGAAGTCCTCTGCTCTTGCTGCTCTTGGACAGAGAGCCTTGCAGGCTACATCTGCCTTGTCTTGGGGTTGCTCTGGGCATCTGTCGAGCTAATCTGGCTAGGGGTAGGGAGCTTTTTCCTCTGGCCCGTGGCCTTCTGGCTGGCTGTTTGCCCTCTTCTGTGGTGGAAGATGTTACTTGATATAGTCTCTCATTGGATTTCTTGATCATTATTTGATCTGGTACCAACTTCAAGGTTTTGCTGAAAGAGTTAAGTGGGAGCTGGACAGCCTACATCCCACCCAAGCAACCATCTAGATTTCTATTGTAATAGTTTAATTGAGAGGTGGAAAAGACCTGGAGTAAAATTGTGGCTCTATCAGTGGGGGTGGGGGGAGGACATAGACAAGAGATGTTACGGAGGTAGAAATGATAATACTTAGCAGTGGACTGAATATATGGGATGAAGGTAAGGAGTCAAAGATTGCACCAAGGCTTGCAAGTCTGGGTGACTGAGTGGATAGTGCTGCCCTTGACAACTCAAGGGTGGACAATTAAGTGGGAAATACTTTGAGTTCTGTTTTGGACATGTTGAGTTTAAGATACACATAGCATACATAATTCTAGAAGTCTGAGATGATAGCTCAGGAGAAAAACTCAGGCTGAATAAGTACATCTGGGCATCATCCATAGTAATGATAACTGAACCCACTGGAGATGATGAGGTCACCAAATGAGATAGTATAGGGTTAAAAAAGAAGGGTCCCAAAACAGAGCCCTGGGGGACACCAATTATCAGCAGACATGATATCAGCACTAGACCTGTGCTTACACTGATATAGGGCTCTGTCAGATAAAGACACTCTACCAGAAGGGGCAATCGCTGGTCCTTCTCAATACTTACAATCTAGACAATTGTCTAGACTGGCAGCCTCAAGGCCACAGGTTTCCCACCCCTGGTCTAGAGCACTGAGAAGTTAATTGGTTTTCACCAGGATCATACAGGGTGTTACAAGTGGGTCTTTCATCCAAATGTTTCCTGCTAAGAGACCAGTACTCTATCTACTATGCAACACTGCCAGTTTTATATTACTGCTACATTGACTATCTCAGAATCACAGAATATGAAAACTGGAAGGGACTTCTGTGGCCAATTAGGGATCTCCAGTATAAAGTATCTGACAAGTGGTCATTTGGCCTTTGCTTGAACACCTTCAGGGGGAGGGAGCCTACTACCTGTTTATTTTTTTTTATGGTTTTTTGGTTTGTTTGTTTTTTAATTATTGAGAATTCAGAGCTCCAGCATGAAATCACAATTCTTTTTTTTTTAATTTTACTTCTTGCTTTTTTTTTTGGAGGGAAGAAGGCAGGGTAATTGGGGTTAAGTGACTTGCCCAAGGTTACATGGCTAGTAAGTGTTAAGTGTCTGAGGCCAGATTGAGCCTACCACCTTTTAAGGCAGTCCACTCTACCTCTGCTATTGAGTCATTTTTCAATCATGTCTGATTCTTCATGACCCTACTTGGGGCTCACTGTATTCCCCAGTTTTCTCACCTTGTTAGCTGGACCAGAGTCTACCCTTTGGAGGACTTAATCCTTTCTCCTTGGAACTTCTGAGCTAGGGACTCATTGTCCTGTTTCAAGAGTGTCTCATGCAGTATACTTCATTTCCGCCAGCTCTACCCACGTCTCACTTTACTTCCTGGCCATTTTCTAGCTGGTCACCTTTCCACTGTATCTGTTGCTATACTCCAGTTCTAGAACCGTAATCAAATCAATGGTATCACTGTTACTGGAAAAGGTGGGTCAATCTATTCCACTATGGTTCTTCTTACTATCCCTGTAACTTTCCAAACCAATATTTTCCTACCTGGCTACCACTCCCTTATGTGTGTTGTCTATTCCTATTAGAATGTAAGCTCTGTGAAGGCAAAGACTGTCTTCATTTTAAACTTTGTACCCCCAGCATTTGTACATATAGCAAATAATAAATATTTTATCATGCATTCATTCATGTGACATGGTAACAAATCCCTCTACCACCCTAGCCACCCTCCTCTGGGCACTTTCTGACTTTTCAGTCTTGCTTTAAGCACAGTTCCCAAATTGAAAGTGTTCCAAAGGATGACCTGGCAAGCACAGGGTACAGCATTGTGTTGTGTTATGTTGCTATCATCTTCCCATTTCAGGAAGCTGTACCTCTCTTAATTCAGCTCAGGATCATATTAGGTATTTTTGGCTGCCACAACACACTGAGGACTCATATTGAGATTTCGGTCCACTAAAACACCCCTTTTTCAGAACAACTTTGCTCTATCTATTCCTGCTCAATATTATTTTTATGGAGCTGATTTTTTAAAAAAAAACTCAAGTATAAAACTTCATATTTATCTCTATTAAATTTTATCTTACTAAATACTCTAGGTCAGAGGTGTCAAACACATAGCCTGAAAATACAACCTACAATACTCAAGTACAGCCCGAATCACATTAAAATGTAATTGGGAAATATTTAACAATATAAGTAAAAATACAATTAAACATACATAAAATTACATTTTAAAACTAAATTTAAAAATGTGGTCTACGGGGATCCTTATGTACAGACTAAAGGCCCCTGCTTCTATCTGAATTTGATAGCACTACTCTAGCCTGTCAAGATCCTTTTAAATCCTGATTCTTTTACCCACTGCTATTAGCTATCTCTCCCATCTGTATGTCATGAGCATACACACCATCTATGCTTTTATGCAATTCACTGATAAAAATGTTAAGCAGAACATGGCCAAGCAGAGATGACTAGAATACTCCAGTGCAGATCTCTTGCCACGTGGACACCGAATAATAAACGTCTCTCTGAAAATGGTCATCTAAATCTAAATGTCTCCACCATCTCCTCAAGAACAGTATGAGAAACTTTTTCAAAAAGCCCTCGGCTAAAATTGAATAAAACATATCCATGGCATTTTCCTCATGCAGTAGGTGTAATAATCCTATCAAAAAAGAAAATGGGGTTAACCTGGCACGATGAATTCTTGACAAAGCCATGCTCACGAGTTTTGTAATTATTAGTTCTCTTTCTATATGCTCCCCAAACAGCTTTTTCTTTGTCTAATCTAGAGTTTTCCAAGGATCAACCAAATATACTAGACTTTTCTTCCTTAAAAATTAAGACATTTGCCCCTCTCTAATCTTGTAGTACTTCTTCTGTTTTCCAACCTTCTTCAAAGATCACTGACAAGGATTCAAAAATGACCTAAAGCAGTGGGGTCAAACTCAAATAGAAGTGAGGGTCACTAATCTCTCTCTCTCTCTCTCTCTCTCTCTCTCTCCATTATATATATCCTTGCAGGTCACATATTGACTTAGTTTTAAAAAGTAAAATCATCAGTCTTACTGTACTTATTGCATTTTTATTTGTTAAGTATTTCCCAATTATATTTAATCTGGGTTGGGCTGTACTCCAGAGAGTTGTAGGTGTTTGACTGCTCTGGTCTAAAGGTTTACAAAGCACTTTACTGCCACAACTTAGCAAAGGTAAAGGTAAAACAAGTATTTTTTTATTCTCATTTTACAGATGAGGAAGCTAGAACTCAGAAAATGACAGATCTAGAATGTGTCAGAATCGGGTGAACCAAATCCAAGGTAAGCACAAGTATTTTTGCCCTCATTTTACAGATGAGAAAACTTAGGCAGAGGAAAGTTAAATGACTTGCTTATAGTAAGAGAACTAGAAAGTATAAGAGTTGAGACAAACACAAGCTCTTCTGACTTCAGATTCAATGTTCTTTTCTCTTTACCACAGTTTTTAACTTCAAGTACTTGTGCTTTAAATCCAAGTATTAGAGGGCTGTAAGTAAGTGCTGACACTTGAAATAATATGGGTAAAAATGAATTATAAATTGTTTCTTTAAAAGGCATAGAAAACAATTAAGATTCATAACGGTTGGGGCAGCAAGGTGGTGCAGTGGATGGAGCACTGGCCCTGGAGTCAAGAGGATCCAAGTTCAAATCCAGCCTCAGACACTTACTAACTGTATGATCCTGGGCAAGTCAACCTCAATTGCCTCCAAAAAAAAAAAATTCATAATGATTAAGGACCAGTTGGAAAGGTAACCAAATCCTTTAAATGTTGTTCTAAATTATGGCTCTTAAAATGCCATCCATTTGATAGCAGAATAACCAAACTATAGCACCTAAGAAGCAGGATCACAGATTTAGAGCTGAAGAAACCTTAGAGGACATCTAGTTCAATCTTCTTATTGAAAACTCAGTCCAGAGAAGTCATACAACTTGGCAAAGGCCATATAAGTAACGAGGAGAAAGGCTGGGATTCCAGAGTGTTATGGGAATCTGAAGATCTTCCCTGCCCCTAGGCCCTTTGCTAATGTGGCTAC
>CM053585.1:178371797-178395762 GCA_028646515.1 Pseudochirops corinnae | reverse complement strand
AAAAAACATTCCAAGTCATTAATAATTATGGAAATCCATATTAAAGCAACTTTGAGGAGCTACTTCCAACCCATCGGATTGATAAAGTTGGGAAAAAGGAAAAATGACCAATGTTAGAGGGGTTTCAGAAAAACAGGCATAATGGTGCACTGCTGGGTAAGCTATGAATTAGCCCGGCCACTCAGGAAATCAATCTAGAGCCCTGCCCCAAAAGTTACTCAACTGTATATACCCTTTGACCCAGCAATACCACTACTAGATCTGTACCCTAAAGAGATCAAAGAAGAAAAGGTACTATTTTTGTGTATATACAAAAATATTTATACCAGCTCTTTTTGTAGTGGCAGAGACCATTCACGGTAATCACTCTTGCTTTAACCTGCTTGGATCTGGATTGCGGTCTTGGGTGGAGGTCCTGGGGTGTTTGGCCAGTGAGCCAGAGCTAATGGAGGCTGCAGAGAGGGCACCCAATCAATAGCTCCAGCAGCTGCAAAAACCCCAGCGATTTGGGACAAAGCTCTCTTCTCTGGAGGCAGAGTTCTACCATGGCAAAGTGCTCAAAAGTAAAGTAACTTTTGGCAACATGAGCAAGCTGAGGAAGCAAAGCAAGCACAACAATCAAACCTTAGATTCCTTTTTTGGGGACAAAAAAGATCAAAGCATGGAATGGAAGGAAGATCATGAAGTCAGAACTCCTGCATCAAAAGCCTCCAACAAAAATATGAACTGGTTACAGGCCATGGAGGAGCTCAAGAAGGATTTTGAAAATCAAGAGAAGTGGAGGAAAAATTGGGAAGAGAAATGAGAATGATGCAAGAAAATCATGAAAAGAGAGTCAACAACCTGACTGAAGGAAATAACACCTTAAAAAATAGAATAACTCAAATGGCAAAAGAGACACAAAAAGCCAATGAGGATTTTAAGAATGGCTTAAAAAACTGATTTTGCCAGATGGGAAAGGAGTTCCAGAAGCTCACTGAAGAGAACAATTCCTTCAAAATTAGATTGGAGAAAATAGAAGCTAATGACTTCATGAGAAATCAAGATACTATAAAACATCCAAACAAATGAAAAAATAGAAGGCAATGTGAAATATCTCATTGGAAAAACCACTGACCTGGAAAATAGATCCAGGAGAGATAATTTAAAAATCATTGGACTGCCTGAAAGGTATGATCAAAAAAAGAACCTAGGCTTCAAGAAATTATCAAGCAAAATTGCCCTGATATTCTAGAACCAGAGGGCAAAATAGAAATGGAAAGAATTCACCAATCACCTCTTGAAAAAGATCCCCAAAAGAAAACACCTAGGAATATTATAGCCAAATTCCAGAGTTCCCAGGTCAAGGAGAAAATATTACAAGTACCCAGGAAGAAACAATTTGAGTATTGTAGAAACACATTCAGGATAACACAATATCTAGCAGCTTCTACATCAAGGGATCGAAGGGCTTGGAACATGATATTCTGGAAGTTAAAGGAGCTAGGATTAAAACCAAGAATCACCTGCCCAGAAAAACTGAGTATAATGTTTCAGGGGAAAATATTGTCATTCAATGAAATAGAGGACTTTCAAGCATTCTTGATGAAAAAACCAGATTTGCATAGAAAATTTGATGTTCAAATATAAGAAGCAAGAGAAGCATGAGAAGGTAAACAGAGAAAAGAATTCATAAGGAACTTACCCAAGTTGAACTATTTACATTCCTACATGAAAAAATGATCATTGTAACTTATGAAACTTTTCTCAGTATGAGGATAGTTGAAGGGAATATATATGTATACATACATATATATATGTTTATATAGGAGGGTATATGTGTGTATAAATGTGTACATGTATACATAGATGGCACAGGATCAGTTGAAGAGGAAGAGATGATATCTAAAAAATAAAATTAAGAGGTGAGAGAGGAATATAATGAGAGGAGACAGGGAGAGACAGAATAGGGTAAATTATCTCATATAAAAGAGGCAAGAGAAAACTGTTACAATGGAGGGGAAGAACAGGAAGACAAAAGGGAATGGGTCAACCTTACTCTAATTGAATTTGGCTTAAGGAGGGAATAACATACACACTAAATTGGGTATCTTACCCTACAGGAAAGTAGGGGGCAAGGGAGTAGGAGGGGGGATGATAGAAGGGAGGGGAGGGTAGTTAGAAGCACACACTTTTAAAAAGGGACAGGGTCAGGGCAGCTAGGTGGCAAAGTGAATAGAGCACCGGCCCTGGAGTCAGGAGGACCTGAGTTCAAATCTGCCCTCAGACACTTAACACAAAATTAGCCATGTGATCTTGGGCAAGTCACTTAACCCTAATTGCCCTACCTTACTCCCTCCAAAAAAAAGCAAAAAAAAAAACAAGAACAGGGACAGGGTCAAAATAGAAAACAGAATAAGCAGGAAGCAGGATAGGATGGAAGGAAACATAGTTACTATGGAAATGTTTTGCATACACGTGTACAACCTATATTGAATTGCTTATCTTCCCAGTAAGGGCGGGTGACAAGGGAAGAAGGGAAAGAATCTAGAGTCCAAAGTTTTAAAATCAAATGTTTAAATATATATATATATATATATATATATATATATATATATATATATATATATATGTACATATATATACATACATACATATATGTTATTATTTTTACATGCAACTGGGAAATAAGATGTGCAGACACTGGGGTATGGAGATCCATCCTGTCCTATTGGAAAGTCGGAGGGGGGATGGAGGACATAGGAGAGAGCAGATTGGGAGGGATATTCCATGGGATTGCTGTTTTGGGGTGGTGGGTAACTCAAAATTTGTAACTCAAAATCTTGTGGAAAAGAATGTTGTAAACTAAAAATAAACAAAAAAAATTTTTTTTTAAGTGGTTCTATTCCCAGTGACTCTCTTCCCCTCACCCCCTTCCCTCTTCCTGTTAGCTCTCTTGTTCATTAGATTTTTAAAATTTCATTTTCACACCTTCTTTTCAGAAAGGGTTTTTCCTCACTCTCTTAATAATCCATCTTCTCTTGCAGTTTACTGAAGACTCTCATTCTCTGATATTTTGCATCCTATAATTATCCTGTCTCTATTCTCTATATAAAGGCAGCTGAGTGGCACAGTGGACGGAGGGCCAGATATGAAGTCAGGAAGACTCATCTTATTGAGTTCAAATCTGGCCTCAGACACTATTTGACTCCAGGCAAATCACTTAATCCTGTTTGCCTCAGTTCCTCATCTGTACAATGAGCTGGAAAAAACCCCAAATGGGGTCATGAAGAGTCAGACAGGACTTAAACAACTGAGCAACAACATTCTTTTGTATTCCTGATAGACTCATAACTTCCAAAGTATCTATTCCAAGCTCTCCCCTTTTGACAGTTTTTGCCACTACCTTGTAGAGCATGCCCCAAGGATTCACCTTTACCATTGTGCCTCACTCCTAAAACAAAGCCGATTTCTGCAGGTGACAGAGAAGACTTTTTCATATTAGGATTCCCAAGTCCCCAAATATGACTCTGATTATACAGCCCATCACTAATCAATATTTTTCCTCTAGTTATCTTCCTTTTTTTCCATGTGTTTCAAAATTTTCTCCCTAGGGCCATGCCCTTCTACACTCTCAGATACCAGGTTCCCCCAAGAGTTCCAACTCCCCAACCTCTGAGGTAGGACAAGTGGTATTTTTAAGCATCAAATCCCCCAGACATACACTACAAAAGGTCCCCATCTTCCTTCCAGAAAATGTATCTTCACCCATAGGAGACTTCATCAGTGGAACTCCCTTCTACTACTAAAGCAAAGGCTTTCCTTCCCCCTTCCCTTTTTCATTTCTTTTCCCCACCTCCTCCCCTGTAGGCTCTTCTCTTTCTGAGACCAGAGGAGTCACCTTACCCTCATTGGTAGTCCTTGATTTGACAATGCACATCACATACTTCCTTCTATCTTCTTGTTCCCTCCCTCCCCTTTAATTCATCCTCCCATTTTGTAATACTGTCCCACAAAAACAAAACATTGATTAACCTGTAGGCAGGGCATCACTGGGGTTTGTCCATAATACCTCAGGCTTATCTCTTCATTGTTACACACTAACTTCTGCCTTCACCTTTGTCTCTTTGTGCACATTTAGAAAAAAAAAGTCTCTTATTGGTCTCAAGTGAATTGTTAGATTTAACCCCCCACTACATATCTTGAAATTTGCAGTCTTGGATATTTTTTTTTCTGGAGGCAATCTGTGAATTCTTTCAGCTAATATTTCATTCTCTATGTTCACAAGTTCTAGGCAGTTCTCTTCTATTATTTTATGTATTATTGTTTGGTCTTATCATATTCTTCTGGGAGACCTCTTGGTCCTTAGGCTTTCTCTACACATACTATCTTTGAGATTAATATGTTTTGCTTGTATGGTGAGCATATTTTTTAAAATGTTATTGCTTTTTGCTTCTCCTAGATTGTCCTTTACTTCTGTGTACATTCCCAATCCATTGTTCTCTCCTTTCTTTGGTGAGACTTGCCATAGCAGATTCCTGTTTTTCTATTCTGTCCATTATTTTTGCACTACAAACCATAAATTTCTCTTGTAATATTGAACCACTTAGGATCAGCAAACAAGATCTTCTACCTCATCAAGTGTTGGATCATTGTCCTTTGTGTTGCAGTATTTATTAATATGTGCCTAAACTAATTTATTAGCACTAAAGGCTGTTTATTTCTGCTATTAATGTTTTCCTTTCTGATTTATGTTCAAGGTAATTAAATTTTTTCTTCTTGAAACTTTGGTAATTCTAGTCTTTCCCCTCCATTTCCCCCCTATAGTTCACTTAATGACTTGCTCCTCTTAAATGGAGGTTTCTTTGGGGGCTGAATCTCAAAGTATCTCAGCCTTCTCTCATGCTGGGCAATTCACAGCACACCAACCTAGGTCTCTGCCCCAAGGAACTTTTGGGTGGTCAGAAGTATGTCCAGCTGGATGCTAAGTACTTTGCCTCAGACTTATTGGAGTACTAGACAGCCCCTGTCCCACCTCCCACTCCCACACACACTAAGTCTGGTCCTGCTGCCTCTGTTCCTCATTTCTTTGGCCCAGCACCAGCAGTTGAGAGAGCTGTCAGGCTGCTGTTGCAGTTCATTTTTGTAGTTTGGGTCCTGGAGGCTGTAGGAGTAGAGAGTGAGGGTGAGATGAGGCGTTGAGGTCTATTTCCAGCCCCAACACATATCCTGCATCTTTCCTTCTGTTACTGGCTCTCCTGCAGAGTCCTACTGCAGTACAAAAAGCAGCCCACTGAGGGGCTGACTGTATGGCCCCAGCAAGCTCCCATAGTCTGATACGTTACACAGGTATATTATTTGTCTTGGTCCAAGCAGATTTCCTCAGCCTAGACCTGGGATCTCTACTGCATTAAGAGACCAGGATGTGGGGCTGGGTTTTGTTATGAGTCCATGTGGGTTAGCCAATACAGCCTTTCTAATGGTCATATAGGGTGTAGGGGAGGGGTGCTAAGCTAACAGTGTATTAATCAATTCATCGGTTGGTTTGTTTTTTAACCTTCTTTTGGATTCTGGATCATGGAGACAGTTTAAACTTTATCTTTGGCACATAATTTCTGTTTTGAAGAGATCTGAGAGATTGAGGGAGTCAGAGAAAATGTCTAGCTCTTCATCTTGCTTATCACATCAAAGTCACAGATTCTTTGATTATGGTAATGAATAGGTTTGTCAATGGGAAAGTCAGCAACAGTTTGGGGAAAAAGGGAAGGGAAAAAACTGACACTGATAAGGAAGAATTAAGGGAAGTTAGAATAAACATCACTAAGGTCCCTTCCAACTTCTATAATCATCTAACTGGACTAGCCATGGAAGTGAGTCTGTCAGCTAGGACAGCACTTCATTCAGGAGGAGAATTTATAACTGAAGACTGCTATTACTGGGGAAAGGCAGCTCTGGGATACAATTTGGCACTGGAGATTGTGTTCTACTTTAAGCTCTGTCTTTCATTGTAAAATGAATTAAAGAGCTGGTTTCCTCATGGTGCTTCAGTTTCCTGATCTGATAAAATTAAAGGATTAACAATACAATATCTGACATCTGCAGAATTTAGCAATAATCCCAAAGCTTTTGCCATAATAGAATTGTGTGTATGTATCTATATCTATGAAAATATATAGATATATATCCTCTACATGTTTTTTTATCCAACAAAGAAACCCCCCTAAGAATAAGCTGATCCTGCCTATCATCACTTTGAAGTATTAAATATTTAGGGGAATAAATTGTGAGAAATGCTAAAGTTCCATATCACTTTCTCCGAGTGATCCTTGAACTGACTTGAACTTATGGGGCCAATTAAATTGTTTGGGATCATTCATCTCCTAGACCAGATTGCACCAAGCAGAGGACCCTGCCCCTGCTGATTAATTACAAGCCAACACTCTGCAATACATATGAATCGTACTTTCTTGTTTGCTTTTTTCCCAGTGAAGTGACCACTTAACTTCTCCTCTCATAAGGCTCTGGGAGGTGATGGAGTAAGATAATCCAAATTTGTCTCTACCCTCCTCCACAATACTAAAATTTCAAACTGAAATAGATTTGTATCTTTTGACAACTGCTACTGTAGTAATGTTAATAGTGAATTACAAATTTAAAAAGCTTAAAAGCACAGTAATACATTTATTTATACAACTTTATAGAGGTTAAAAATGAATTGCTGCTTGTTGATCTCTAAGGTATTTAACTTCTAAAATTCTATGGTTCTAAGAAGTGAATAAAAATTTAAGATATCTCACAAGGTGAAGTATTTAAGTGTTTAGCTCTGCCTTATATTTTAACATTTTCATCAGTGATCCAGAAGAAAAGATGAACATCTTAAAATAAACTGACCCATAATATAAAGTAGGGATATTTAATAAATACCCACAAGAGCAGAAATAATACCCAGAGGCCTCAAGAGGTAGAGACTTGAGCCAAAAATAACTAAGGAATTAACCTGGGAAAATGAAACTACCATGAAACCAAATTAGAAACAGTTAGTGGAAGGCAGAAATATAAAAAGTGCTAAGTTGAAGGACATTAGATCCAGACTTCAAGAGAGATCAATTTGCTCCACAGTCAGATAACAATCTGGTGTTAAGGCTCAAAAACCTTGAAACAAAGTCATCTGTCCACAGTTCTCTACATTTTCTCCTCCTTTTCCCTCTCTAGGTTGTTATACCCCAGTTTGCTACTTCCACAATCATCAGCTGGGGATTCTCTTTCCTAAACTGCACCCTAACAATTAACTCTAAGGTCCATTTGCAGCTGGCATAATAACTCCTCCTCATCCCCAGTCACACTGTTCTAGGTTTCTAGGCCAGGCAAAATCTAAGCTTGCTTGGTATACCAGACCAGCCACTTGACTCATTGCTTTTGGCCAAGAAGCTTATCAGTTTGTTAATAACACCTGCTAGGCATCGCTCCCATGCCAGGAACTAATAAGGAGACATGAAAGAAATAAAAACAAAGATCTTGATCTGTGCAAGAGGCTAGAATGCATGAAGATCACTTAAAAATTAATCAGCATTTGCTAAGTGCCTACTAAGTGCCAGGCAACTTGCTATATGCTACAGAAAGTAAGATAAAAAAAATGTGCCAGTCTCTTATAACAATACCAGCACATATATAATGATACCTTCTAGCTATCTCCCATGACTGGAATACATTCTCTAATCGGTGGATGGGGAGAAGGGATGTCTCCTCATGGATGAGTTGCTCCACTGTTAGATGCCATAGTCAATGGGATTGATGGGGAGAGGCAACAGCAAGAAGAGAACATTTTTTTTCTCTACATGCTTCTCCTGGCCTCTACTCCTTCAAACTCAAATTCTGACTCTCTCCAGGGCTTAGCTATTTAAAGCCACTAACAGTGCAGCCAATTTTCATTCCAGTCAACTGGATTGTTCCTTAAGACTCAGAGAGAAGTGTTCAAACTTTAAAGGGGATCGTCAGGTATTAATGTCTTATTACAACATCTATACCATATAAGACTACAGGAATTGAAGGGGAGAAGAGAGGTACAGTGAAACAGCAATCATTCCTCTCTTACACTTAATAAATGAAACTGGAAGGACAAACAAGTAGATGTAAAAGGAATAAAATGTACCAAGTTTTCGGTAGTGACTTATTTTTATTATTGATAATAATGGAAGCACTTCACCTCAAATAGTTGACACACTACATGAGGATGCAGAAATGGCTCTTATATTACAAAGTCTAGATGAATGATTGGATCCATTCACATATAAACATAAGAAAGCCATACTGCAGGCAACAAAATGTTAAAGCCACTTGGGGTCAATATGTTATAGCTTAAAAAATATATCAAAGAAAGTAAAATTCCAAAGGAATGAAAGACCACGGTTACCAACATCATCCAACATCAAACCATTTTCCATTTCTGAAGAATCTTTATGGCAATAATCTATGAATCAAAAGTATATTTGATGAAAACATGAAAAAGTAGTAGGCAAACTTCTCAGACAATTTGTTACATCAAAGCATAGTTAACCAAACTAACTGTAAGCTATGGAAAAGGTCAAATTACTCATGTGCTTACTGTTTGTTGATCACAAAACAGTTTTTCCAGAGATCAAAAAACAGCATCAGAGAGATAAAGCATTTACTGTTTCCTACGTGCTAGGCCCTGTACAAAGCATTGAGACTATAAATACAAGCCAACAAAAGAGTCCCTGTCCTCAAGGAGCTTACTTTCTAATGGAGGAAGACAACACAAAAAGGAGAGGTGGTATGTGGCACGGTGTGAATATGGCTAGGAAGTGGCATGGAGACTTGGTTCCAGGTAAAGTAAGATGAAAGTTCACCTATCAGAGCTGAGTGACACGGGATTGGAATTCCAAAGGAATCCTTCAAATAACGTGCCTCCCATGCATGTTTTAAGACTGTACAGACTCCATTATAGAGACTCTAAGTATCAATATCAGGAGGCATAAAACAGAAAAATAAATACACTCCAAAGTTATTCATCAATGTCAATGAGTATACCATGCACAAAATCCCAAACAGAAAAATTCCATATATAAAGTGAGGCTCACCATATACTATGCTTTGCACTTTATATTAGGCTGATTGCATCAAGCAAGGCCTTCTCAGAAAAAAAAGTGAATGAGAAATACTTATCATATAGATTATGACACATTCACAAAAATTAAGATGAGTAGTCCAGTGAATCAATCCTTCAGTATCTATATTTTAGACAGGCACTAGAGGTAGACAGTGAGCTGGCCCAGAGATGAATAGGAAGAAACATGGCTGGATCCCCTTTGGGAATCTCATCTCAAATTGCTCCCTGCTACAAGAGCCTGTCTTTTAAAGGAAAAAGAAATTCAGCATATATTTATTAAGCACCTAAGTGCAGGATAAGCACTGGGGAAATATGTAAAAGGATCAATGTGGGAGCATAAAAGATAGATTGGAAAGGGGAGAGAGTGGAAGCAGGAAGCTCTACTGGAGGCCACTTGTAATACTTTGGGCAGAGGGAAATGTGAACCTATACTAGGATGATGGGAAGATGAGTTTTCCAGACTCTGTGCTCTACGGCACCACTTAGCTGCCAACTTTCTTCTAAGTTCAAATCTCTCTTGTCCACACACATGATAAGCTATCTCCTGGCCACCTCCCATTCACTCCTCCTCATACACATCTCATAGAAACCTCTCTTCCTTTAAGAAACATCATAGGTGCTCCTTCCTTTCATAAGTGAAGCCTTGTCTGATTCCCTTTGTGCCATCCCTCTTAAACTACCTTGTATGTAACTATGTTGTAGTTGTATTTATTTCCCTTATATTTGTATCACACACACACACACACACACACACACACACACACACGTCTTTGTCATCTCCCTCGTTGGAATGTAAACTTTTGTTTCATTCATTGTATTTGTGTCTTCGCTGCCATATAGTGTACGCTCGATAAATACTTGTTGACTGATTCAGGTGAAATCTGGTGACCATTTGTCATGGGTGTTTTATTTCAGACTGCAGTTTTGGAAAAATTGAACTAAATAACAGAAATCCCTTGCAACTCTGAAAGTCTGATTCTTTGTGCTTCTACTTTTGTCACTGGTATCACCATTCACCTGATTTTCCACCTTTGAACACTTACTTGATTCAGATTCTTCCTTCAGTTCCCCATACCTCCCAAATCCAGCCACTAAATCCTATTAAGCAACAACTCTTATATTTATCCTTTCTTTTTTTTTAGTTCTTATTGTTTAGTCATTTTTCAGTCATGTTTGACTCTCCATGACCCCATTTGGGGTTTTCTTGGCAAAGATACTGGAGTGGTTTGCCATTTCCTTCTCCAACTCATTTTACAGAGAAGGAAACTGAGGCAAGCAGGGTTAATTGACCTGCCCAGGTTCACTCAGCTAGGAAGTGTCTGAGGCCACATTTGAACTCAGGAAGATAAGTCTTCCTGATACAGTGCCCTGACTTCTATCCACTGTGCCACTTTATTGCCCTTTTAGCATACCCTCTTAAAAAACTTGCATTAATTTTTTTTATATATTCTGCATATAGTTACATAGAAGAGAGGCGCCTTCTCGTTTCTCTCTTTAGGGTTAAGCTTATTTTTTTGTAATTCTGCAACACTGATTTTCCATTGTCTTGCTGTTGTTCTTTTAAATTACACTGATATAGTTATATATATACTGATTTCCTGGTTCTGCTTACTTCACTTAGCATCAGTTCATCTATGTCTCCCCAAGCTTTTCTGTAGTCGTCATGTCCATTTCTTACATTATATTCATGAACTCTATTCATTACAACTTGTTTAGTCATTCCTCAATCAACAGGCTTCTACTTTGTTTCCAGTTCTGTCACAAAAAAAGTGTTGCTATGAATATTTAGGTGTACATCAAGGGTCTTTCTTTTTGTCACTGACCTCCTGAGGCTATATGCCTAGTGGTGCAATCTCTGAATCAAAGAGTGTATTCTTTCTAGTCACTCTATTTTCCAAATTGTTTTCAGTAATGGTTGTACCAATTCAAGGGTCTGTCAAAAGTTCATTAACGCGTCCTATGAACTCTTCATCATTAACTCTTTAACATTTTTGCCACCTTTACCAATTTGCTCTATGGGGATTGCTCTGATTTACATCTTCATTATTGTTAATGAACTGGAGACATATTTCCTTAGATGTTGATAACACTCCTTCCTTTGAGAACTATTTGCTCATAGCCTTTGATATTTATCTGTTGGGAAATGAAATTACTTTTAGTCTTATATTTCTATTAGTTGCCTATGTATTTTACATATCAGAACCTTATTAAAGACATTGGATAATAAAGATTTTTCCCCAAGTAAACTACCTCTCTTCTTATTCTAGTTATATTAGTTTGTTCATGTAAAAATACTTCAATTTCATGGAATCAAAATGAACTATTTTATCTATTATAATCACCTTTACCCTTCATTTGGTAAAGAATTTATCCTATACTCATAGCTGTGAGAAGTATATATGATCTGTTTCTCTGTTCTATTTTTTATGGTATGATCTTTAATATTCAGGTCATATGTTTTAAATTTTTTGTAACATAGGGTATAAGATGTTGGTCTAAATTTAACTTCTCTCTGACTTTTCCAGTTTTCCCAGTAGTTCTTAGCAAATAAAGAGTTAATGACTAGGCTAATTATCTTTTGGGGTTTATTGAACACTGGACTAGTGTGATTACTTCTGATTTCTGTTCCACCAATCTATTTTATTTAACAAGTACTAAGTGGTTTTGATGATTACTACTTAATAGTAGTTCAGAGACCTCCTATTGGTACCTTCAATGACAGAAGATCTAAGAGATGGCCTCTAACAGTGAATCCCTTGTATAAGATTTATAGGAGAATAGCATAGTTAAATTAAATAAGCATTCATTAAACACCTGCTATGCTAAAGATATTAAAGACAAAAATGAAACTTCTACAGGTTGATGAAGCGTGAATGAGATGCAATCTTTACCACTGGAGGGTCAGTCTTTCTGTCTCTTCACACACACACACACACACACACACCCCATACATACATATCTATGAGAGCACAGCTCCAAGAAATACTTCTCAGGAAATGACAAGGGGGTTTTCTTTAAAGTAATAACAAAAGCTCTGGAACTCCTTGCTAGTCCTAGGTTCAAAATGGAGAGTTTGGGGCAGTCACAATTACGCAAATATGACTTAAATTCTCATCCCATGCCTTCTCTCCCAACAGTACTCAGTAACCATCACCTTAAATAGCATGTAACTAAAACAGTAGCAATAAGCTAACAGAATCATTCCCTGCTTCCACGGGTAAGGAGGTTATCATCTTTCACAAATTTCCATCCTAGTGGGAGAGGACCTACTCCCCAGATAACTGATGCTGCTAAGACTGTAACAGGACTAGAACACCTGTCAGGGCTGCCTCTCCTGGTAGCCTGTGCTTCAGCATTGCCTTCTTTTGTTTAACTACTGAACCTTTTGACTCCTAGGCTACCTTTTGTTGTTTTTTAGTGAGTTACTGCTGCCTTTTGCTGCAATGTTCAAGTGTTTCTGGGGATTTTTCTCCCTCAAATGTAGAAGAAAATTTTCCTGGTGAAATCACTTTTATGAGTCTACCCTGAGCCAAGATATTTGGGGACTGATGAACACATTTTAGAGCTTTTTGGTTTTTTTTAGAGGGGGAAGGTAGGGCAATTGGAGTTAAGTGACTTGCCCAAGGTCACATGGCTAGTTTTGTGTTAAGTGTCTGAGGCCAAATTTGAACTCAGGTCCTCCTGACTCCAGGGCCCGTGCTCTATTCACTTAACCACCTCGCTGCCCCACATTTTAGGTTTTTTTATCAGCTCAAAACTGAAGAGGGCACACAAGAGACCCTCAGCTAACCAGCAAAACATTTTTTTCAACTTCATTTATCCTTCCCTTCATTTTGAACAAATAGGAAGTTTCCTAGGCTCCCCTGAGAGTTAGGTTAGGAAGAATAAATTCTTTTAAACCCCAGTGGGAATGATGCTGGTGACCTTCGTTCTCCATTTTTGTTCTCCTTCTACTGCCTCTAGTCTCATGCTTTTAATTGGTCAGTAGCTAACAGAACAGCAGGTACCAGAAACAAGTTATTCTCCTTAGCTCTACCTAATAAACATTTGTTGGCTAACGTCCCAAACAACCAAAAGTTCTTGACATGAACGTGGGTTAGAGTTGCCTTATTTATCCATCATTAATTTTCACTTTAGTTGAAGTAGATGAGGTACAGATAGAACATTTTGGCCTCCCCTGACTACCGGCCTATGATACACAAAGAGGGCAGAAGGCTCATCTTTGGCCCAACCTCATGACACTTGGGTTGATTTCTTGGACTTTCAAAGATGTGAAGCTACATTAAAATCTTTTATAGGCTTCAAGGCCCTCCTAGAAGACTGAAACAATTGTAGCTGATTTTGGAAATTCGTTTTGGTTCAGAAAAGATATTAAAAATCTTAGACTGGAGGTGTTGGAGGGAACCTATAGCCTCAAGAGTACACATGGCCCTCTAGGTCCTCAAGTACGACCCTCTGACTGAATCCAAACTTCATAGAACAAATTCCCTTAATAAAAGGATAATAAGTCTAAGACTTAAACTCACCTTTAAGAGTAATATAAACCCTCAGGGAAATGAAGCTTTAGAATAAAGGTTTTTAACCTAGGGTTCATGGACTCCCCCAAGTACTTAGGAATCTGTGGATAGATTTTGGGGGATCTGTGGACTTTTCTGTGGAGTCAGATGAGGGGAAAATAACATCTTTATTTTCAGTAACTTCTAATTAGAATTTAGCAATTTTCAACTATTTAAAAACATTATTCTGATAAAGGGTTTAACAGGCTTCATCAGACTGCCAAAGAGGTCTTAATAAAAAAGGTTAAGAATGCCTGCCTTCAAATGAACATAGGCTCTTTGGTGTCAGCTAGCATGTCATCCCTAAGTGTTGGAGCAGTTCCAGACTAGAAAGGGGTCTTTAGGTCTGCCGTTATACACACTGATCCTTGTGATACAATAACCTTAGTTACTTCTGGTTTTTAAGTTTTGCAACTGAGCCTGGGCTCCCGGATACCAGAAATCACCTCAAAGCCTGGGAGCCAGGGTTAGCATTTTGGCACAGGGCCCTGTAATGGGGATAGAAAACAAATAATACCCTAATAAGTAATCAGCATGGAGAACCAAACACTGGTCAAAATCAAGAACCACAGGACTAGCCAAGCCAAAGCCCAAGAGAGAAGGCAGAAGGTAGAAACTGAAGCTGAGGTCCCCAAATAAGTAGAGGTTGTTGCAGCATCAAATATCTGAACAGAAATTGTTGTTGAACAAACAGTACTTCCAATTTTTTTTCCTTTTTCATCAAAAAAAAAATGTGTATTTTCTTATTCCTTCTCAAAGACCAGGGACTCTTTAATAGCCTAAGAGATCTGTTCTAGCTATAAAAATGTTATGAAAATCAACTAAGAAGGAAAGTGAGGAATTCATGACATTTATTTAATTTCTTTCTATCAGAAGTTTACATTAATGACCTGCTTTATTAACTAAGATTGTACTATTTAAATCTTTGAAGAGTTTATTCAATTTCTTTTTGTTTTTAGTGATGACCTATTTCAAAAGCATTTATTAATGCCTTTTGTTGCTACAGCGTATTTATTTCTGTTTCCCTTACCACCCCCAACTCAGCAAGAAGTTTCTTGAGACAAATTTTTGTTTTTGTTTTTTGGACGGCAATTGGGGTTAAGTGACTTGCCCAAAGTCACATGGCTAGTGTGTCAAGTATCTGAGGCCAGATTTGAACTCAAGTCCTCCTGACTCCAGGGCCAGTGCTCTATTCACTGCACCACCTAGCCACCCCAAGACAAAGATTTTAAAAGAAAAAAAGTGATTTAGCAAAACCAACTGACAATTAGCCATATTAGATGGTATATGCAAAATTTCATATCTGCAGTCTCCCATCTTTGCAACAAAGGAAAGGAGATGCATTTCTTCATTTTTTCCCAGGGTCAGTTTGGTAATTATGATAACAAAGACTTCCAGTTCACTTTATTTTTCCTTTAATTTACATTGTCATACTTACTGTGTATATTATTTTCCTGCTTTTGCTTACTTGGCTTGGTATTTGTTCACAGAAATAATTTATGCTTCCATGAATTCTTTATTTTTGTTGTTTCCTGGTAGAGTGGATACAGTGTAAGACCTAGAGTCAGGAAAACTTATTTTTTCTGAGTTCAAATCTGGCTTATGACACTGTATGACCTGGGGCAAGTCACTTGACTCTGTTTGCCTCAGTTCCCTTATCTATAAAATGAACTGAAGAAGGAAATGGCAAACTGCTCCTATATCTTGGCCAAGAAAACCCCAAATAAGGTCAAGGGTCATGGATTGTTGGTCATGTCTGAAAAATGACTGAACAACAACATCCTATTACATTCATGTACCATAATTTGTTTAGACATTGACCAATTAATGGGCACTATTTTATTTCCAGTTATTTGCTACCCACAAAAGAGCTGTAATATGCTGGTATATATGAAATCTTTCTTTTTGGCCTTGATGTCCTTGGAGAGAGAGAGAGAGAGAGAGAGAGAGAGAGAGAGAGAGAGAGAGAGAGAGAGAGAGAGAGAGAGAGTGTGCCTATAGCAGTGAGATCTCTAATGAGTATGGACATTGTGGTCACTTTTAAAGTATCATTACTTTGCAGTATATGATTGGTCTAATTCATACTGTAGCAACACTGTACTACAAATAAGGTTTTATTATAAAAAGAATGGAAATACTATATTGAAACACTAGTTGAATTTGGCAAATCTGAGCAGTGCAACCACAGCAATCTCAGACCTTTAAGGTCTTCAAATCGCATGGCTATGAGAGCTATCTGCCACCTGGTGGCAGCACACCAAATTGCAAAATCAGTTTTTAGATCCTGAAATAAATCCCTTTTATTTTTTTAATTTATCTTTTTATTTTTCCCCAGTTACATGTAAAAATAATGCTAACATTCATTTTTAAAACTTTCAATCTAAATTCTCCACGTTCCCCCCCTTCCCATTGAGAAGGCAAGCAATTTGATATAGATTATACATGTGTAGTCATGCAAAATATTTCCGTAATAGTCATGTTATGAGGGAAAAAAAAACAGAGAAAACCCCTCAAGAAAAATAAGGAAAGTAAAATAAAAAAAATAAGCTTAAATCAGTATTCAGACACCATCAGTTCTTCCTCTGGGGATGGACAGCATCCTTCATCATAAATCCTTCCAAGTTGTCTTGGATCACTGCACTGCCAAGAATAGCTAAGTCATTCACAGCCAATCATCTTACGATATTGTGGCTACCTTGCACGTAGAACATTTCACTTTGGATCAGCTCATGTAAGTCTTCAAAATTTTCTTTAGAGCATCTTTCTCATCATTTCTTATAGCACAACAGTATTCCATTATAATCACACACCACAAATTGTTCATCCATTCCCCAATTGATGTGCATCCCCTCAATTTCCAATTCTTTGCCCCCAGAAAAGAGCTACTATAAATATTTTTGTAATAGAGGTCTTTTTCATTTTTAAAAATTCTTTTTGGATAGTGACCTAGTAGTGACCTCAGAATTGTTTTAACTAGCATTTCTCCAGTCAATAGTGAGTTAGAGCATTTTTATATGGCTATAGATAGCTCCGACTACTTCATCTGAAAACTGTTCATATCTTTTGATCATTTATCAATTGGGGAATGACTTTTATTTTTATAAATTTGACTTGGTTTTCTATATGTTTGAGAAATGAGGCCTTTATCAGAGAAACTTGTTTCGGAATTTTTTTTACAGTTACTATTGCTTACTGTATTTCTCTCCAACCTATTTCCCCTATTTATTCTGTTCTCTTTCTCCTTTCACTCTGTCCCTCCTCAAAAGTGTTTTGCTTCTGACTACCCCCCCCATACCATCCTTTCTATCACCACCCCCCTTCTCCTATCCTCATTACCTCCTACTTCCCTGTAAGGTAAAATGGATTTCTCTACCCAATTAAGTCTGTATGTTATTCCCTCTTTGAATTAATTCTGATGAGAGTAAGGTTCACTCATTCTCCCTCACATTCCTTCTCTTCCCTTCCACTGTAAAAGCTTTTTCTTGCTTCTTTTATGTGGCATAATTTATCCCATTCTACCTCTCTCTTTCCCTTTCTCCTAGTATATTCCTCTCTCACTCCTTAATCTTATTTTTTTAAAAGATATTATCCCTTCATATAATCAACTTACACCTCTGCCTTCTGTCTATATCAGACCTGCATAACTTGGCAACAGACAAGGGCCAAAATTACAATAGGCTAAACTTCTTTGGGTTGTGGATAGGTTTTTAGAGGCTTACTTTCCAAGAAAAGGTATAATTAATGATTAAACGGTTCTGCAAATAAACTATATTTAAAAATGGAAATTTCAATTAATATCAATTAATTACATTTATTACTTAAGATTTTTATTTATCACGAAATCTCAATAATGTTAAAAAAATATTTTCCTAAGTGGCACAAGTTTTAATACATTTCCAGGTTTTTTTACTGTTTATGTTTAGTTAATGGGATGTGATACACTTCTTGTCATCAGTTTATCATTGCTACTCTTTGCTGCACAGTCATATGGGAAAAACTTATATTCTTAAAAACAGTCCTTTCATTGGGACATAATCCAGAAACTGCAATCAGCACACACTTCTTTCTGAAGTCACCTGCAGTAAAAGACTTCCCAGCAGCAGCAATTTCTTTAGAAATCTGAAAACTAACCTTAGTAGCCACCTCATTTTCTGAGTTTATATTCTTGAAAAACTGTTTTTCCCCAATGAGACTTTTCAACAATTTAGACACTTTAATTTGTTTTTTCATTGTCAGGATGTTCTGATTTGAAATGGAAATGAAGATTGTATTCCTTTGGAACATTACTACTTCTTGGCAAACAAGGCTCAATATTTTTTCTCTCACGTAAGTAAACAAGTATCTATTTGTTCACTCTGGATTAAATACTCAATGTTCTGATTCAATCTTCCTTTTCTTTTTATCACCCATTTTACAGAGTCACCCCAAAAATTTCAATGTTAGAACCAAAAAGTCTCCACAGCAACTGCTCACATACAAAGAAATACTAGACTGAGTGTCCGACCTTGGAGAAAGCAGCAGACACTCATGTAACTTGGAGGGCAGCCACGCAGAGAGGGAGAAGAAACCATCACATCATTGCTACTCATCGTATAGCGGGCATGAGTTGCATTGGCACATGGCTATACTCAATTTGTCTCTGCTCAATGTCAGTAATGACCACAAAAATAGTGAAAAGATATGACTGTCGCTCCTTTCAGACTTGAGACAGACTGGCAATGGTAGGTTGTACGTGACAAACAGGAGAGAGTGCACAGTGGTAACCCACCTGCCAAATTACATGATGCACGCAATAGTGACCAGTGGAAGGCAGGTTAAGTGGGGGCATGGACACAAAGCACTTGTTACACCTTTACTTTCTTTTATATCCACTACATTTTTCATGGGCCACCAGAAATCCTTTGGTGGACTGCAAGCAACTCACGGGTCACATGTGCAGGCCTGGTCTATAGATACTCCTTCTAATTGCCCTAATAATGAGAAAGTTCTTATGAGTTACAAGCATCATCTCCCCATGTAGGAATATAAATAGCTTAATGTCTGAGGCCAGATTTGAACTCAGGTCCTCCTGACTCCAAGGCCACTGCCCTATTCACTGCACCAACTAGCTGCCCCTTCAGTCTGCTTTTGTACCTCCTTTTCCATTTGGCCAACTCTACTTTTTAAGAAGTTTTCTCCTTCAGTGAATTTTTGTGCCTCTTTTTCCATTTGGCCTACTATGTTTTTTTAAGGTGTTACTTTGTTCAATATTTTTTGGTGTCTCCTTTACCAAGCTGTTGCCTTGTTTTTCATGATTTTTTTGCATCACCCTCATTTCTCTTCCCAATTTTTTTCTCTACTTCTATTATTTGATTTTCAAAATCCTTTTTGAGCTCTTCCATGGCCTGAGACCAATTCATATTTTTCTTGGAGGCTTCATCCAAAGCTTTAATAACTTCTTCTGAGTGTATGTTTTTTTAAATTAATTTATTTATTTTTAGTTTTCAACATTCATTTCCACAAAATTTTGAGTTACAATTTTTCTCTCCATCTTTCCCCTATACCCACCCCAAAATAGCAAGCCTGCTGAATATCCCTTCCCTCAATCTGTTCTCTCTTATAGCCTCCCCATTAACCCCCAACTTTCTTTTTTTTCCTAAGTCAAATTTTTATTTATAATTTTAACACATACAACTCAAAATACATCAGTTACTTCCCAAGCCCCAGACCCCTAATTCAGAGAAATCAGAAGCTGTAAGGACCAGCCAGTTATGAGGGTCCAGTCCTAGCCCCTAGGACCCACCTTTCAGGACTGCATTCAGAATGCCTGGGGTGGAGTGGGAGGTGGGGTTCTAAGCCTTGAACTCCTAGGTGATAGTATCTGACAGGGGTGGAAGGCATGAATGTGGGAAGGGCATTCCAGTTGGGCATAGTCAGGGAAGCTCAGCATTGACCAAGCAGAATTTCAGCCTGACTCTGCCCAGCCAGCTCCCTGGCCTTTTCTCAGCACCATCCTACAAGATGGACCTTGAAAAGCATCTTCAAAGAGCTGTTCTCCTTCTCCTCTGCTGCTGTCTCCCATCTGACTCAAGACTAGAGCAATTTATGTGTTCCAATACCCCTGAGCCCTACAGCAGCCTTCCATGTCCTGGGATGCCTGGCCCCCTGGGGAGGGAGGACAGACCAAGGACCTCTCCAAGGGGGTGCAGAGACTGCAGCAGCCCCTGCTCCTACTTGAAGCCTAAAGGAAGCTGACTTTCCAACCATCCTTACAAATGGAAAGATTACACATATAACCCAACACTGGAGATGAAACATGAGACAAAAGAAAGAACTGTTACAAATCAACATGCCTCCTGAACTTTGACTCTCCCCCTGGTGTCCAAAGTGTGCATGGTGGCTCCTGGAGGGTTCCTGGACTCCCGGCTCATTGGCAACACAGCGACAAATTCAAAGACAAGGGAAGCCTCAGCCCTGCTCTTCTGGTCCCCAAGGTTGCCTGGGGTGGAGGAAGAGGCTGCAGGAGCTGAGGAAGTTCTCTCATGGAAGTTAGAAATGGACAGCTGCACAGGCAATGGCTTCTGTTCTGACATGGGCCCCTCTGCCCTCTCCTGAGAATTTCTCCAAGAAAGAGCTAGAGCTGCTGGTTGGGGCTCCCATATGACTCATTTTTTTTTTTTGCTTTTTGGGGAGCAATTGGGATTAAGTGACTTGCCCAAAGTCACACAGCTAGGAAATGTATCAAGTGTCTGAGGTCACATTTGAACTCAGGTCCTCTCGACTCCAGGGCCGGTGCTCTATTCACTGTACCACCTAGCCACCCCCCCATCTGATTCATTCTAACCAAGCCCTCATCTCCTAGGGCATTTCTTCCCTTGAACACAGGAGTATGGCTGGCTTCTTCCCAAACTTTGCTAATCAATGATTTTTCCCTTGCTGCTTCCCCAAATCAGCTGGTTCTTGATTTTTCAATAATTTATAATGTTAGAATCTGGCCTCAGTTTTTTGGGGGAAATGATTTTTATGCCTAGAAAATGACCTGGTTCTGGGTGAGCATATTAATTACCCTTGTCCTGGAGAAAAGGAGGTTTATGGTTTATGTCATGGCTTTAGAAAGGAAAAGGGTGGGGAAGAAGGGGAGGAGAGGAGGGGAGAGGTAGCTCCTGACTATGAGTGACTATTCAGAGCAAGTTAAAAATGAGGAGGCTGGGACTCCAGGGGGACCCCTGCCCCTTCTTCCTTCCTTGGAAGAATGTGCCCAGGACTGAGCCTCAAGAAAGAAGCCTTATTGCTGGGGATCCAGGGGAGACAGACACATTAGTGTTCACCTCCATCCATAGGTAAAAAGATGAACCAGAAGCAGAGATTTGTGGGGCGTGTGGATCATTGAAAACAACAGAACCTCACACTCACTTCAATTCTCACAGCTGGGCTTTTCATTTGAAGGGCTCATCCTCCCCAGAATGCAGACCCAAAGGCCTTGAGCCAGAGTCCCCATCCTCCCAAGCAGCCTGTTCTCCTCCCTTGCCCGGGGTGTCCATGGCCAAGATTGCCTCACAGCCGTCCCTAGCACAGCCACTCCTGTGTCTGCACCCATCCCACAGCTCTCTGAGGCCCCTCTGGAGCCAAAGGTGGCAACACAAGCAAGCCCCATGCCCACCAACTCCCATGAGCCCAAGGTGGCCCAGAGGAAAAGTGTCTGTGATAAGGACATGAGAAAGGTTATACTCTACATGACGAGGCCCTGAGCTGGTTCTCCCCCAGGAGAGGGGAGAAAGGAAGCAAGTGAGAAGAGTCTGGCTCATGAAGTGCTCTGTGCATCACTGTCTCTGCCTGCAAGCCCCGCAGGGGGCAATCCTGAAACCTGGCAGGGCTGGAGGGAGGAGCTGTGCCCAGCTGTCCATCCCAGCTGTCTGTCCATGGGGTTCCATGCTGACAGCCACCTGAATGCCCTCGCCAGGCCCTTGCGGGCCATGAGCAGTGGAAGGGTCAGTCTCTCAGCCGGCTGGTGGAACAAGCTCCCAGGCAGCTGTCAACCCAAGCCCGGGAAGGGTCATCTGGGTGAACCCAAGGGGCTGGGGAAGGAGAAAGAGCTCCTCAGGGAGGAGAGATAGTGCTGCCACCAGGGACTTCTTGGGGCTGCACAGGCCCCCATCATCAACAGCCTCTTGTTGACCTTGGATTCCTTCTCCAGAGACTCCTGCAGGACAGCTTGCTCTGTGGAGAGCTGCCTGAAAGTGGCCTACATGCTTGTCCATCCGCGCTTTCAGGTCCTCATTCTTCTGCTGGACTCTCTTCAGCTTGTCGACCAGGACTGGGTTACTGTCCACCTAGGTGGTCTTCTCTCTGGAAGCTGCTTTCTGCTCCTCTAACGGAAGCTTTTCATTCAGAGCATCCTTCTAACTCTTCAGATCATGGGTCTCTTTCTCCAGTGATTCACGCTTCTCAGAGAATAGCTCCTCCAAGGACATCTTCTACAGATCATGGAACTCCTTGATTTCTGTGAGGGAGGTTTCCTAGGCCTTCTTCAACAGATCGACTTGCTCCGAATGACTGGCCTCAACTTCTAACTTGAAGGCTTCGTGGGCAGCATTTAAATCATCGACCTGACTCTGCATATGGGCCTGGTACTTCTGGACCTCCTGCACACACACACTCTGCAGCCTCTCACACTTGCCCATGTAGCGTGCCTTCAGCTGGTTCTCCTGATCTGCCTGGTGCTGCACATTCAGCTTGTCCACAAAGGCCTGGCATGTGGTCTACAGCATTCTGGGGGCAGTGACCAGCTCTCCCCACAAGCTGACCAGCTTCTGTGGCAAGGCCTGGTGCTGTTTCCAAGCTTCTTCCCTCTTAGCTCTGCCTTACTCTGGCCTGTCATGTCCTCCAGGAAAAGTCTTCCTGCCCCCGAACTTTCTAGTAGGGCAAGATGGCTTTCTATATCCCAGTGCCTGTATATCTTATTTCCCACTTGCATGTAGAAAATATCTGTTTTTAAAACTTTGAGTTCCATATTTTTTTCCCCTTCTTCCCTCCTCACCTGCCCCCACTGGGAGGATAAGAAATTCAATATAGGTTGTACATGTATAGTTACCCAAATCATTTCCATAACTGTTATATTGTGAAAAACCAACTATACTTCCCTCCATCTTATCCTGTTCCCCACTTAGTCTATTTTCTCCTTTGATCCTATCCCTTTTCCAAAAATGTTTTCTTCTAACTACCTCTCCCAGAGTCTGCCCTCTCTTCTATCATCTCTCCCTCTTATCCCCTTCCCCCCTATTTTCCTGTAGGGTAAGATACCCAATTGAGTGTGTATGTTATTCCCTCCTTAAGCCAAATTCAATGAGAGTAAGGTTGTCCCTTTCCCTTTCACCTTCCTGCTCTTCCCCTCCATTGCAACAGTTTTCTCTTGCCTCTTTTATATGAGATAATTTACCCTAATCTATCTCTCCCTTCCTCCTTCTCCCAATAAATTCCTCTCTCACCTCTTAAATTTTATTTTTTAGATATCATCCCTTGATATTCAACTCATCCTCTGTATTCTGTGTATACATGAACATATATATGCCCACAATCACATATATATTTCTATACACATACACCCTCCTATATATACATATATGTATGTATACATATATACATAAATATTCCCTTCATCTATCCTCATACTAAGAAAAGTCTCATGAGTTACAATTACCATTTTTCCATGTAGGAATGTGAATAGTTCAACTTTAATAAGTTCCTGATAATTTCTTTTTCCTGTTTACCTTCTCATTCTTCTCTTGCTTCTTGTATTTGACAAATTTTCTTTTCAGCTCTGGTTTTTTCAACAAGAATGCTTGAAAATCCTCTCTTTCACTGAATGACCATATTTTCCCCTGAAGCATTTTACTCAGTTTTTCTGGGTATGTGATTCTTGGTTTTAATCCTAGCTCCTTTAACCTCTGTAATATAATCCAAGCCCTTCAATCCTTTAATGTAGAAGCTGCTAGGTGTTGTGTTATCCTGATTGTGTTTCCACAATATTCAAATTCTTTCTTCCTGACTGCTTGCTGTATTTTCTCCTTGACCTGGGAACTCTGGAATTTGGCAATGATATTCCTAAGAGTTTTCTTTTTGGGACCTTTTTCAAGAGGCAATCAGTGAATTCTTTCCATTTCTATTTTGCCCTCTGGTTCTAGAATATCAGGGCAATTTTGCTTGATAGTTTCTTCAAAGATGGTGTCTAGGCTCTTTTTTTGATCATGGCTTTCAGGAAGTGCAAAAATTTTTAAATTATCTCTCCTGGATCTATTTTCCACGTCAGTGGTTTTTCCAATGAGAT
>CM053585.1:178345093-178371297 GCA_028646515.1 Pseudochirops corinnae | reverse complement strand
GTTTATTGGAGGCCTCTGGTGGGGGCGCTCTGGCTGCGCTCTCCTCCTCCCTCTCTCTCCCATGATCTTTCTTTTCCCCGAAGAAGGAATCTAGGGTTTGGGAGCTGTTCTTACTTAGCTTCTTATGCTTATTCTTACTCATGGTTGTTCAGACCGTGATTTTATTTTATTTTTTTTAATCTTTATGGGGCTCTGCTTCCAGAAGGGAAAGCTCTGTCCCAAATCACTGGGGTCCTCCTGGCTGCCGTAGACTTCCAGCTGACTGGATAATGAAGACTCCAGGACCGAGGCCCAAGACGGCGATCCAGATCCAGGCTGCTCAACGCGAGAGCCCTGGCCTGAAAACAATCGCTCAGTCCCCCCGCTTTCTGCAGGCCGTGGGCGGGGAGCTACAACGCAGAGGCGCAGAGGCGGGTGCAAAACCTCTGCCTTTCGCTTTTCCGCTCTGGAGACCTTTCGGCCAGACTGGACTGCTTATCTCCCCCATTCGAAATCCCCACTCGCTGCTGGTGCTAATCCGCAGCTGGTGCTAATCCTCTGTTCACCTGAAAGGCTCTTCCCCGGCCCCGGGGCGCAGCTTCGGCTTCAGGCCAGGCTGGCTTCCCTTCGCAGTGCTGATATGGTTCCTCGTAGCCGAGCTGACTTTAGTGGGAAGTATCCTTGTGTGTGTTTTGGAGTTGTAGGATTGGTTTAGAGTCCTATTTTATGGGTATTTTCGGGTGGCTGTGTGAGAGCTGCGATATATTGCTGCTGCTACACCGCCATCTTGGCTCCGCCCCCGCTGTGGTGAACTTTAGAGATTTAAATACATACTTGTACACACATACATGCACACACACATATATACATACACATACACACACATATAAAAACTGTTCATGTTGTCTATCAAATGCACTCTGTTCAGTATCTCTGTCCTAAATACTTTATATAAATACTTACCACCCAACATAAATAATGTATTATATTTATTGTACTACCTACTGGAATTGAAATCTTTAAAAAAGAACCAAGATTCTTTTGTCAAGCTATAAGTTTACTGTTCATAGCCTGAAAATGCCTATGCTCTTCTACCTGCATCTGTGATAGCCCAACAGTATCAAGGCCTTCACTCCTGCATGGCATTCTAATTTCCTCATTTTGATGTATATGCTTCTGTCACTGGTACTGAATCACTCTGACTTGGGTCTTTTGCCACTTCTTATCGCTGTCTTCTGTCTGTTTGTTTGATCAGCCACTCTGTCATCTCCATTGCCTGAGGCATGCAGCAGAATTCTCTCCTAGCCTGTGCAGCTGGACTTTTTTCACTTGGTCTCTTGCTGTTCTGCACATCATGGCTGTTCCAGTTTCTAGTTTAAACACTTGTCTAGACATTTTTTGTGTGTACCAATGGTCTGGTACCACATTGGTCCAGGTGAAGCTCCTCCTTCATATATATGTTCCAAATGTCTGAAAAGGTCGCTACATTCCTAATAAAAACTAAAAATCTTCTTTATACCATCATCTCATCCAAACATTGAGACTATGAAACTTTTTCCTGCTTATGAAATGGGAAATATCTCAGATAATACCACCATAGAGATTCTAGTGGATTTCACTTTCTTTATTAGCCTAAATCCATTCTTCATATCTTCCCTACTATATTTCTACTTATCAGTTAACTAATATTCATTAAGTGCTATGTGCCAGGCACTGTGCTTAAGTGCTGGAATACAAAGACAGACAGAAGGCAGTCCTCACTCCCACTGAGCTCCCATTCTACTGGGGGAAACAACAGGGAAATAACTACATACAAACAAAATGTGGGCAAGAATCAATATAAAGCAGAGATAGTAGGGAGAAGGCGATAGCATTGAGGGGGAATCAGGAAAGGCTTCTTGCAGAAGGTAGAACTTTAACTAAGACTTAGAAGAAGCCAGGAGGCAGAGATAAAGAAGGAAAACATTCACATATGCTGGACAGCCAATGAAAATGCTCTAGTTCAACTATCAAATCTGAAATATAGAAGAAATAAATATGGAACTGGCTAGGATGTAAATGTATTGCTATAGACTGTTGAAAGCATAGTTTTAGTCATGGAAAAATTATAGGACATTTATAAGTGAAAAAGTTAAAAACAAGATTTTTGAATATTAAAAATAAAATGTGATGAACTGAAACAATCCCCCAAATCACTGGTATATAAAGGAGAAAAATGAAAATTCTTGTGAAGCATCTTACAAGATCAAGTTGTTTTATTCAATAGTTCTCAATCTTAACAATGATAGATAGTTCCACAGATAGAATACTAGATGTGGAGTCAGAAAGACCCAAGTTAAATCCATTTGGATATACTTGTTAGCTGTATGACTTTGGGCAAGTCGCTGTCTCAGATTCTTCATCTGTAAAATGAAAATATGCAGCACCTACATCTCAGAGTAAATGGCAGTATAAAGTAAGATAATATTTGTAGAGTGCTTTGCAAGACTTAAAGCATGATGTAAGTGCTAGCTATTAAGAAGCAATAAGAATCAATTATCTAGTTCCTTTTCAACCTCAATATTATGCCTATTATTCAAATATTATTCAATTTTAAGCAAAAGTGTCGTAAAAATATAAATAATATAAGGATTAGTCCACAAATCATCAATGATAAGAGATTTTAAGCTCTTGTTAATAATGGTGAATTCTTGTATTGGGTAGGAGATTGGATCAGCTCTGGGTAGCTCTGGTCAGTACTTCAAGAGTTAACTAAGTGTAAACAGTCATTATAGGTAGAGTTACGCTACAAGCAGTCACAAGAGGCAGCAGAAAACTAGAGAAGTGTATAGAGAGGCTAATAAGCTTCAGGCCATTGGGTCCTCTGTCAAAGTAAAGGATGCTTTGAGATCAGGCAAGAAGTTTCAGGATAGTCAAAGACCATCTCCACCAAAGGATAGGGAAGGCATAGAAACCAGAAAGTAAGATAAATCAACCTTTAGAAATAGGATGGGAAGATTAGAAGGTACAAAAGTGGTAAGGTAAAATCAGGACAGTTTAGAGAGAAACTCTTACTGATATCAAAATAGGAATCAGCATAACATTAATGAAGTCAAAATCGAGGTTAAAAAGAGCAAAGCTGAATGGATCAGAGTACTAGCTATGGACTGATTATTAGTGTATAAGCACTGGGTTTCAGTAATAGAGGAGGATGAGAAATTAATGAAATTGTTTCACCAAGGACAGTTCTAAGCCTGAGACCTTTTAATACCACTTACAGCTAGCTGGATATGAAAGTTCTTTGACCCAAAATGCTTTATGTGCTGTTATCCACTGGTGTGAGGGCAGAGGCCAGAGCTAAGAGTCCTCTGTGGCTAACTGAGAGCCCATGCAATGCAGAAAAAATCCACAGTGATAAAATCTCTGTTCACGAAGGAATAGAAGCAAAAACTGCGTCAAGGGGTCAGATATACAAGTGTTGACCTGTGATTTCAACAGTGTGGGAAACTATAGGGAAACTTTACTAATGCACATTGAAAACTGTTTTGTTAACCTATAGTCTACACAGAGTTGCCTGGGACAGTGAATGAAAAATTAAGTCGTTTGCCCAGGGTCACACAGCTGGGTATCACAGGAAAGACTTCAACCCAGTGTGTCCTCATTCAACATTGATTCTCTAGGCCAGAGCTTCTTAAACCTTTTCCACTCGAGACCTCTTTTCCTATTTCAGCAGTGGTAGTTGACATTGCACAGCTTGAGGACATGCACAGTGCAAAGTGCACATGCTGTGTATTCAGAACCGAGGCTGCAGTGAAATTGCATGATGTAATATGGGCAAGTATTGCCAGAAACACCTGGGATTCATTACATGTTTGATTTTTAATTAATTTTTTGATGTTCATTCAGAAACCTTTTACAGTTGCCATATTTTTCAGACCCATAATTTAAGAAGCACTGCTACATTTTACCACTACTTCTTCATTTGCCTACGGAGTGAAGAAGCTAAAGGAACAAGGGCCCAAGGCAGGTTTCATATCTCACGATAAGAAGAATAGGTTATGTGAGGAGAAAGCACCAGACTCAGTCTGAGGTTAGGCCAGACTTCAAACAAATTGAGTGTCTAATGCAGTCTGACTTTAACAAAGTTTCTACCTAATTTATCAGTCAACAAGATGAACATACCTTGTTTGTTCTTCCATATGCTCCAGCTTCCAGCTATCAACAGTATTTCTCTTCTCCTTAAAAATGCCTTTCTGCATTACTTCATGACATTTCTCTCTCTCTGTCATATGACTCTCACGGATATACAAGCTCAGCTATCTGTACATGAAATAACTTCATCTCCCATTACCATCACATGCCGTAGTCTGACCTAGAATTGTCTCTTACCTTGGAGGAATACCCACATGACAAGAGGACACTGTGGCATAGGCTGGAAGGTTATTCCCCCCTGATGCCCTTTTCTCCTCACCATGTGAATTCCCTATTTCCCTGAGACTTTTTTTCTTCTCAGCAGTCTAAGGTTTACCCTGCTGGATTTTGGACTTTTCTCTCATAATGACCCTGAAAGCCTTCTCAACAAATGGTACTCTCAGCTGCCATCTCCTATAGAATTTGTTTTTTATGGGAGCCCCTTCCTTCAGGTGCAAGTAGATGGGAATGTGCTCTAATTTCCTTTTGCTACCACTTCAGTGCTTGCTATTCTACTCTGCAACAGAGTGCAAGTGATTTCCCCTTAATAATGTCCTTCCCCATCCCTGAAGTCTCTCATGCTGCTTAGCAAATAGATAAACCCTTGCTAGCAGCAATTTACAGCTAGAAACAGTCTGTGCACAGCGTTAGCTAGTCTTTATGGTGGTGATAAGGGATTCTTCTAAAAATCTCCTTCAGAGCTGCATTGCTAACTGGCTTGCTGGTAACAAGATTTTTGCAGGCAGGCTTATATTCCAGTGTATGTGTGTGGGTGGGTTTAATTTTTAAGTCTCTCTCTAGTGGTACCTACTCCCTGTGCTGCACGTGACGTCCTGTCATTGGCTGAATTTGACTACCTTTCTGGGCTTGCTGACGAAGTACAGACGTGTGCTTGCCTAATAAATAGTTCTCTTGTCCCTACTTTTCCCTCAGTATGCTCAGTGGGGTAAGCTACCTTGTGGAGGAGATCCTTCGTCATGTGATTGTTCTGTTTCCTTAGAGACACCAGCAGCGTAGTGCATTAAGATGCCAGTTCCGTAGAGAAAGAAGAGACATTTGCTACAGAGCACCAAGGTTTGATGTCTTTTGCTTGCATTTATGTTTTGCTGCTGGGCTTATCGAGATTTTGTATTCTTGGCAGGATGCCACAACCCCCTGTAACTTCTCTGGGAGTTGATATAAAAGTGGCAACCCATTTTATGTGTTCCTATATGGTTAACATCCTGAAAGTATGTCTGTCTTCTCTGGAGGCATATTTGTTTCTAATATTGTAGGTAGATTACTGTAATAGCTCATGAAGGGGTATTGTTTGGGCTATTTTCTTGACCTTTTAACAGTAACTTATTGAAGCATTTGAGTCACAGTCCTTTCTTATCATCTTCCTAAAAATGCTATGAGCCAAGTCTGTGTGGAGTGGTGACAACTTGTTCCCTAACTCCTTAATGGAGGATGAAAAGAAGGAAGAATGAAGAGGGATTAATAGAAAGGTTTTTAAGGAAAAAGTGGCTGGTTTCCTTTGGTCTGATTACCAATTTAGAGAATCTTTGACTGGTTTTTCATTGCAGTGATTCTGAATTGACACATGCCATCAGATAGTTCACTGGAATTCTTAGGCTAATTCTATCTCATTATGTAGTTTACCCTTTCTGGGAACCAAACAGGAAAGGGCTGAGATTCATCCCTATCTCTGACTCAGAAACACTGCTTCATTGTAAAAGTACTATATGGGAATAAGTATATAGAATGCATATATATGTTAAACCTCAATTCAGGAAGGATATACATATGTTGTAATGTTGATGTTGGAGCTGTCAGGGATGTGAAGTCTAAAACAAGTGTTATATTAGCCCTGCTTAAATTTAAAAAAAAAATATTGCAAGGCAATTCATTTATATTTTGAGTTGGTTTTCAGATTTTTTTTTTTTCCTTTCAGCTTCCTGTGGTAAGAAACAAAACAATCTTTCCCTGGAAGCCTGAGATCCTATTTTAAACATACAATATTTAATCTGTAAAATCATTTGGCTATAAATTTTTTAAAGCTTGTCATTTTTTAAAAGGTAGTTTCTTTCATATGACAGAAGGTTCTGTACAACTTGACTTAATTGTTGAGGTGGTCATTTTATTTTATAGGGATAAATAAAGAGCAAAATATGACACTGTCAAGGAGGATAAAAAGGACCTACATTTGGCAGGTCTGCTCTCTAGAGGCAAAGCATTGCTGTAGAGGTCCAGATTGCTGGAATCCTTTCTTTGAACTCCAACAGAGAGCTCCAACAGAGCTCCAGCATAGCAGCATTCATGGACAAATCAAATCCCACATTTTCTCTGCAGCTTACTTGGATAGATAAGCTGGTTTTCTTTCCTGGTTATGGTGATTTTTCCAGTCCTGTATAAAGAAAGAATTATAGGTTGGTAAGTGAAAGATAAAGTAAATGACCATGAAAAGAATAAATACAACTTTGATCTACAAATATCTCAAATCTAGGATAATCACCTCTGGAGGGACCTAGACAAGACAGTATTCTAAATCTCTTTCCTTTAAGAGCAAATCACCCCTAATTCAGGGTGAAAGAAAGGGGCACGCATTGGTATAGTGTTTCCTTGTTGATGTCAGCAATTCACTGCCTGTTTATAGAATTGAGAAACTTTGAGTAAAGGAGTTGTCAGCCAGGACTTTCTACCATCTAAATCAGTAAAATTTGGATGGAGAACAATAATATTCTCTTGGTAGAAATTCTCTTGGAAGTTATGGAAATTAAGAAAGCTAACTCTCTGAATAAATATAAAAAATAAGTTAGGAATAAAGCTTTGTTAGGATAGATATGGTTTCATTCGTACATTTGTATACCTAGAACCTAGATAACCCCATGCGCTGGTACCCAGGAAGGTCTTTAATAAGGGTCTGCTGATTGATTCCAGTATCATGTAGTTTGAATTCAGGTAAGGAATGTTATGTGCTCACCACCTTTTTTATTAGTGTGTTGAGAGTGATGAATTAAGAATATTGGACCATTTTTCTTTTTATTGCATAGGAGAAAATGAAATTAATAAAAAGAAATTTAATCCCTTAAGATCGCCTTCATTGGAGTGGTAGTCTATCAGCAAAAGTTTAAGCAACTGAGGAATGGACAACAATTATTGTAGTTCACATAATACATGTTAAATTCTATCACAATAAACTGAAATAATTATGAAAATTATTTTATTATACTAGAATTTTGTTTATTTAATTTATCTTGAAATAATTGGTCAAGAGTTTTGAGACTTCTGTTAATATAATGTCACACAGGTTATTGAGTTAAAATGGTACTTGTCATAGTAGATTTTTTACAGGTAAATAATGTAATAGAGAAGTGGGTATATTTAATTTCAGGTAAATAATGAGTGATCATGTATGTGCATTGATGAGATTGTAAATTAAACTAAAATACAGTCGTGGAAGAAGCAGAGGGCTTACTCAGATCTTACTGTATCTGCCACTTACATGTGTTTTGATGTTGGGCAAATAATTTAGCCTAATTCTTTTTCTCATCTACAAAATAAAGATGATATCTTTTCTGCTTAACTTAGAAGGATGGCAGGAAGATCAGATGAAATAATTTATTTGAAAGCATTCTGAAAATATTAAAGTACTATATAACTATAAAGTCAGGTAAGGTTCTGTGGAGGTAGTGTTAGGCATATGGTATAGTTGATTAAGACATATATAGTTGGGTAGAATTGATAGCAATTTTCTATACTTGTCAAAAATTTAGTGGAGAACATAGGACTTCAGGTGCTACTTGAATGTAAGAAAGGAGAACTAATTTGTGGAGGAAATGATGGATATAGAGTGTAATAGAAAACTTTATTGAGAATAGGATAAGTAAATGAAACAGAACAGATTACCTAGAGAATAGTAGAGAGGATAGGCTATGAAGTAGGAGACAAAGGAAATTAATTATTTGGAGATATTTTATCAAAGGCTTTGAAACAAAGATTGTTTATCTTTGGCCTGGTTTGTAGAACAATGGGAAAGACCTGTATAAACCATAAAGAGGTAGCTAGTGGGTCACATTAGCAACAAGATGGCAGACTAGACAATTTTCTCTGATCCCCACAAACTCTTAAATCTCTCCAAAACAGAAATTAAGAGCCAAAGATGAAGCAACTTCAGCTGTCTTTGTAGGCTAGGACAGTTGGAGTCCAAAACAAGACAAAACAAACAAAAAAAAACCTTATGAACTGATGCTCACTCACCCTGAACTCACTCACCCTGAACTCACCCCTCTGTTCATTTACTCAGCAAATGTGGGTTGGACAACCCCATAGCACTAGTGTGGCAAAGTTCTGACCTGCTGGTACTGGGGCAAATAACCCTGTATCACCAGCAGTGCAAAGCTCTGAACTGTGTGCTGGGAGGGAGAACCCCATAGCACCAGTGCAGCAGGTCTCTAAACTGTCAATGCTGGGCCAGAAGACTGAGAAACAGAAGGTGCAGGATAGAACACTCTGGGGGGGGGGGGGGTACTGTGCAGCATTCAACTAAACTTAAGAGGAAGGACACAGCATCCAACTGGAGTCTGTTCTGACCATTCAGAAGTCACTTAGGGCAGAGACTTAGGCTGGCGAACCATGAATTGCTCAATGTAGGAGTCTGAGACAGTTTGAGATCCAGCCCCCAAGAAAACCACCTTCAGGGACAGAGTCAGAAAATAAATAAGGAAAAATCAAGGGATAGAGGGGAAGACTGAAGTTACCAAAGATCTCAAAAAAGAAGAAAACTCAAAGAACTTGAACATTAGCAAATAAATTAACAGAGAAAACATTAACAACAGAAGGAAATATGTTCTCTGTATCTAATACGTGAGTTCATATATTTGTGAATAAATACTGTAAAACAAAAAGATAATCCAATACTTAATGAGACAGTGGACTCTGTGGAATGTGAGGAGATTATGGAACCACAACATACCATTCCTGTGTGATTCAAAGGAAAAATAAGAATTATGAATGCAAAATTTATGGTCTACATGGCAAAAATAAGGGGCAGAATAGAAAATTTGGATTGGTGATGCTGAGTCTCCCCAAAATGAAATCACAAGAAAACCAGAAGAAATAAAAAGAGTAATTAGAACGCATTATACACAGTTATATGCTAACAAAAGTGAGAACACAAAATAGATAAATACCTTCAAAAATATAAAATACCCAAACTATAAGACGACCAAATAGAAATCTAAAATAACCCAGAAAAGTAAATAGGTCTAGCTATAAAGGAGCTCCCAAAGGGGGAAAAAGTTCCTGGTCCTGATGGATTCACAGGAAAATTCTATGAAACTTTTAAAGAATAATACCATCACATCACAAAGTTTTCTCAAAAACTAAGAAAGAAAGAAAGAAAGAAAGAACCCTACCAGAATCCTTTTATGAGACACATATACTCCTAATACCTAGCCCAGGGAAAGATGAAACACAAAAAGAAAACTATAGGCCAATATCATTAGTGAACATTGACTTAGAATTTTTAAACACAAGCATATGAAACAACCTACAGCAAATTATCCAAAAAATAGTTCATTATGACTAAGAGGAATTTATACCAGGGATGCAGGGATGGTTTGACATTAAGAAAACAATCAATATAAATAATTGCATTAAAAACTAAAACATCCCAAACCACTTGATCATTTTAGTAGATTCAGAAAAAAAACTTTGACAAAGTACATCACTTTAATATGACAAACCTTACAAAATGTAGGCATAGAGGGACCTTTTAAAAATATTATAAAAAGCATCTGTCTAAAACCAAAAGCAAGCATCATATGCAATGGAGATAAAGTAGAACCTTTCCCAATAAATACAAAAGCAAAACAAGAATGTCCAGTCTCCTCACTATTATTTGATGTAGTTCTAGAAATGCTAGCAACAGCAGTAACACAAAAGAAATTCCAATTATAAAGGTACTGATGATACTTATTGAGACAGTTAACAGCTTTTGCAAAATTACTAGATATAAGCAAACAGTTCTCTAAAGAAGAATTTCAAAATATCTACTTTATGTAGAAGGTTTCAAATTATTAATAGTAAGAGAGATGCAAATTAAAGCAACGCTGGGGTTTTACCTCACACTACAAGTTGACAAAAATTACAACATTTCTATATAATAACAACAAAACCCAAGGAGCCATGATAGGAAGGGAAATCCTATTTTTGAAATGGCTAAGTGCATAAAATATTTGGGGATTGACCTGCCAAAGCACGCAAAAGATTCATTTAGATTCAATTACAAAGCGTTCCATAAAGAAATAAAGAATAAATTTAAGAGCTGGAGGAATATCCAGTGCTCATGGCTAGGCTTTGACAATATAATTAAAATGACAAACTGCCAAAGTTAATTTACTATTTTAATGCTATACCAATTAAGTTGCCAAGGGGATACTTTTTTGGTTTGTAAATTTTATTATTTATTTTAAACTTAAATACAAAATGAAAAAAGAAAAATAAAACATTGCTATGTACATAACAGAACATGAGAGAATTTCATATAGAACAATACAATACAATGATTTCAAGAAAACCTATATAATAAATGCTACACATTGTTTTCAAAGCTGCCTGGCTTTTCCTTTCTTTCTTGTAGGTTTTTTTCTCTCTGCTGTGCACTTATTTTATTTTTCCCCTCCCCCACTCTATTCTTACCCTAGATAGATAGCTAGACAGACATATAGATAGATATTTATAAACATACACATATTTGCACATATGCACTTATACACACACATTAGATTTCCTATGCTTATTCCCACATGTTTTCTATTTCTCTTAAAAGTGGATAGCATCTTCTGTCATAAGTCCAAGTCTTCCTATGTTTTTCTAAATCAACCAGCTCATTTCCTCCACCACAACAATTTTCCAACCCAATCATGTCCTTATCTGAGAGATTGTGCAGTATATTAATTTTCAGCATTCCTTGTATTCTTGGCTGCATAGGTTTTATTCATACAAGAACATTTAAGTTAAAATAATTGAAATTATTTTATACTTCAACAGTGCTCTCCCTAATGATATAGTTTAAGGTCTGATACTGTGGAATCTTCTTTCTTTGCATCTTTTCCCCCTGGTTTCTTGAAGTCCCTTACCTTTTGTTCTTCCATATGAACTTTGTTATTATTTTTTCTTATTAAGATAATTTTTAGTAATTTAATTGCGATGTCATTGATTATAGAACTTGATAAAGTAGTAACAAAACTTATTTAGAAGACAAAAGATCTAGAATATCAAGGGAATTAATGAATAGAAGTAGAGTCAGAGGGGATATAGCACTTCCAGACCTCAAACTATATGATAAAGCAGCAGTCATCAAAACCATCTAGTATTGGTTAAAAAATAGATCAGTGGAAGAGACTAGACAGGGAAGAATCCTAAACAATGGAGCTAAATATTCCAGTGTTTGATAAAGTGGAAAACATAAATTACCTAGGAAAATTCCTTGTGTGATAAAAACTGTTAGGAAAACTAGAAAAGGAGTTTGGCAGGAATTAAGCTTAGAACAACACCTTACACCATATTCCCCAATACATTTCACATAGGTATGCAACCTTAATATTAAAGGTAAGACTTTAAGAAAATTGAAGGAAAGCAAATCATATACCTTTCACAGCTATTGGTAGAAGCTGCATTCTTAAGCAAATGAGATAAAGGCAATTACAAAACATAAAATAGATACCTTCAATTACATGAAAGTGATAAGCTTCTGTACTGATGAAATTTTTTAAATTTCAAGTGCCAAATTCTCTCACTCCTTTCTTCCCTGCCTCCCCTTTCCTTGAGAAAGTAAGCAATTTGATATGTTTAGTGATGCAAAACATATTTCCCTATTGGTCATGTTATGAAAGAAAACATAGACAAAAAGGAAACAAAACAAGAAAAATAAAGTAATTTTTAAATGTATGCTTTGATCCACATTTGGACTTCAGTTCTTTCTCTGAACGTGGATAACGTTTTTCATCATAAGTCCTTCAGAATTGTCTTGGATTTTTCTGAGAATAGTTAAGTCATTCACAGTTGATCATGGTATAATATTGCCTTTACTGTGTACCCTGTTCTCCTGGTTCTGCTCACTTCAGTCTGCATCAGTTCATATGAGTCTTTTCCAGATTTTTCTGAAAGCATCTTGCTCATTGTTTTTGATAACATAATAGTATTCCATCACAACCGTATACCACAACTTGTTCAGTTACTTTGCAATTGATGGGCATCTCCTCAATTTCCAATTCATTGCCACTATAAGAAGGGTCGCTATAAATGTTTTTGTACGTATAGGTCCTTTTCTTTCTTTAAAAAAATCTTTTTAGGATACAGACCTAGTAGTGGTAATGCTGGGTCAAAGGGTATCCACAATGGCATTGCCCTTTGGGCATAGTTCCAAATTGTTCTCCAGAATGGTTGGATCAGTTCACAAGTCCACTGACAGTGCTTTAGTGTCCCATTTTCCCATATCTCCTTAGAGTTGTTCCAGTTTGCATCTTCTTTGTTAAGAATGATTTAGAGCATTTTTTCACATACCTGTAGAAAGCTTTGATTTCTTCTTCTGAAAACTGCCTGTTCATATCCTTCAACAATTTATCAATTGGGGAATGACTTACATTCTTTTAAATTTGATTTCATTTTCTATATATTTGAGAAATTTGACCTTTATCAGAGAAACTTGTAATAAAATTTTTTTCATAGACCAACATCTTACGCCATGTATCAAGATAAAGTCAACATGATTTAGGGTGATACCACCAACAAATTAGGAGAGCAAGAAATAGTTTACCTGTCAGATCTATGGAGTTGGGAAGAATTTATGGCTAAGCAAGAGATAGCATTTTGAGATATAAAATGGATAATTTTAATTACATTAAATTAAAAAGGGTTTGCATAAACAAAACCAATGCAACCTAGATTAGAAGGAAAGCAAAAATCTGGGGGGTGGAATTTAGAGCAAGTGTTTCGGATAAAGGTCTCATTTCTAAAATATGTAGAGAACTGAGTCATTGGGGAATGGCTGAACAAGTTGTGGTATATGATTGTAATGGAATATTATTGGGCTTTAAGTAATGACAAGCAGGACAATTTCAGAAAAACCTGGAAAGACTTATGTAAACTGATGCAGAGTGATGTGAGCAGAACCAGGAGAACATTATATGCAGTAACAGTGATATTTTACCATAATCAACTGTGAATGACTTAGCTCTTCTCTGCAATACAATGACAGTTCCAAGAATTTACAATGCAAAATACCATCCATGTTCAGAGAAAGAACTGATAGAGTCTGATTTTTTTTTTTTACTACATTTTACTTTCTTTTTTTTGTCTGTTTTCCTTCACAACATAACTACTGTGGAAGTATGTTTTACATGACTGCATATGTATACTATATCAAAATATTTACTTTTGGGGAGCAGGAGAGGAGGGAGAGAATTTAGAACTCAAAATTAAAAAAAAATCAATTTTAAAATTGTCTTTACATATAATTGGAGAAATATTATTAAAAATAAACTATGACTATCAAAAATAATCAAAAATAAAAATTTTCACAGTTATGATTACTGTGTATTTCCCATCTTCATAGCTTTCCCTTGTTTATCTTTTTCTTTTCTTTCATCTGTCTGTCCTTCCTTCTCTCTCTCCCTCCTTATCTCTCTTCCTTTTTTCCCTCCCTCCTCTCCCTCTGTCCACATAGGTGATACATACCCTTACTTGTGCGTGGTCTGTCCAAAGGAATGTAAATTTTGATCACTGAAACCTCCAAAGATATCTTGGGGTTTAAGGGCTGGATTTCCTTCCTGAGGAACATACCTTAAACTCAAATTATTCTGGATATCATTGATTGGCCAATAATAGATCCCAGCTGAAGCCTCAGTTGATCATTGTTTGGACCCTGATGACTCAGGGTGAGTGTAATAGAAATTGTTTCTGTTTTGGCCAGAAACCCTAATGGTCTTCCACTTCTAGACTGATTTTTTTTTTTAACTAGGTAAATGAGGCAATTCTTTGGCTCATTTCTTACCTAGCCTTAATTACTTAATGGGCATTGCCTCAGACAAACTGAGGCCTGGGAAAAATCTTACCATAAAAAGGCCAAGGTCTCCCACTGCATTGGGGTCATCTCCAGTCCTGATCTATATCTTGCCCTGGACCCAAATGACTCCAGGGGAGAAAATGAGACTGGTGACTTTGCACAGTCCTTCCTCACTTAAATCCAATTCACTTGCATATCATGGCATCCTCTTCCTGATGTCATGGTCCTCTTTGAGAATAAAGGACAAACAACACCTATACCTCCTCAAAACAAAAGTGTTTTCTTTTTGACTGCCACTCCCCCCAGTCTTCCCTGCTGTCATCTCCCCATTCCCTTATCACCTTCCCCTCCTGCATCTCTGTACTGTAAGATAGATTTCTATACCCAGCTGAGTGTGTATATTATTCCCTCTATTCCATCACATTGTTCTTGGAGGCTTCGGATGAAGCTCTTTTGACTTTGTTGTTTTCTTTTGAGTTGTTTTGATCTTCCCTGTCATCATAATACTTTCTATAGTCAGGTTCTTTTTTGTTGTTTGTTCATTTTTCCAGCCTGTTTCTTGATTTTTAATTTCTTGTTAAAGTTTTTGACTCTTCAAAGGTAATGTGATCTAAGGAAAGGTATGGTCACCACTCTCCTGACCTGTGTCTTGTCTGTGAGCTACCATAAGCACCCTTCTCTGCCAGGGTTCCTGCTCCCTGAGGCCACAAACTCTAGGCAGCTAGAAGATGCAGTGGAAAGAGCACCAGACCTGAAGTTAGGAAGACTCAGATTCAAATGTGACCTCAGATACCTACTGTGTAACCCTAAGCAAGTCGCAAACTCGTTCTGCCTAAGTTTCCTCAAGGGTAAAATAAATCATAACAATAATGACCTCCCAGGGTTGTTATGAGTTTCACATGAAATAATATTTGTAAAATTCTTTGCAGAGTGTCTGGCACATAGTAGCAGCATAATAAATGCTTGTTTTCTCCATCCCTTCATAAGGAAGGGGATGGTATCATGTTAAATGAGTATAGAAAAAATGGCATTTTCTATAGAGTATCTGTACTTAGAGGTAAGGAAATTGACTAGAAAACTAGTCTCATTCATTAAAATATTGATTAAACATCTGTATTAAGATACTGCAGGGATACAAAACATTATTTACCTTCAAAATAAAATGGAAATAATAGCTTTCATTTTTAGTAGTTTGATATACAGTCAAGATTATCTTGTATTTCTTTAAATATCTTGTACTTATATACATACATGTTGTTGCCCTGATTAGAATCTAAGGTTCTTGAAAATATAGGCTGTTCTACTTTTGGCTTTGTATCTCTAGCACTTAGTACAATGCCTACCAAAAAGTAGTCATGTAATTAATATTTATTGATTGATTTGAAAAAAAAAATGATTCCATGTCAGTTTGAAAGGATTCTCCAAAGGAGTGCCCTAGAGCCCTCTCCTGCCTATATGTTATTTAATATTTTATCAGTGTCTTGGATAAAAGCATAGAGAGTATAGTATTCAAATTCACAAGTAATATAAAACTGGGAGGGACTAACATACTGAGTAATAAAGTCAGGATCCATAAAAATTTAACAGACTAGCACACCAGGCTAAATCAAGTATGAAATTTCATTGAGATAAGTATAAAGTTTTATACTTTAGTTCAGAAAATTCACTTTACAAGATGGGCAAAGCATGCTTATTTAGCATGTTGTCTGAAAAATGTCTGGGAGTTTTAGTAGATTGTAAACTCAGTATATATCATGAATGAGATAAAGCAATCAAAAAAGCTAATGTAAGTTTGGGCTCCATTAAGAGAAATACAGCTTGGGGGTGGAGTGGGAGATGGGGGAGGTGATAAGTACTCTTGCTCTTAGCTCTGGTCTTACCAGATGTGGAGGAATGTCTTCCCTTTGGGATGCCAGTTTAGAAAGGACATTGATAAGCTAAGGAGTGTTCAAAGGAGGCAACTAAAATGGGGGAGGCCTCAAGGGCATGTCATATGAAGATTTCTTGAAGTATATGGAGGTAGTGTCTTCAAGTTTTTGAAAGACTGTCGTAAGGAGGAGGAATTCAGTTTGTTCTTTTTGGTTGCAGAAAGAAGAACTTGGAGGAATGAGTGGAAGTTACAGAGAAGGAAATTTAAATTTGAGGTCAGTCAGAGCAATTAAGAACATTTATTAGACACTTAAAATGTACAAGGCACTGTATTAGGTACTAAAGACAAAAAGAAGGAGTCTCTGCCCTCAAGAAGTTTATATTCTGTTGGGAGAGATAATGTATATACATATAGGTAGAGAGAGAATAAATTAAAAATTAAATAAAGCAGTTTTGGTGGAGGAATTACTAGCAGCTAGGGAGAGGGGAAGCAACCAGGAGAGGCTTCCTGTAGAAGGTGACATTTGAACTGAACTTTAAATGAAACTACAAAGTCTAAAAAGTTGAGGTGAAAAGGAGTTTTATTCCTGACCTAGGATTGGTAGCCTGGGCAGAAGCAGCAAAAAAAGGAGATGGAATGTCAGTAGAGGAGCACCAATCAGCTATATTGGCTGAACTGTTTGTTGTTGAGTCATTTCAGTCCTATCTGACTCTTCTTGATCCCATTTGGGGTTTTCTTGACAGATACTGGAGTGGTTTACCATTTCTTTCTCCAGCTCATTTTATAGATGAGGAAACTGAGGCAGACAGGGGTTAAGTGGCCTGCCCAGGATCACACAGCTAGTAAGTGTCTGAGGCCAGATTTGAACTCAGGAAGGTGACATCAGGCTGACATGGAGCTACTTACTGCCTTGACTGAACTATAAAATGCATAAAAGGGAGCAATGTATGATAGGACTCAAAGAATAGTTTGGAACCACGTTGTAATGGCTCTATATGCCAGACAGAAGAGTTTATATTTGATCCTAGAAGTAATCACTGGAGTTTATGACCAGGAGAGTGACATGGCAGACCTGTGCTTTAGGAACATCACTTTGGCAACTGTGTGAAAGATGGTTTAGAAAAGAAAGACATTTGAGGCAGGGAAATGAATTAGGAGACTATTATGTCAACTATTGTTGATGAGAACCATGACTGGAATGATGACCATGTGAATGGAGAAAAAGAGACAGCTGTAAGAGTTGCTGTGGGGGTAGAATTGACCTGACTTGTTGGTTGTTGTCCTTTGTTCTCAGGGACCAAAATGACATCACTATGTTAGAGGCAAGTTACAGTGTGTCTGACTGGCTGATCAGACCAACATGCGCTTGGAATGCTCACCACAGGTTGGACACAAATAGTCCATGTGAACATTTGGGGTGGATTCTCTAAATTTGCGCATCTTACATTTCTTCTGAGCTACTTCAGTTCTGCTTTGCTTATAGAGCACAGCACCTTCTCTAATGAGGGCATGCCATACTGGGCAGTTCTGTGCCAGTATCTCCCACATCACACAATAAATTCCCAAAGTTCTTAAGAGAGACCTTGAGAATGACCTTATATTTCTTTTTCCGACCATCATGTGAGCACTTGCCCTGTGTGAGTTCTCCATAAAATAGTGCTTTGTCACTTGCCTGTCACCACAGGACTTTAAGATAGGTAAAAATGGTAAAATGGTATGGGTGATATCTTTTGATGCATGCATAAATTGGATTTAAGTGAAGCAGAACTGCATGAAGTTGTCGGCCTCACTCTCTCTTCCATAGTCATCACAGTCCAGTGGCAGGACAGAGTCAAGATGACTGGTGATAGCCAGAGATGAGTAGATGGATGACCTCGGTGTCTTGGATGTCTAACCAGGCTCTAAGCACTCCCCAGTGCGTGCTTTAGCTGCCTTCATGGCTGTTGGAACAAATTGTTCTTATCCATCCATTCCACCAGGGGAAGTCTTCATATGCTTGCGGTAGACACCCCTCCCAACTAACTAATGAGTTTGGGATTCCTCAGTTACCCTGAACCTGGTTAGCCCATCTGTCGAAATGTTTTGCTAGGGTGTGTTTACTGTGCATGCTACAGCTTCTTGGAGCCACAGGTGAGAGTTAGGTGGATCAGGTAGACACTGAAGATGGAAAGCTGCCCTGCAAAGGGCTCAGCAGCCCTTGCACCAGAGGTACAAGTCTTTCCTGAACACATCCTACACCCTGACCTGACTTGTATGATGTGAAGGACTCTGGCACAGTGCCTCATACTTAATAGGTGCTTAATAAATGCCTTATTGACTTAATGACTGACTGAGCGAGAGGAATTGGTATGACTGGATTTAGTATCCTCAGAAGGCAGAAATATGGTTTCCTTGGAAGAAAGAGGAAAGTTAGAAACTGTGGGGAAGACTTAGCAAGGGAAAATGGTATGTTCTGTTTTGGATATTTTGAACTTGTGATGCCTATGGAACATCTAGTTTGAAGTGTCCAATAAGTAGTTTTCTAAGCAACTTCTTGCCTCTTCTCACTTTCTGTACCTTCTGTTTCTACTTCTATTCTCAGCTTTCTCTTTATCTCTTTATTTCCTACCCTTCTATTCAATGGCTTCTAATACCTCAAAAGCAGTTACCCATCTTTTACATGATGTGAAACTAAAAAATGGTGATGTAAGAGTAGAGATAAGGCTGGATATGTAGATTTGAGAGTCTTCTTCCTAACAATTAGAATCATCCCAAAGTGGAATGGACTCCCTTAGAAATAAATAGTGGAGGAGAGTGGGGAATATATATACAGAAAACTAGCAGGAGGAACATGAGTAGGGAAAACCATATGCATAGAACAACTCACACCTCTGGATAGAACTTTAGAAACATTTTGTACCATACCTACCTACTAGGCAAACTCACATCTCTTATCTTTTCCCCCTCAGTCTTCATAGCTTTCCTTCTGAGTAGATCACCTTTGCTAATCTCATGCTGTGGAATTAATGATGGGTTCTTTTAGTGCATAGTTGTACTTGGCAGGGTGCTGGAAAAGTGTTACACTCTTCCAGTGCAAGCCATTACTTAATCTTAAGAACTGTCAAGTTGCTCAGTTCTGCTCTGGGGCTCTGAGGAGTTTCTCTTTCTCAAGTTATAGATAGTGATGGGGTCACTTACTCTTTTCAAATTGGAGATTGTGTTTTATCTAGTCAATTGTTAGCAAAGCCACATCTTTTTTCATAACAAAGTGATGCAAAGCCTATCTTCCCTCCCCCTTCTCTTAAAAACCTGAGCTGGCAGTAAAAGACAACAGATAAGCCCTTGAGAATATGTCTTTCTCTGGGTGTAGGAGGCATTAGAGGGAATTCTTATTTTTTCCCAGGCAGTCAGTTCTCAGCAAAGCAGTGCCTTTCTTCCACTCAGCATATCTCCTAGCTCTCTCTTTCTAAGCAGCTTCTTACCTCTTTTCTCATTTTATAGACCTTTTATCTCTGCTATGCACAGCTTTCTCTTTCTTCTACCTTTATCTCTTAGTCACCTGTCCTTCTTATTCAATGGCTGGTAATGCCTCAAAGGCAGTTACCCATCTTTAACATGATATAAAACTAAAATTTCACTTTTCTTTCATTTATGATCCAAACAGTTATTGCATAATCTTCTCATATTTGATTTATAATTTATCAGCCATTTCTTTCAGAACTGAAAACATTTACATTCTACTTGAGCTGATCGACTACAATGTCTCGTAGACATTGTTGGCTCGGTTGGTATTCTGCCTTCAAACAGAGCCTCTCACTACGTTTATCTGAGAGGCAGTTTTCTCTCTGGTCCTCACAATAATCTATGCTTACTGCCAATGCCTTCCCATCAGAAGGGCCAGCACTATCGTGCGCCTGCCAGCTGATATAGACTGTGGCAACAGGGGCAAGAGCCTGGAGTACTGCTTTTGGCCTAGGAGTGGAGAACTCCATTGGAAACAAAGAAGGAGTTAACCTTAAAAGCTAAGTGTCCCCAATTTCATTTTTTTTTTTGGACTTTTTGGAGGGCAGTTTGGGTTAAGTGACTTGCCCAAGATCGCACGGCTAGTTTTTGTGTCAAGTGTCTGAGGCCAGATTTGAACTCAGGTCCTCCTGACTCCAGGGCCAGTGCTCTATTCACTGTGCCACCTAGCCGTCCCCAAGTATCCCCAGTTTCTAGCAGCCTTGAGAATAGTGTATGGTCTGTGGGTGGCAGGTAGATATATCCATAATAATGGGCCTTGTTTTTCAGCTTTTGGAGGGAGGAGCAAGATTTAGCTTATGGCATGTTTCTTTACTGATTTTCTTCATGTAATTTGTGAATGACATGAATTTTAGGACTTTTTTCTTGTGTTATTTTGTATGATGGGAGAAAGCTTTCTGCCTGTCTATAAAGTCTTTTGGAATTGCAGTTCATCCTTCACTCAGCTGCCAAAGTTCTAAAAGCATGTATCTGACTGTGCTTCTCCCCCCACTCAGTGGGCTACAGTGACTCCCTATCACCTCTAAGATCAAATACAAAATCTGCTGTTTGTTTTTTAAAGTCCTTTATAACCTGACCCTTTCTTGTCTTTCTAGGCTTCTTATACTTTACTTCCTTCCACATACTCTTAACATCCATATATACTGGATTTATTGCTGTTTCTTGCACATAAAACTACATTTCCCAATACCCTGTCTTTTTATTGGATGCCCTTCACTCCTGAAATGTTCTCCCTCACCTCAGCCTCATGATTTCCTTCAAGACTCACTTGGAATGAAAGAAGTTCAAGGTATCAATAGCCATAGGGAAAACCTATTCTCTATCAATAATTAGAGAAATACAATTTTTAGAAAAAGTTCTCAGGTACTACCTCATCCCCCCCAGATTGGCAAAATTGACAGAAAAACAAAAACGATAAATGCTGAAGGGAATGTGGGAACACAGGTATATGAATACACTCTTGGTGGAGCTTTGCATTCATCCAGTCGTTCTAGAAAGCAGTTTGGAGCTATGCCCAAAATCTATTAAACTGTGCATCCCCTTTGACCCAGTGAAAACTTCTCTCCTCCCCTCTTACTGTAGAGTGCAACAACATTCTTCTAGTCCCTCAGGCTTGCAACCTAGGAGTCGTCCTGGACTTCTCACGGTCTCTAGCTGCCATATCTAATCTGTTGATTTCACCTTTGCAACATCTCTTAAATATGCCCCTTTTTCTCTTCTGACTCTGCCACTACTCTGGTGCAGGCACTCATCACCTCACTCCTGGACTGTATTAAAAGCTTGTGGGTGGGTCTGCCTTCCTGCTTGGAGCCTCTCTCTATTCCAGTCCATCCTCCATTCAGCCACAGAAGTCATTTGCTTAAAACTCAAGTCTGAACATGTCACACACCCCACCCCAGCCCACTCAAACTCCAGTGGCTCCCTGTTGCCTCCAGGATCAAAACCAAAACGTTCTCTTTGGCATCCACAGCTCTTTATAACCTAGCCCTCTCCTACCTTTCCAGTCTTCTTACACCTTCTTCCCCAACACATAATCTTCAGTCCACTGACACTGGCCTCTTGGCTGTTTCATCAACAAGACACTCTATCTCTTGACTCTAGGTGTTTTCCCTAGCTGTCTCCCATATCAGAACCACTCTCCCCTCTACTTTGACTACTGACCTTCTTTTAATTACCAACTAAAATTTCTTTTACTGGAAGTCTTCCCCATTTCTTCTTAATTCTAGTGTCTTCTGTTAATTACTTCCTATTTATGCTGTATGTGACTTGCTTTGAATGTATTTGTTTCCATGTTGTCTCTATTAGATTGTAAGCTCCTTGAGGGTGGGAACTGTCTTTTGCCTCTTCTTGTATCCCCAGTGCTTAGCACAAGGCCTGGCACACAGTAGGCATTTAATATGTGTGTAGTAATCGATGTGAGTAGATACTGTTAAGTTTAATAAAACACAGATTATTTTAATAGAATTGCTGAATTCATGGTAGTTTTTGATAGTCATATATTTCCTTTATTACTTAATAACCACTGTTGTGTAGAAATCTAGAAAAAAATTTTATGTTAAAAAAAAGTATCACCTTTTCCCGAAAACTCTGGCCGGCGTGGGATTTGTTTTGCTCTTCTCTCGTGGAGGCGGCGGCGGTGGCAGTTATGAAGAATAAGCATTTCCTCAACATGGCTGCTGAGAAGCTAATGAAAGCCTGCCCGGGCCAGGCCCGGTATCTTCTCTGGATGTACAATTCCTCACACAATGAAAAGTCTGTTTTGGAAGGCCAGTGTCCATACCAGTTTCCGGTGCTGGATAGATACAGAGTTCGCCTCAAGCCCAACCCAAAACTAACACCAAAAGTAAAGAAACTTCTTAATCAAGAATCAAAAAATTGTAGACTCATTTTTAAAGAAACAAAGATTCTTAAAAAGTACTGAGACTGAGGGGCGGCTAGGTGGCAAAGTGAATAAAGCACTGGCCCTGGAGTCAGGAGGACCTGAGTTCAAATGCGGCCTCAGACACTTAACACAAAACCTAGCTGTGTGACCTTGGGCAAGTCACTTAACCCCAATTGCCCTCCAAAAAAAAAGGCAAAAAAAAGTACTGGGACTCCAAAAGTATTTTGTTGGTTACCTGCAAAGCATGCCACAAAACAGTGAGGTATAATGGTAAAAGCAGAAGCTTCCTGGCAGAAATGAAAAATAATCTTAGCACTCCCAAGATTAAATCTGGCATGAAGACATCAGATATAAAAGCTTCAGGATCTGCAAAGTAAAAGAAGAAATCCTTCAGCAGTAGTAAATCTGGTTCCAAAGGCAATAGTCCAGCATCAATTTTCAGAACACCTACTTCTGGACAGTCAACACCCACTTCCTCCCCAAAGAGTCTCAGTAAAATGAAGCATCATTTATCTCAGCTGAAAATGATGCTTACTAGTGAAGAAAGCCAAAAGAACCCATCAGAGGATTTTAGAAATTTCTTGTCCTCACTCTAAGCAGTGCATTTGGTGATGAACATCAATAGTTGTTGACATTGGAGCTGACGCATAAGGAGGGAGGCCTACTTTGTCGTCACCGCAGCAAACTATTCTCTCTGACACCCTTTTTGGTACTTTTTAGCTGGTGTTTCTGGAGTGCCTGACACATAGTAAGAATGTAATAAAGACCTTTCGAGTTGTGTTTGGTCTCCCTGGGAAGGCTTACCCCATGGGAAAGGACAGCTGACATCTTTTCCAGCTCCATGAAATCACGTTCCAACTTTAATGTGTTAAATATTTAACATGTGGTTAAGTGGGGACATTTATTAAGATTGTGATGTCAAATCAGATACCATCTTTGGTCGTTAACACACTTCCTGTTTTTAAGAAAATTGAGATCTGCTACCAGACTGTCATCCTTAAGCAATTCTTCCAAGAATTAAATTCATCTTTCTTCATTCAAAAAAAGAAGTATCTTCCTACTAAAAAAATATCAAGAACCTGATCTGGAGTATCATCTTTGGATTTAATGTTTCTTTAAAGTTGTAAGATCAGTTGATTTATTAATGTTATCTATTTTATATAATGAAAAGTGAAAAATTTTGATTATAAATCTATGTGGGGTGATGAATGCAAATGTAGAACCACCTTCTGGTATTTTAGTGTAAGAGCCAGCCTTGCTTGCCTATGGCATGTATGGCACACTGCCCCCACATGGTGGTTAAGTGCAGGTACACATCCAGGACCTCCCAAAACTGCAGAAACAACATTCAGTGACGTCTTTCTGATAAGATGTTTAAAGTTATTTGCATAATCGTTGCAACAAATCGTTGCCCCTGAAAGAGGATATGGCTTACATTTAACTTGCTTATGCTTAAGATTTTGATGTACCATATCTGCTTGGTCCCAAAGGCTTCTCATATATGACAGAGGCTCTGTTTTTTTTTGTCTTTGTTGCTTTCTTTCATTTTTGTTTGTCAAATCATATGAGTAGCGATTAATAGAGACTAAATATCTTTTCTTCCAGTCCTCCTCGCCCCATGACCAACATGAATGATACAGTGGTTAGTCATATGTCCTCTGGAGTTCCCACTCCCACCAAAAGGTATGTGCATCATTCCTTAGTTCCTTGCTCCCAGGGGCTATATTAATGAAAAAAAAAACTCCAACAGCCAAACTGACACAAACTGGTATTTTCAGGTTGGCAAAGAGCTTTATATGGTATTTTATAGCAATCTTGTGAGGTAGTTAATGTGTGCGATTATCCCCATTCCTCACTTGAAGACACTGAAACTCAGAGAAATTAAGTGACTTTGCCCATGGTCATACCAGCTAAAAAGTGTCAATGAGGTCAGTTTACCCAGTATGCTATGCTTCCCTGCTGCTGATAAAGCTCTCAGAGAGGAGGAGGCCTTGCTCTTGTCTTCTTGTGCCTTTTACATGGCTGACCCGTCTGTGGTATGAAAAACATCCTGGCTTAGGGGGTTCAAGTCTTAATACTTACCAGCAATGTTACCCTAGTCCAATCACTAAGCCTTTGAGCCTTAGTCTCCTATCTTGATAATGGATATGGTAATATTTAAATTATTCACCTTATAGAATAATAAAGTCCACAAGAATTTGTTAAGATTTACTGGGTGCCTGGCACCATGCTAAACACTGGATGAGGAAAGCACTTTGCAAAACCTAATATGCCATATAAATGAGTTATTATTTTTCCTTTTTATTCCTATAAAGTTAATGTTTAGTTTTTCTTTTATTTTCTTGCTTGCTTATAAACACCAGAAACATAGTGGTAATTAGATTAGTTTTAAGTAGTGTTTATGGTGGAAGACAGAGAGGCTTGGTGGACAGTATGTTGGATTTGTAGCCAAGAAGATTTGGGTTTGAATCTTGCCACTTACCACTTGTGTGTAAGTAACTTAACTCTTCTTCAGCTCAGTTTCCTCATGAAGGTAATAATGGCATCTACCTAAAGGGTTGTTTTGAATATCAAAGGAGCTAATATGTGAATCACTTTGCAAGCCTGAGGACACCATTTAAACGCTAGCTATTATTACTTAGAATATTGAACTAGGGCAGATCAAGTATACTGGGGACTTTTTCCTCCAAAAAGCACTTTCATAAAAGCACTTTCATACAGTTGTATTTTAATTCAACATTTTAACACTAGTGTTGTAGATAGGTTCAAGTATGTTTGTTTATGTAGATTTATGTAGACCTTCACCTTGGTAATGGCTGGTGGGACCCAGTTAGTCTCAGCTAAGAGGTACAGCAGGTGTAGAATTTTAGTTCTTTGACTCCCAGAAGATCCATTTTGGTTCCTGAAATATATTTCTTGAGCTAATCATCTGAACTTCCTCTTGATCATTATGCAGAAAGGTGACTGCATGCTGTCATAGAACATTATTCAAGTTTCCTGAATTCTGCTCCTGATGGTTTGTTAGACATTTGGCAAGTTCGTTTACTCATTGTAGCTTCAATTTGCTGCTCTGTAAATCATGAAGATTCAACTAAAAACCATTTCAAATGTCCCCTCTAGCTCTAAAGTGCACACACATTTTTATTCAAGCGCTTATGCCCATCTCTGAGAGGACTATGGGAGTGTCTATTAGGAACTGTCAAAGCATTGAGAGCATGGCTTTTGTTCATTTGTCTCAAGTTTCAGCTCCTCCATTACTTGAGAGGGTAATATAAAATGATTCCCTTCATATTTGATTTACCTTTGTCTTATACCATAGCAAAGCAGAAGTTCCCCAAGGGTATATTTATAGTAACTAAAGAATTCTTTCTTGCAAATATCACTTGAGTAGGAAAAAAATTAGGAAGAAATTGCAACCTATTCCCCAAGTTTCTCTTTCAGAAAATCTCTTTATTTCATTTAACTATGTCAGGTTTCAAAAATCACTTAGAATACCCTTATGTATTATTATATTGGTCTCAATCTATGGTTATCTTTGATTCAAGGTTTCAGTGGGCATATCCCCTAGAGAGAAAGAGTATAACATAGCACTGGATGTTCTAGAATTGATGAATTAGGAACTTATTATAGCAGGGGCGGAGCCAAGATGGCGGCGTAGCAGCAGCAACATATCGCAGCTCTCACATAGCCACCCCAAAATACCCATAAAATAGGACTCTAAACCAATCCTAGAACTCCAAAACGCACACAAAGAT
>CM053585.1:178328993-178344593 GCA_028646515.1 Pseudochirops corinnae | reverse complement strand
TAGGAGAGAATAGACTGGGGGCGGGGGGACACACTGGGATGGCTGTTTTGGGGCGGTGGGTGGGGCAAAGAGGGGGAGAAAATATGTAACTCAAAATCTTGTGGAAATGAATGATGCAAACTATAATAAAATTTAAAAAAAAATGTGTAGTTGGAAGAAATATTAATAATAGTGTCATTTCACACAGCGTAACCATAAAAGAATAATAGCAGGTGAGTGATATCCCTTGAACATATCTTATATAGTTACACTTCTGTACCTTTGCTAAGCCATCCTCACTTAAATGAATGCCTTTGACCTCTTCCAATGTTTTAGGACTCCATTCCAGTCTTACATTCTACATCTTCCTTAACCACCTCCATCTCCCAATTTTCTCATCCTTCTCTGAACTCCTATAGTATTTACTACTTGCTTGGCATGACTCTGTCTTATATTGATAAGTTTTCATATATAGATAGCAAAGTAGACAAAACACTGAACTTCAGAGTCAGGAAGACCTAGATTTGAAATCTGTCTCATAGAAGTAAAAGCTGTGTGGCTCTGAGCAAGTCACTCAATATCTCTGAACTTCAGTTTCTTCATCTGGAAAATGAGAATAGGAGCTCCTGCCTCACAGAGTTGTCAAGAAACTCACATGTGATAAAATGTTGTAAAATAGTTTGTAAATCTTAAAAGTGTATGTAAATATAAGGTATTGTTAAAATATCTTATTCTCAACTTTTTGGACAGAGTTCAGATAAAAATCATCCTGGGACAAATTGCTATCCTATTATTCTTTCATACTGACATTCTGAGAACAGAGCATACTGGATAAAATGCCTTCTTTTGATTATTATTTTCCCCCAGCTAGAGGCTGAGCTCAATAGCAATAGACTGGACTATTTGTATCCAGGGGCACTAAAGTTCCTGCTATGACATTTACGAGCTGTGTGTCTCTAGGCAAGTTCCTTCACCTCTCTAAGTCAAAAGATCATAGATTTAGAACTCAGATACACTTCACAGGCCATCTAATCCAACCATTTCATTTTACCAGTGAGGAAACTGCAACTCAGGCTAAGTGACTTGCCCTCAGTCATATACTTATTAAGTGTTAGAACAGGATTTGAACCCAGGTCTTTTGACTCCAAGTACTGCATATTCTCAGTAACACTATGCTTCCTCTCAAATCAATTTCCTGTTCTGTAAAATGGGGTTAACAGTGTTTATATTATTTCACAGAAGTGTGAGCAAAATACTCAGTACACCATAAAATGCTATATAAATGCAAATAATTATTAGAATGTTATGAATGAGTTAGAGTTGCTTGTATCTCCTACACAGTGATTAGTATGGAATTTTATATGTAGCAAGCACTCAAATATATGTAGTCAGATTGCCTAATAATAGCCACAAAGGACATAAGGGTCAAGTGAAAGGATTTATGACTTTTTTTTTTAAAGATAGGGAGACGGGGGTGTGTTTGAAGGTAGGAGCAGCAGCCAACAGAGAACTAAAAAATCAAAGTTACTGGAGAGAGCAGGGAAAGTTCTGGGAGAAAAACTTCTATTTAAGTTATGGACTCTAGAGCAGAGGAGGAGAAGACAGACTTTAAAAAGGAAACTGGTGCCTCTTTCTCCTAAATTGGTGAGAAGTTTAATAACAACAATGACTAATATTTACATAGTGTTTACTATGGATAAAGCACTGGGCTAACTAAGCACTTTACAATTATTATTTCATTTGACCTTCACAACAACCCTTGGAGGTGGGTGATATTATTATCCCCATTTTACAGATAAGGAAAATGATGCAAAACAAATGTTAAAGTATTTGAGGCAGGATTTGAACTCAATTCTTCCTGACTTCAGTCCCAGTGCTCTATCCATTGTGCCCCCTAGTTGCCTAAATTTTCTATCCCAACCAGCACCTCGAACAGTGCTCTGAATATAGCAAGCACTCCTGAAAGATGTAGGAATGATTATGCTGAATAAATATTTTGGGGCAGATATAGGTATAGTAGCATGCTGAAGGGAAGACAAGAGGGAATACGTGAACAAAGCCACAGAGGTGTAATTATACAATTATAGTCACAAAAACAGGTAAGGAGAAGATATTTGAATGCCAATATTTATCTTGTAGACACTGAAGAACCACTACAGCTTTTTGGTAAGGGAAATCATATGATAAGAGATGTGTTACTCAGCCCATTTTAATTCCAGTGCTTTCCTGCTCTTAATTATTTCCTATATATCTTGAATATAACTTGTTTGTACATATTTTTTTGCTTGTTGTCTCCCTCATTAGATTGTGATCTCTTTGAGGGAAGGAACTATCTTTTGCCTCTTTATGTATCCCCAGAGCTTAGCTCAGAGCCTGGCCCATTGTAGGTGTTTAATCAATGTTTACTGATGGTGTCTTGACAGCCAGTGATATCAGAGAAATGGAGTGTGTGAGGAAAGGCAAGTAGGCTAGTAAAGCTGAATTTAGAGTGCATGGAGGGGAATGTAATGACTGGAAATGCAGGAAAAAGCCAGCTTGAAAGGGCTTTAAATAGCAAGGGAAAATTTCATGTTTGTTCTTGGAGGTAAAAGAGAACCACTGGAGTTTATGAGTAGGGACATGGCATGGTCAGACTGGTGCTTTAGGAAAAGTAGGAAAGGAGGGAAGGTGTACAATCACAGATACCACCAGAGCCTGAAGCCCAATGGTCTTTTAACCATGGTAGAAGTAGGGAATCCACGATGGTTCTACAACAATATATTAGCAACCACACTAATACACAGGGTGGGCTGCTAGCACAAGTTCTTTGATCTGCTTTGCTAAAGGAAAGACAACTTTAAAGGGGTTAACGATCTTACTTTAATTAACAGACATAAGTACAATAAGTAGAAAGAAGTGAATATCTAAGAAAGAATCCAAGAGACAGGGTTCCAACTATCTGAACAAAGTAATACAACCACTTACATATACTAGTCCAGGAGAATACCGACATTTGATTGGTTGGGGGCTCTTAACAAATATCTACTCAGAGTCCCATCCAAGGAATCAAAAGGTCTTTCTCATGAATGAGCCCCCAAAGTAAAATACCAACCTCCCAGTATATGTAATTTTCAACTAATAGGCTCAGAGCTAGAAGGCACCACAACCCTGTGGCTCAGTGCCTAATTAACGTAGTACCAAAAAGTGTGAAAGCCTCCCCAAAAGCAAGCTCCTCCTTAGGCAAGGTCCTCTACGAATGGGCTCATGTGACTCAGGATGTATCACAGCTGTGAAAGCAGCAAGACATCCATGATCAAAATACCTGTGTACCTTTAGACATAGGAACATGGCTCCTCTTCCAAGGCAAAAGGGGACACGTGTGGTCACATAGGCCTATTAATGGACAGGGAAGACCTTCCTATTCTATTCAACCTACAAGGAATCAGTTCCCTAGTATGAAACATTGTTAAACTCAACCCTCCCTATCCCTCTGGCATTACATGCATAGGACTCCTGCTTTTAGCAACACTTTATTGTATCAATACAACTCAGTAATTTGGGAATCAGATAGGGCTATTATGGGGAGGAATTTTATGGGGAGGTTCTAGAAGGTGACTCAATTGACTTTCCATCTTTAATGTCACAAGCAGGGAGCCAGCAGGGATGCCAGGAGCATCTTACAAGGATAATTTAGAGTACAAGGACGAGGAGGCATGTCTACAACAAAGACAACCTATCATTAAAAAAGCCTAGGCTGAGAAAACCAAAGAGGTTTCCTAGACTAAAATAGATAGCTATCATTCACAGAAGGGATGAAATTTGTTCAGTAAAATTTCAGGGTAAAGAATTAGGACCAACTGATAGAAGTTACTAGAACACAGTTAATACAGTTTACTGGAACTAGATAAAAATGCAGCCACTTTGTTTGTGAAGTAGTGAGCTCTCCTTCACCAGAAGCATTTAGCTTTAGGACTGATGACCACTTGTGAGGGATGAAAGAGCTGCAATGTAACAGAGCCCTGGAGCTGGCAAATCTGGCTTCAAATATCATCTTTGCAACTTGCTACTATACCAAGATCATAGATTAAAGCCTAAAGAGAACTTCAGAAGTCAACTCCAAACCATCTGCCTTTTTTGCAAGATGAACAAAGTGAAGCCTAGAAAGTTCAAGTGAACTGACCAGATCCACACAGCGACTGAGTATCTGAAACTAGTTCTTCTTGACTTTAGAACCAGGACATCAGGAAATACCTTTAGGTTCTCTTTCCAATCACACAGCCATCATCCTAGTTCAGGTCATCATTACTTGGTCTCTGTGCCTCAAATCTCCACATACCTGCCAATGGTTTTCTCTCTTTTCTTTTTTTTTTTTTTTTTTTTTTTTTTTTGCTTTTTAGAGGAGGAAAGGCAGGGCAATTGGGGTTAAGTTACTTGTCCAAGGTCACATGGTTAGTAAGTGTTAAGTGTCTGAGTCTGGATTTGAACTCAAGTCCTCCTGATTCCAGGGCCCTGGTGCTCTTTCACTGTGTCACCTAGCCACCCCTCCCAACAGTGTTTTCTAAAGCATAATGCTAATCTGTCACATCCCCTACTCAATAAATTCCTATGGCTCCCAATCATCTTTAGGACCAAATGTAACCTCCTTTGTCTTGTATATGAAGTCCTTGACAAAGCTCCAACCTAACCAGTCAGTTTATTACCCTTCATTTCCCTTCACATATTCTATGGTTCAGGCAAATCAGCCTTTATACTGTCCCTCTGCTCTCCATCCCTCCATTTCCTTTGCACTGGCTGTTCCTAATGCTTGGAATGCAATCCCTCCTCACCCATGCACCCTGCCTCTTAGAACCCCTACCCTGCTTTAAGACTCAGCTCAAGCACAACAGAAGCCTTTTCGAACTCGTCCTTTCCCCGCCCCAGATGCTAGTGCCTTTGCCTCAAAGTCATCTTGCATCTATTTTACATACCCATTGTCTCCCCCACATTACACTGTAAGCTCTTCAAGGGCAAAAGCTATTTTATTTCTGTCTTGGTATAACCAGCAGCTAAGAGAGAGCGCGTAGCACATTTTATTGTTGTTCAGTCATTTTCAGTTGTATACGACTCTTTCTGACCCCATTTGGGGTTTTCTTGGCAGAGATGTTGGCCATTTAGTCCTCCAGTTCATTTTCCAGATGAGAAAACCGAGGCAAAAATGGTTAAGTGACTCACCCAGGATCACACAGCTAATAAGTTTCTGAGGTCAGATTTGCGTCTTCCTGACTCTAGGCCTGTGCTCTACCCCACCGTACCACCTAGCTGTCCTTGGTAGGCAATTAATAAATGCTTAATATTTGTCAGAGATAAGCCTGGTCTAGATGTGGTGAAAGTGTTCATGTTGTAGAAGGGTAAAATCGCAGAATTTTCTTTCCTTTTTTTTACTTATCCTTTTATTCCCTTTTCTCTTCCAAAAAATAAGCATGAGAAAGCATTTATATTAAGTTCTTAGGAAGGAATGGTATTATGATAGTCACAGGATCATAAATTTAGGCAACTTAGAGAAAATCTGGTCCAACACGCTCATTTTACAAATGAGGAAATAGAGGCCCAGGGCGAAAACAACTTGTCCAAGGTGATGCAGATAATAAGTGGCAAAGAGAGGACTCTGGTCATGGGAGTCTAGATTCAAGCATTTTTTCTACCACATGACAGAGAGCATTCAGTGATCTGGGGAAGAAAAGTACCTGAATGGGGAGAATCCATTAAGTGTAAAGGAAGAAGATATCGAGGTAAATGGATTTGTATACTTAGCACAGTGCCCAACACATGACAGTCACTCCTTAAATGACTTATGATGATCTACCCAAGCCAAGTTCTAAATCTGATAAGTTCTGAAAATACCTAATAACTCCAGTACTTCCCTCAAATATTTTAACTACTGAGTCAAATAAATTAAGTGTTGAATTATTGTCTCCTTCATTAAGTTAACAATGAAGTGCTCTGCTTGGCATATGACACCAACCAGAAGCACTTTCATTTAAAAAGTGGGGGCAGGGAGGGAGAATGACACTTTTAGACTTCAAAGTCATTTATCATTTTAAAGTAAGTATCACAAAAGTGTGTTTTATTAACAAAGTAATGAAGAAAAATTTAAACCTTATTCATTCTTATGGCCACAAATGTTCTTCTACTACTCCTGGTCTAGTGAATTTCTATTGCACTTCTTTGAAGACATTATGAATAAGAATAAAGCTAGCCACATCATCGTGCCATAAGAAAGAGTTTATGTCAAAAAAAAAACAAACCACAAGATACTCTTTAAAGAGACTATTGGCTGAAGTTCATAACATCTAAGGAGTAGGTTGAAAATAAGAATTAAGGTTTTGTTCTGTTAAACAGGAGTGTATGTTGACTCTGTGTCAAATAGAGTGGCAATAAAAAAAAAAGATAATGAACATCATGAAACACAAAAGTCATCCAAAAGTATTATTTTAGTTAAAGAAATGATTGGGTAATCGTAATCTTGAAATAAGGCATGGAGAAAATTATCATAATCTGTTCAAAATGTACTGTGTATTTATATGTAGGTTGGTTATGAGAAAGATAAAGGAGTTTCAGTGAATAAGAAATCAGTTTGATTTTACAGGCAACAAACTTTGTTCTAGGTTTCAATAGAAGTAACAGTTACCAGTTAATTTCTCTTGTGTAGAGAAAGCAATCCATAATCTAGGACTGGGTGAGGCAACAAAGCACAGAGGAGTAGTAAATACTGAGGGAATACAAGACAGCTCATATTTATGGCTAATGTCCCACTGTCCTTGACAGACTAGACTTATCAATGGGCACAGGGGAAAGAAAATGGTTGGGGGCTCTTAACAAATTTCTACTCAGAGTTCCATCCAAGGAATCAAAAGGTCTTTCTCATGAATGAGCCCCCAAAGTAAAATACCAACCTCCCAGTATATATAATTTTCAACTAATAGGCTCAGAGCTAGAAGGCACCACAACCCTGTGGCTCAGTGCCTAATTAACTTAGTACCAAAAAGTGTGAAAGCCTCCCCAAAAGCAAAACAGAAAGTTCTAAACAGAAAGTTTTGTTTTCTCAGTAAAGAGATATAAAACTAGTTTGTTTTTTTTAATGAACAAAAGTTATTCATGAGTGAGATGAGGTTTAAATATTAGAAACCTGAAGTATTAAATAACAACAAACTTTCAAACTTGTAACTTTTAGCAACAGGACTGCATCAAATACTTAATAAACTGTGTTGAAAGAGCAAACTGAAAACTTCAAGAAGACTTCTGGGAAAAAGAAGCAATTTTATTTTATGTTGCCATTGTATCTCCACAAGAAGTCATGGGTATGTTTGAATGCTGGAAAGTTGTTTTGGTTTGTTTTTTTTTTTTGCTTGCGATATTGTGAAAAATCTTCATACCTCAGTCTTTATATCTTTTAAGAAGGAGCTGTGTAAATTATAAAGATATATTTTTCCAATAAGGAATTTAATTTGGATCAGAAAATGAGTTCTTTACCAGCCCACCAGTTAGAAGAGAAGTAGGCTGTCAATCTAACCTATCAAGGTAACAAGTTGGAGGGTTCAAGGCTTCAAGAATACACTATAAGACACAACACAAAAAAAGAGGAAACAATGACTCAGAGAGGCGAGGAAACTTGACTAATGCTATCCAGCTAGTAAATATTTGATATGGGATTAGAACTCAGGTTGTTCTGACTTCAGCCTAATTCAGTATATCTCCTCTTATTACTATGCCCTTCTTATTGCTTGACATAGACCAGAAATGCTCGTAATAATGGTGAGATTATATAAAGAAATCAAGGGAACAAAGCCTGACAAAGAGGAGGTAAAATGATCCCAATTCATCAATGAGAGTCAACTTGGAAATCCTTAAGAATCAACTTTTAAAATTTGTTTCAGCAACGTAAAAGAATACAGTAAGTCCACAAAAATCACCAGTATTTCCATATTACTAACAAAAACCAAGAAGAAGAGCTGGAAAAAGAAAAGCAACTTAAAACAATAAAAGGCAATACATATCATGGAGTCGATCCACTAGGACTTAGGGTATAAATATAACTGAAAACAATTTTCACAGATAAATGCCTTACATAAGTGGAGAGAGTATTAATTGTTAGTATTAATTGTTGTAATATTATAAAAATTATATGAAAGTAACCCATCTATAGATTAAGCATTACAATGAATTACCAAAGAGATCATTTGTAGAGTTTTACAAAATAATGTAAAAATTCATATAGAAAAACAAAAGATCTTAAATAGCTAAGGAAATAACAAACAAAAAAGTATGAAAGAAAGTGGTCTAACATTGGCTGATATAGGATTACATCATATAGCCATAATTATCAAAACTATTTGGTGCTAGACAAAGAAAATGGCAAATCTGACCCAGGAAACAGATTAGATAAGCAAACCCAAAATACAAAGTACTGGAGAAACTTCTGTTTACACAGTAAGAACTGCTGGGAAAATTGGATAGCCATATGGTAGAAAATAAGTTTAGACAAACATTTTCTGCCATGCATCATAAAAATTCCAAATAGATAAATAAGGCAAGTATGAAAACTTGCATCATTAGAAAAGTTAGAGTTGCAAGTTCTCTCTCTCAATTATGGATAAGGAATGAATTTATAAACTGTGACAAAGGTGAATCAGAAAAAATACTTTGACTTATAAAAATGAAAATCTTTTTTAAAAAAAGAAACAGACATAAATAAGAAAAGATTTGGACTGATAAAAATCTTTATATGACACCTCTAATTAAAGTCTGGCTCCAAAATCAATAGGGAATTGTGATGAACATATATTAAGAATTATTATCCAACAGGTGTCAAAGCATGGATAAAAAATTCTGAAAAGAAGCACAAGCTATGAACAACCATCTAAAAGTATTTAAAATTAATTCATAGCACAACACTATTTTAAATAGAATAACAAAGTCAGTAAGTGCCAAAACCCTCTGAGGTTTGGGTGAATAGAATTGTTTCTGGACTACAAGAGGCAGATGCTGTTTTCCCTTTCTTTGTATCCCTAGTACTTAACATAGTGGCTGGAACACAGTAAGCACTTAATAAATTGTTGTTCACTTGACTTGAATTATGTATGGATGACTAAATTTTTTACTATTATATTGTGAGGGAATAAGCAATTTTTTATTTATTCTTTTAATCAAGAAGCAATTTTACCCAGCTTTTTCCTCTCCCTTATTCAATATAGCCAATTAATTGTAAAATATTTTTATTTCTAACTTCACCACATCTCTCCCATCTGATACCTTCTTACCATACACTTGGTATCTTCAGGCTCTCATCACCATTCATCTGGATTATTCCAACAATTATTCCTAATTTTTCTCCCTGCCTTAAATCTCTCCCATTCCAGTCCATCCAATACATAGCTACTGAGCCAATTTTCCCTAAATACAAATCTGACTATTTTCTGTGTGTCTATCACCATACCATTCTCTCTCTCTCCCACACACACATATACACATACACTTTGGTCTTTCTTGAACTCCCTCCAACTTGCCGCAATTTGTATATTTTTAAATATAATTATAAAAATTAAGCTTTATGTTCTTAATTTACATATCAGGTAAGTTCAACTCCATATCTTTTGTCTCTATCACAAAAATGAGGGTAAATATTAAGAACTAAAAAAAAAATAGAGACTTTTATGAGAACCAAAAAAAAATTCACAGTTACCTCAAAAAAGTAAATGAAGACACCAAAAAAGCTTGTAAGTTAAAGAACACACTCTTCCTTTCTGCTAACAAATGATAAATTATAAAAAGTGAAGACTTACTTGTACTGTGAGCAATCCCTATATTAGATGGTGTTGCTCAAATACTTTATGGTAATGTAAGGGTAAGTGATTGCTTATTGGGCAGTGATAGATGTATCAAAACTACACTGATTTTGAAACTATTTTGCTTTTCATTTCTTGGAGCCTTACAAATGGCATTTTCATTTGTGTAACAAATGTTCCACAGTGTAGTACAGGGTTCCTCTATAAAGAAAGGTGGCTCTCTGCTAAGGCAAGAACAAATTAAACTGAAATAGCACTATACCTAGTGCAATAACGATTTTATAAAAGTGCCAGCGTTCTTCTTAAAAATGAGTTTCTAACACTTAGGTCCTAAACTTACATGCAGATGTTGATTAAGACTCTACAAATCCCAAGCAAGCTTGTTTCATTCTTCACCATTAAACAATGTGAATTATACTACCACAAATGGAAAGAAGCCCACAACACTTAAGAGTATTACTAAAGTGTGCCTGACCTTCCTAACTTACTACTCCAGCTTAAATGAGGGCTTGGGATCTGTTTCCTATGTGTACTCCAGGAAAGAAGAGAGGTGGACAGGTAGGATAGGCAAAGGGACTTCTGGGTACTATAGTTTCTACTTGCTCTCTATAGGAGTTAGGGAGGTCAGATGTTCCTACCTTCTTCAACTCTTTCCAGAGGTTCCCCAGGGATAATAATTTTAATTTTTTCCTAAATCTAGGAACAAAATGTTCCACAATATTTCCCTAAACGCTAAAAAAAATCTTTTGGATCCTAAATTTTGGGGTTAATTCCTAGAAAAGAAAATCTATCAAGTCTTCAGTTATTGTTGAGAACCAAATTCTGTGCACATCCCCAAACCTAGAGAACTAAATGGCAACTTGCACTATGGCTGTGTGTTAGCACTTGATCTTTGACGGCAACATATACGTAAAGTCGGATCTCAATCATAAAATAATTCACACAGAGGTTTTTACTTACACTATATGTGCAAGGTCAAGTGGCTTCTCTGGTTGCTCAGGAAAGACAGGATGTGGGGGCTCTCTGGTGGGCACACAACCCAGAGATTTGCTAATTGCATGGCTCAGCTTCTTTGCAGGTGATTTCTGTATCAAAGGAAAAAATAATCAATTAAACCTTCAAATGAACTGCCCATTGTGCTTCTGGAAACTATAATAAACATCTTTTCAAATACAGAGCAAGCTATCACAAAGAGTACTAGGCTGGAAATTAAAGATCATAGGTTCTTGTACTAAGTCTGCCATTAATGAAGTTTTTTTTTTTTCAAGTCATTTAACCATTCTTGGTTTCAAATAAATGAGATGATATTGATGGTGTCTTTTAGCCGGAACACTGCATAGCTATGATTGAACAAGTAAATAGTGGCAATACATTAAAGAAATTCAAAGCTGCTTCAAGGTTATTTCTATTTTATATATTCTCAGCACACTATATTCCAAACATTTCCACCGTGGAGTAGTTCTTCCAAATCAAACTTTCTTTTCTGTTCATATTGAAACTTTTTAATGTCAATTCCCTCTGTCTCTATGATTATAGCATTATCCCAGCATCACCACTGTTAAAATACTAACACTGTTAAAATGTTAAAAATTTATTTCCGCAATCACATACAAGTAAGTTTTGACTCAGTTAAAGACAATATGAGGGGATATGTACTAAAAGGAAACAGACTTTAAAAACATTTGTAAAAGTGTTTTAGGGCATGATATAAGCAAAGGAGTAGTTGAAAGATACACGGGCATAAATAAAACCTTTACACATACTATCAAGTTCTCTCTTTTGACTTTTAAAACACAGTACAGACATTGCTATGATGGAGATAGCAACATTCTCACACCAAAACCCTTTATTGGCTAGATTATATATCAGAAATGGAAAATATGAGATTTTTTTTTCTAGATCAAAAGGAATACTGTTCCAAAACTGAACTCTTTCTGTCCTAATGTTTTTTTTTTTAGAAAATCAAATCACAGAGCTAAAATACCTTGCAATAAAACTAATTTAAATCTATATTTTAAACTCTTGTTCAAATTCAATGTAAAAAGTTCAAGAGAAAACAAGTCTTTTATTGAGAAGAAAAAAAGCTCTGAACATTTGTTACTTTAATGTTACAGTTAAACTGAAAAACAATGCATGGTCCCTGTTAAATAGAACCAATCTTCTTTTGAAATTTATTCTATAATAACTATTTATATTACAGACAATGATTTTTAGAAATTTGGCCACCAGAAGATAAATTATTTTTGCCACAGCAAAGCTTTGCAAACCATGAAGGTTGTCTACTCAAGGCAGAGATGATTTGCAATCTGCAGTGGATTTGATAATTCCCAGTCAAATTAAGACACTTTTGAAGTACTGTAAATTATAAGTAAATAGATTTGTACCACTGACCAAGAGGAAACTGATAAAAAATATTAGCAGACCCTGAATCCTTACAGTGAACTCAATAATTAAACAACAATAAAAGAGTTTTATTATTAAAACGGTAGTTCTGGGAAAATGTATCTCAGTTTATAAAAAAGAATGATTAGATTCAAGTCCTTCCTGGAGTATTGTTATGCATATTCAATTAGATGTATCTGATAATTACAGCTGAAAGTATATGATGGGGTGGCAAAAGTTTTGATTCTCCTTCAGGAGATCCAAAAGAAAATGACACCCTTTTGATTGTTGTCAAGATGGTAATGGGAGATTTTTACACTTAGCATGAAGATATCTAGCTTGTTTTTTCTCTATTTCTGTTTCTGCAACATAATGGGGAATGAGAAGAGTCAAGACTAATCTGGCTTGCTGGAAAAGGAAATTAATACTATCCATTTAATTAGCTTCAACGGGCTTATTAGCAGGTTGAATGGACTACCCCAGCTGAAAATGGAAAAAAAATCACTGAACTGAAAAAAAACTACTTAAAATGGTTTTTAGATGCCAAGTTTCACTGAGGAATCTAATTTTGAAATAGGATTGAGAGTATCAAGTGAATTCATTTTAAATCAAAATCTAGAAGTCAAAAATCTTTAAAAAAAAAAAAAACCTACGTATGCTAATCCTTAACTCTTAGCAACCATAACCTAATAAAAAGAACGGGAGATAAGATTAAGTTGCAGTTGCTCAATAAGGAAAAAGTTAGAAAGGTACTAAATAATAATTAGACATTCTTTTAAAAGCTTGCTAAAAATCATCTTTAAATATACAATTTTTTTTTTAAATCAAAGAGCTGAGAGGTCAAAGTACAAGTCTGGGGAACTTTACAAGTTATATTAATGTTATTATGTACCTAGCTTTATAAATAAAATTATATTCTTTATTTTTAAATGCTGTTAAAAATCTATTACTATAATCATGATCTTACGTAAAAGTTACCCATAGCATAGACAGTATGTTTGGGTTATATTAGTCAGGACATGACTCTAGTATCAACATGTGCCATGTCCCCCAGATACAGGAAAAACAATAAAAAGGGGAAAGTCACCTGAGTGCTATTGTTATAAAGAATAAAATAAACTGATACTTGTGTAATGATACTGACCAAGCTTATCTCCAGAGAAGAGTTAAGAAAATATATCTTCTTGCCTTGATTGGACTATGCATGGAATATGGCTTGTTTTGTCAGATATGTTCAATGTATGGATTTTACTGATTTTTTTTTTCTCTTTTTTTATTATAAAGGGAATGTCTTAGACTGGGTAAGAGAGAAAGAAGGGATATATTTAGAAATTACTGTGATATTGGCCAAAAGGCCTCAGTAGAAATAAAAAAAATGTTTACATTAAGTGGCAATAAAGGTCATATTTCTTAAAATGTAACATAGTAAAACCCTGCCTAAACTATGTCAGACAAAATTTTGCCTATTTAAAAGTTTTTAGTTTTATTTATTTGAAGACCAAAAATGAGAATTTCTATACATACAGAACATAAAAGAGGACTTTATATGAAACTATGGAGCTCTAACATCCTTTGGCTTAAGAAAATTATATAACAAATTTTATATAACAAATTATATAATAAATTTCAAAGCTGACCTGTCTCTTTCTTTTTTATTTTTTTTTTCCACTTTTTGGAGGGAGGAAGGTAGGGAAATTGGGGTTAAGTGACTTGCCCAAGATCAAATGGCTAGTTTTGTGTTGAGTGTCTGAGGCTGGATTTGAACTCAGGTCCTCCTGACTCCAGGGCCAGTGCTCTGTTCACTGCACCACCTAGCTGCCTCTATGTTTCTTTCTGAGCTTCTTCCTTTTGTCTTCTTTGCAATTTTAAAAAATATTTCATTGGCTCCTTTTTTTGCCATCAGTATTACTAGCCCTTTCTTCCCCTAACATCCCTCCCAATAAAAAAACTGAAAGAAATGGGTTGGGGGACTGACCCTTGTAACATGTAAGCATAGTCATACAAAAGAAATCCACACAATGGCTATGTCCAAAACATATGGCTCTTTCCGCACCTTGTATCCATCACTTTTTAGGATATGTCTCACCATAAGTTTTTCTGGGGACATGATTTTTCACTGCATTGATAAGGGTTTTTAAGTCTTGCAAAGTTGTTTTTTCTTTACAATACTGTTGTCCTTTTATAAACTGCTCTCCTGGTTCTACTCACTTAATATTTCAACAATTCATACTACCCAAGATTCTCTGAAATATTTTTATCATTGTTATGGTGCAATAATATTGCTATTTTCAGCCATTCCTCAAATGATGAGGCATTTGTTAGATTCTAGTGCTTTTTTTCCTTTTCAGTCCCCATAATGTCCTTACTTTAGTATGTCCTCTCTCCATTTCAGATAAGAATAAGGTTCATCTTATGGCCTTTCCCCCACTCCTTCCTCCACGCTTGTATATAGTCTTTTTTTCCCTCATGTGCATCTATGAGAAGTAACAAGTTCCACCCCCTCCTCTTCGGATTCATACTAGTGTACTCCCTTCCCTTCTCTTTCCTGTCTTTCCCCAATCTAAAATCCTCTCTTACAAGAAAATCAACTTACCCCAGGACTTCTGATTTTCTTATTAACTCCTTCAATACCCTTTGAAAACATTAAGATTCTAAAGAGATACTTGGTTCTTCTCTCCCTATTAGTATGTTAACCCCACATCATCATACACTGCCAGCTAGTTGCACAAATAATCTTTTTTGTTGTTTCCCTAGATGTTTGTGTTTGATTTTCATAGTTGAAAGTTCAGTTCTTTTCATCAGAAATACTTTAAGAGTCTTCTAATTACACCAATGCCCTGATTTTTGCTCTCATGTAGAAGTACACTCAATATTGCAGGGTAAGTTAGTCTTAACTGTAAGTCTCTATCTTTTGTCTTTTGTAATACTGTATTGTAAGATCTCTAATTGTTTATAATAGAAGCTCTCAGTTCTTCTGTGGTCCCAGGTAACTTTCCTTGATACTGAGCTCCTTCTTTCAGTATGTTTGCAATATTTTTACTTGATATGTGAGTTCTAGATTTTAATTATGACATTTCTGTGGCTTTTCCTTTTAGGGTGGCTGTCAGGACATCAGCAGATTCTTCCTATCTTTACTTTTTGTCCTCTGGTTCTAAGAGACCTAGAGAGTTTTCATTTCTGATTTCATGAAATAAAGTGTCCAAGCCTTTTGATTTAATTATAGTTTTCAGGGAGTCCAAAGGTTCTTAAATTATTTCTTATTGACCTGTTTTCCAGCTGTTATTTTTTTTTAGTCAGTGTTATGGGAATCTGAAGATCTTCCCTGCCCCTAAGCCCTTTGCTAAAGTGGCTACGTGACTCTGAGGACCCTTGGATATTTGAAAGTATACTCTGTTCCCTAATAGGCTGAATGTGGTCATGTGGAGCCTGTGGCGCCAGG
>CM053585.1:178289752-178328493 GCA_028646515.1 Pseudochirops corinnae | reverse complement strand
TAAATGATATGCTTGATTAAAGTAAGATTGTTAACTCATTTTGAGTTGCTTTCCTTTAGAAAAGCAGATCTAAGAACCTGTGCTAGTAGCCGCCCTGGGTATGCTAGGGTGCTTGCTGTTACAGTCAGATATCTTGAATTTTTTTTTCTATTTTTCAATATTTTAATTGTGTTCTAATTTGTTTCGCTAGGTTACAGAGTCACTGATTTCTGTTTGATCTGTTCAGGGAGTCAATTGCTTGGATAAGGTTTACCACTTTCTCACTAATCTTTTTTTCCCATCCCCTTAAACCATATCCCACCTCCAAAATATTATGTCAGATCTACCTACTCATTCCACTGTGCTCTCTGGAATGCCTGCTCTACATTTAACAAGCTTGCTTTCATATTAAACCTTTTCCTTTCCCACCCCTTAGATTTTCTGGTACTCACTGAAACCAAATTCCCTTCTAATGGGATGTGACTCTTTCCAGTACTGACTGCACTTTCATTCATACACCTGCCTTACTGGTTGTGGTACAAGAGTATAAAAAATGCCTTGTTCCCCACTGCATCTTCTAGAGTCTCCTTCTACCATCATTATTCTGTAATCTTTCCTTCTATGAGGTTCACTCAATCCATATTTATCACCCAATAAACATTCTGATAACTGTTATTTACTGTTTCCTAGGACACTCTCATTCCTTCCTCAATGAGTTTAATGTGTGGCTCACAATCTTTCTCTTCATTCCAACTCCTGACTTAATTTTAGGGGACTTCAATAAATATATTGATATGCTCTCAAAGACTTTAACTTTTGAGTTCCTCAATTCACTCATTTCGCTAGACCTACTCTTCTATTCCACCTTAGTTACAAACAGATGGTCATCACCCATAAGTGTTCTATTTCGATGTTCATGAGCTCTGAAACTCCATTTTATGATCATAGTCCCCTGTCTTTCTATCTTTCCCTCTGCTTTGTCACTTGTGAAACTGTTCTTCACTTTCACTGTAATCTCTAATCCCTCCACAACCCTCACTGTTTTTTTCACTAGCTATCAATTAAATGCCACACTTTCAGACCTGAGCCCCTTCCTTCCTTATCCTATTACTGACATGTCTTGCTGATCCCCAAATTTGTATTACTTCCACCATCTACTGTCTTCATTCCTATTTATGTGCTACTGAATGGAGCAGAAGAAAATCACAAAAGTAAACTGACTAGGTCCACCACAAACTTTTGTTAAGTAATTTCAACTGCACTCTCACTGCAGCAAAGCAATCTTTTTATACATCCCTAACTGATTTTCTATCCCACTCATCACAGTAGCTATTTCAAAATTTTCTTATCTTTCCTCAAATTTCCCACGGTATTCATTCCCCACCATATCTGCTGAGAACCTTGGCTTTACGTGTCACTGAAAAAATTGAGGTCATTCACCAAAAATTTCCTCTTCTCTTTTCTCCAGCCTACATCATTCAGATGTGTTCCTCCACTATAAGAAAGGGAAAAAAAATACAACCCTCCTATGATCCTATGATCTGACGATCCCAGTATTGTCTTTGTCCCACCTCCCTTTATGCCTAAACTCATTGAGAAAGCCATCCACAATCAGTGATTCCACTCTTCCTTTCATTAAATCCTCTGTAGTCTGGCTTTCCACCTCATCACTCAACTGAAATTGCTCTCTCAGAAGTTACCAATAATCTCTTAATTGTCAAAACTACCCATTTCTCAATCTTCACCCTTCTTAATGTCTATCCAATCTATATTTATATATAGTCATGTTTGACTCTTAGAGCCCTTCACAACTTTGCTCCTTATTTTTCTGGTCTTATACTTTACCCCCCCAACCCATAGCAGCTCTGGCATTCTTGCTGTTCCTTGAATATGACACTCTAACTCCATAACTTTTCAGTGGCTGTTCTCTATACCTGGAAGGCTCTGCCCCCTCACCTCTACCTCCTTGCTTCCTTTAGAACTCAACTCAAATCTGACCTTCAAGAGGACTTTCCTAGATCCTTTCCCTCTCTCCCACTGCTACTGCCTTCTCAGAGGTACCACTACTGTAATCCCACAGATTACTTCCAATTTACCCTATATGTATCTCGTATGCATCACTGTTTTTATGTTGTTTACTCCATTAGAATGTGAACTCTCTGAGGGCAGGGATTATTTTTGTTTCTATCTCTATCCCCACTATGTGTAAAACATATGCCTTGCACATAGTAAGCATTTAATAACTTACTTTCTGTATCTGATACTGTTGATCACCTTAGCCTCCTGAAGACACTCTGCTCTCTGGGTTTTTGTGACTCCATTATCTCTCTTCTGATTTGTCTCCTACCTAAGTAACCACTTCTTCTCAATCTCTTCTGCTGGTCCATCATCCATATTATTTCCCCTAATTATAGGTATTCCTGAAATTTCAATCCTAAGCCCTTTTCTTGTCTCCATCAATACTCTCTTCCTTAGTCCCTTGCACTTCAGCTCTATAGCAACAATTACCTATTGGACATTTAAAACTGTACATCCTACAGACATCTTAAACCTGAATATATTATATTTCCTCACACATCTTCCCCTCTTCCAAACTGTAAACACTCAGAAGAGTTTTACCTGATCATCCACAGAGAAAAGACAAATGAATCAAGTATTTTTATTGCCCAGATTACAATGTGCATTTGGATAGAAGACTTATAGTGCTTGTCCATCAGTATATCATCTGGATCACATAGTTGTAATGTTAATGGGATATAAGATCTGTGCTAATTTCTCAGACAGTTAGAAGCCCTGTCTGTTGGTCTTTATTTCTCTGCTGGTATTTTCTCTGCATTTTCTTCAAAGTTCAAGGTGCTAACTTTTCCCCAAAACTAATGAATGTAATTTAAAAAATTGGTGACCGCTAAATAGGGGAGGCAGAAGCGATATATTCAGAAATGAACATGATGGCAAAGAAGAGATGGCAATAATTTTCATAGATGCTATCTTAATAGTCTAGGTGAAGAATGGACTAGAATAAGATGGGGGAAATGCAATTGAGAGAAAGGAAAATTTTCAAGAGATGCTATGGAGATACGATTGATAAGATTTAGCAACTTATTATATATGAAGCATAAAGAAGAGAAGTCTTGAGGAAGATTCTGAGGTCACATTATTTTCTCAGTTATGTAATACACTGAAATCCCCAGATTCTTTTTTTTTTTTAAGATGAACTGTTTTCTGGCCATGCTTCCTCATCTTGAATTTCTGGAACTGATTTTTGAAAATGAAATATAAGGCTTTATATTTATCTCTATAAATTTCATCTTATTAAATTTGTCTCAATGTTCAAGGCTGTTAAGGTATTATAGATCCTAATTCTTTCATCCAGTAAGTTAGCTACCCTTCTCTGCTTTATATCATCTACATTTGGATAAGTACACTATCTGTACCTTTATCCAGGCTGCTCATAAAAGCAGTTAAAACAGTATAAGGCCAAGCAATAGATCCCTAGGGTACTTCACCAAAGAACTTTCAAAATAACATTAAATGATAGATGGTTACTTTTTGGATCCACCCATTCAATTAGTTCTCTATGTAGGTCACATCTATCTTTTCCTCAACAACATGAGACTCTCATATGCTTCATTAAAATTTAGGTAAACAATATCTACAGCCCCATCCTGATTTATCAATTTATTAAACTATCAAAAAAGGTAAATTAGGCTGGCATAACCTGTTCTTGATGAAGATGTACTTTGTTCATTTAATATTATATAAATTGCTGTACAAATCAACAGGAGAGTCCTGAGCACTGAGTACAATGTGGACTATTTTCTCAGTCATCTACACAGAAAGGTACAAAAGAAATGTGCTAAAAGCTCACATCAGAAAGTGTTCCAGTTATTCTGCATCTCAAAACCAGGAACCAAAGAGAGGATCAAAGCCAACACGATCAAGCCTTTAAGGGTTTGGGATTGGCGTTGGTGAAATGCTAGAAATTTTAAAGTTATCGCTCATGAGCCTTCCAAACTCTCAATGATACAAATATGGTCTCGATCCCTAAACTGGAGGGAGAAAAAGAAAACTATAAAATAATATCACGAATGAATACCAGTGGTTACACAGTAAATGAAATATTAGTAAAGAGGCTGCAACAACATATTTTTAAAGTTATGTATTACGACCACACTGAATTTATACCAGGAATACAGGATTGGATAAATATATTAGGAAAACTATAAACATAACAGACCATGTTAATAACAAACATAATAAAAACCACATGATGGCATCAACAGATGCTGAAAAAGATCTTGATAAAATCCCACATCTACTTCAGCTAAAAACACTAAGAAGAATAAGACTAAATGAACCTTTACTTTAATGGTTAAGTAGAAGCTATCTAAAACTGAGAACCAACATTACATGTAATGGAAAAAGACTAGAAACCTGCACCATAAGAGAATACTGCTAAAGCAAGGATGTTCATTACCACCACAATTAATTTAACATGGTGGTGGAAATACTAGCTATGGCAATAAGACAAGAAAAAGAAATAGGAGGAATGCTATCAGTTTTTATAGATGATATAAGAATCTATAGAACCTCAAAAAGTCAACTAAAAATAAAATGGAGACACAAAGAAACTTTCTCCCTCTCCCTCTCCCATATAAGCTCAGACTGTGCAGCGCAGTAGATAGAGTGCCAGGCAGAGAGTCAGGAAGATCTCAGTTCAAATCCAGCCTCAGACATTTATTAACTGTTAGACCCTGTGTAAGTCACTTAACTTCTGTTTGCCTCAGTTTGCTCATCTGTAAAATGAGGAAAATAAAAGCAATCACCTCCCAGGGTGGTTAAGACCAAATGAGATAATCATTACAAAGTGTTTAGCACTGTGTTTGGCACATAGGAGATACTGTATAAAAGCTCCTGCTTCTACTATTATTATTGCCATATCTTCCCTGAGAGATACCCTCACAGCAGGGTCCAGTTTTGTGTCCTAGACTCTATGTCTCTCCTTTCTCAGTGTTTATCTCTATCCACTTTTCCTCTCATTCTCCCAGGCTTTGCCACCCTCCCTACGGTACTTAAACAGTATCTTCTATTTTTGTCAACATCTCTCTGCCTCTGCCTCTGTCAACATCTCCTTGTCTCTCTCTCACTCTACCAATTTCCCCATCTATATTTCTTTTTATTTGTGAGAGTCTGTCCCCGTGCGTTACACTCTTTGTCTGTTTCTCTCAACATTACTCCCTCTTTCCCCCGACTATGTAGAGCAAAGTGAGCAGAATAATTTATACAATATGATGTCATCATAAAGAAAAAAAACTCTGAAATATTTAAGAACTCTGATCAATGCCATGACCAATCATGATTCCAGAAGAACAATGATGGAGCATGCTACCCCACCTCCTGACAAAGAGAGAGATGGACTAAAGATGGAGAGTAAGCTAAACATTTTCAGACTGTGACATTATAGGTATTTGTTTTGCTTGTCTATGAATATTTGTTACAAGGGCCTTGTTTTTTCCTTTTTTTCCAGTGGGGCAATGATGGATGAAGGAGTAGAGGGGCAAGCATAGATAAAGTTGTCCAAACCAAAGGAGAAGGAAAAAGCTGTTACTGAAGAAAGAAGAAAAGAAAGAAGAAAACGGAAGACCAGAAGTCGCAGCAAGAAGAGCTTTGAAAGATATATGTTGAATTTATTACATACTTGAAAAATAAACTTTACATCACAGAAATTCAGTTTCATGTATAATTCTCATTTCATTTTCTATGTATATTTCCCAAAATGTCCATTTTATCTGGTATTTAAGTTCATAACAAAAGTGAATAAATCCCTTTCTCTCAAAAGTATACTTAGCACTCAGCATAATGCATGCCTATTATTTTAACCTAACGCGAGGCTTAAAAATTGAATGAGCAGTCACAAAAGATAAAATTGCAATGAAAGCCATTTAACTAAATCAAAAATTCAAGAGTCATGTAAAAGATATGACATGTTATCATTGTTATTATTTCTCAGACTTCCATTTAATTGTTTTTTATATAGGCTTTAGTATGGAGATTCTTGTAGGAATAGAAGTCACTTCCAGAACACACGGAGAATTTCTAGAAAGAACAGGGACAAGGGATGTGGTCGAAACAAAGAGAAGAATCGAACCAATTTTTAAAATTTTCCATAATGCATTTTAGGTCCAAGAATGCAGCAGTTCATCCCACAGGCCAAAACAACCTCCCAGGAGACAGGTTGATCTCAAATTCTGACCATGGCCCAAATGAAGCCAAACTCTGACTTCCTAGAAACTGACAGTTGGTGTTGGTTTCACCAGTCACTAGATAACAGTCACAGGACCAACTCCCACTTCTTAGCAGGGGCATGGTTTCCCCACCAGCGTACTCTCAAATTTAGCTTAAGCACTTATACCCCCCATGAGGAAAAAGGGCAACCTCCCTGGCCAGAAACATTAGATCTCCCTTATAGCAATTTTTCCATACGCTGGATGATAACATGGTGGTAGCAACAAAATACCCATGAAGATGGATGGAGCTAACTTGGATATGGAAGGGAGTAGAAGCAGAAGGAAAGGAAGAAAGGCCACAAGAAACAAAATAAACCACATATAGATTCTGAGGTTGTGGCAGAGATGGTGGCCATTGTCTAATAGTTCTACTGGCCACCGAAATGCACTCTGTGTCTGGGACCCTACATTAAATTTTCTCAGAAAGTTTCTGTTCCATACCCACTTTGGGAGAAAATTTAAGCTTATCCTTAAGGCTCCCCATCTGCACAAGGCCCATTTCTTAAAATGCTTTTAACTTTTTGGGCCCCTGGGGAGTCCTATGTCACATAGGACTTCTCTTCCTATACAGCCTGTGGTGCTTTCTTTCTAATAAACCACTCCAGCCCAAAGTTCCCACAACAACGTAAAGAATATAGTAGCTTCTTTGACCTAATAAATGAAGGGGCCCCCAGGAAACTTAAAAAACAACTTGGGTCATCCTGTCAAAGTAAGAGCATCAATAAAAGCCCAAAACCCCTTTTCTCCAGCTGCAAATTTCTTCCTGCATTCTCTCCAGTGAGTCAGAATCAGTCTTAAACCTTGATAGATAACCCAAGTCTAAACTCTCCATTCCCTGCCTCCAAAACCTGGTGTTACTTGATATAAATAAAAATCCGCCCTACTTCACCCACCTAGGATGCCTAACTGAAGTCAGGGCCCAGCAGACTTCTCTATATCCATCTTCCTTGACTGCATCTCCACTATTTAAGTATCCCCTCCTCAACAAAGCTCACTGCTTTACTTTTCCACTGTCCCCTCCCACCTTGGGCTGTATTTTGTCAAGCAGTTCTCTTCTTAGAAGCATGACATCACTCAAGGCTGTGACTAGTGATTTAGGAGCCATACCTATTTCTCAAGTTTTTGATTTAGGGAATGTTGAGATCAAGGGCTAAATTAGAACCATATGCCTTGATGGCAGGGCTCCTCTCTTTCTCCCCCAACACCAGGGCTATGACAAGGGATCTTCCCTAAACCTCAAATCCCTCAGGTTTTTTCCCTCTCCCATCTAAGTAGCAGACAAGGTTAAGAAGACTGTCTTTTCTTTCACTGGGACATTTGTATTCCAAATCTTCACACTACCAGTATCAAGATACACAGAGACCACTGGCAATGTGACATAGGGAGCAGAGGCACACATAACTGTTCAAAATACAGGTTAAATGGCATCTGTAATTCCAGAAGCCCCAGTCCTAAACCTGGTTCCACCTCTCTCTGTACTATTCTACTTGCCAGTAGACCTTGCACAACCCTCTACCCCACCCCAGCAACCTGCCAGACCAATATGATGTTTAAAGTAACACTCTGCTTCTTCTGGAGAGTCAACACTACAAGCAAGGGATTCCTGAGAGAGTAGACAAGAGGCAAGGTAAGACTTTTAACCCCAACTCCCTGGGGCTGATTATATCAAGCATCAAGGGAGCAAAACAGCTTTGCTGGCCTCTTAAAGGACTAGACCAGTTGTACCTGCACAAGATTGGAGCTTTCCTTACAACAGCAGATAAGCAACAAAATTTTCTGAGTTGACTATGCCAAATTTACATAGAGCTGTAACACAATGGCTACTTAGGCACAATCATCCCAACCAGGGGCTGGCTGCATGGCCATTCTCAATCCAACCACTGCTAGTTCTCATCTCCTCCCCGCCCCTCAGCTGCTCCGGAGAATGTCTTCCCCAACCTCAGAGCTGATTTCATTCACAACATCCTGACTCCTATCCTACCTTACACCTTAATCTATGCTCCTCTTTAACTCAGAGCACCTTCCTGTTTTTCTTATACCAGGTACTCAATGGACTTGGAAATAAGTGATTCATGAGTTTCAATCTTAGTTCTGATCCTAACCAGCTATGTGATCCTGAGTGAGTAACTTCACCTCTGTGAATCTGTTTTGTCTTCAATAAAATGGGGATAATATTTGTACTATCTGTTTTATAAGATTTTTGTGGAGAGGGGGCTTTGTAAACTTCATATAAATATGGTATATATATCATATATAAATGTTATTATTATATTATATTATTATTATAAAGAGAAATTTCAATTAACGAAAAGAAATACTCCCTAACAAGTAGAGCTATGCCAAAGAGGCATGGGCTGCCTTAACAGGTTAAGTTCCCCTTCACTGTAAGACTTCAAGTAAAGGCTGGTGACCATTTATTCAGAATGCTAAAGAGGGAATTCATACCACACTGATGGTAAATTATTTAATTTGAAACAATTATAAGCCAAGACTAAAGTGGAAAGAGAGTTGGTGCATGACTTATTTGTTCACAGATAACTGTGCATTCAATGCGGCCTCTGAGGCTGAGATACGACAGAGCAGGGATCCATTCTCTGCAGCTCATGCTAACTTTGGCCTGACAACACCAAGGAAACAGACATTCTCCACTCACCAGCACCACACCGTCTATATTTAGAGCCACTGGTTACAGCAAATAGAAAAAGTTTTAATGCCATGGGTAAGTTCACTTACACCAACAGCATACTTTCCAGGGATGTACACATAAATGATGAGGTTGACACACACATTGCCAGAGTTAGTTCAGTGTTTGGGTGGCTCCGAAAGAAAGTACAGGAGAGAAGAGGCATAAGGCTGCCTACCAAACTGAAGGTCTACAGAACTGTTGTGATAAATTCGTTGTTGTATACCTGTGAAATCTGGATAGTATGTCAGCACCATGCCAAGAAACGGAATTGCTTCCATTTTAATTGTCTTAGGAAGATTCTGAACATCACCTGGCAAAATAAGGTACTGGACACTGAGGTCCTTTCTTGAGCTAAATTGCCAAGCATTCAAGCTCTTCTACAGAGAGCACAACTGCAAGAGGCTGGCCACATTGTTCAAATGTAAAACATTCATTTGTCTAAAAGATTATTTTACAGAGAACTTGAAAAAGGCAAGCACTCACAGGAGGTCAGAAGAAGCAATACAAGGACACTTTCACAGTCTCTCAAAAGAACTGTGGAATTAGTTGTGAGACATGGGAGACATTGGCACAGGACCGCCCAGCATGGCATACCTACGTCAAAGGAGGTGCTGAGCTCTATGAGCAAAGCTGAATTGTAGCAGCTCAAAAGAAACATGAAATGCATAAATTTAGAGATATTTCCACTCCAAATATTCATCTGGATAATTTGTGTCCAACCTGTGGCAAAGCCTTCTGACACTACTTTGGTTTGATGAGTCAGAGCCAGACACACTGTACCTTGATCCCAACCTAATGATAACATTTTAGTCCTCTTCAAGCATGAAGTACAACCACCAATGGTTGAACTAGATAATATGTAAGAGGCCAACGTAATCCAATGAAGTATGCATCTGAGTGTAATAGTATTAATTCTACTATAAGCACTCTCTAACTTAAAAAGAGGTTATATTGCAAAAGCCCCTCAATAAATCATTTATATCCTAACAGAAATTATTATAAAGAATAGTTAAGGTCCAAGGTCAGCCCATAAAAATCTACTTAACCTAATATAATCTAAGTGTAGCACAAAAGTATTATTGAAACTAACCACAATTTATAACACTTTCTACAGGAAAAAGCCTTTTAAGTTCAAGGGCAAGTGTCTGGGAGCAGCACATCTTTGGTGCCTAATCAAACCCTTTTACCTTCAACCTCAGTAGCACAGAGGGCATTCTCCTACCCTTTGCTACTGGAGTTGCCCTTTCACTGCTAAAGCCCCAATACTGTAAATAAGATCATTGCATCCCAACCCTAAGCCCAGTGGCAAGCAGCAGCAGCTGTGAGAACTCCCTTTACTTCCTTCCCACCACTTACTTTGAGCTAGAATTTGAACTCCCATCAGATGACAGAAAGAGAAATGTCACACAGCTGAATGCTTATTACTTTTTTCTAAATTAGTATATATACATAGAGATACATGTATATTCACTGTATTTTCAGTTTATTCAGAGAAACAGCTATATCCCAAATTTGTAATGTGTGTAAAAAGCATTACTTTTTTTTGCTTTTTTGGAGGGCAGAGCAATTGGGGTTAAGTGACTTGCCCAACGTCACATGGCTAGTAAATGTTAAGTGTCTGAGGCCAGATTTGAACTCAGATACTCCTAACTCCGAGGCTGGTGCTCTATTCACTGTACCACCTAGCCACCCCAAAAGCATTACTTCAGTAGCTACAAGTTACTCAGACAGAATAACTGACATTTCTATGCTAGATTTTATGTAGCACATTATTTTGTTTGATCAGATATCATGATTAATATAAAAATAGGCAAATATCTCCATTTAATAAAGTCACTTCTCAGGGGGTTACAGAAAATACCACTAAAAACAGAGGAGAAGAAACACATTCCCTCCAATCCCACCCTTTCCTACACATGGAAATTAGATGTGCATTCCCCATATTAGCTCTGGTGGCCACCTGTCAGGCTTGGAAAAGATCTAAAGAAGTGGGAAGGCTTTTTGGAAGAGTGATGAATTGCTCAAAGGAAACTGTTCTTTTGAATAACTGCTTGGAGTAAGTCAGCCATCTCATCTCCTTACTGTTGAAGTATCACTGCTTATCATCTGCATACCAATTCTTCCTTTGTTAAGTCTCCATCTCTTGAACAGTTGGATATATTTCAAATATTCTGGTTTTGGAATCAAAGTTTATGCATCTGGACATGACAACAGGAAGAAAATAATTCAAAAAAATAAAACAAATGTCACATGATATGGGCTGTGTTAATATCCAGCTGCTATAATGACCAAGATCTAAGTGTTTCCAATAACCTGCTGAGAAGTGCCATCAGGTTCAGCAGTAATCCACCCTTCCAGTCCCTGAACAAGCTCAGAAATCTCAAGGATCCTGGGCCTAAGAGGTTTTTAGTGATCTAGAGATCTTAGTGATCTAACTGTGGAGACTTGCTTCCAGTCCAGAGGACTTCTTATCAGTTCAACAAAGTCAAGGCCTCTTCAAGGGTGTCCCACCACTTACTTATGAGAAGAATCGTGAAAATTCTAGTTTGTCCTAAACCACTCAAGATTACAGATTTGGAATCCCCTGATGACCCTAGGATCAACCAAACTATGTGGGGCAAGCCCAGGGCCAGAAGTTTCTTCTTCCTGTCTTCTGGTTTCCTCTTGAGATCCACAGTTCCCTGGAAAAGAATTAGGAAGTCTAGCATTCCCTGAGAAGTACGTATTTGTAAAACTGATGAATTAAAATGTGTAAGTCAGCAAGCAATGGGGTACTAAGCTATTTATGGGGAAATACTTTTCTCCATAAAGACAAAAGGTCAGAAATCCTTCCCACTCAAGTAAACAAGTTGATAACTTCTCTATCCAAAGATGTAGTATTTCTACAAAACTTTAAGCATAACTGAAACTCCTCTCTGAAAGCAGACTTAAAATCGAGGTCACATGGGGATAAAGAACCTTCCTAACCCCCAAACCACTCCATAATCTTCACTCAATTGTCTCAATTTTAAAGCAATCTTACAAAAAGCCCAGGGCAAGTAATAAATTATGGTAGAAGAGAAATAAATGTTAATTGTGTTTATTTCACAGTACACCACATGAATCCCTTAGGATGTGGTGGAGGCAGCTGGGTGTGGGGCTGAAGAAAGTGCACAGGGCTTTACAACAAGGGAGAGATAATCCCCTAGATGATGAATAAGCTCTACACTAACCATCTGCACTAACTTCCCCCAACCATCTCTGTATTAACTAACCCCAACTATCCCCACTTAGAAAGAAAAAAAAATCTTTGGTTTCCTTTGTAATCCTATGGTTTTTATTTTATGCACTCAAAAACATTATTCTAAAAAGGGGTTTACAGACCACCAGATTGCCAAAGGAGCTAAAGACAAAAAAAAAAAAGATACTCCTAAAAGGATATACCCAAAGGACATAAGGACTGGAAGGTCCTATCAAGATAGGCCATCTGACAGGCTGTCTTTCTATCATGTGAGGATTAACCTCACTGAAGCTCAACACCAGAAGGCTAAACCTCAAGGATGAGTTTGTTTTGCCATAGGAACTCATGAGGACCAAGGGCTGTGGCCTGCATTAGTGGACGAAGCACCCAAGATGAAAAAAAAAGGGATGCTCTAAGTACTGAAATGTGTCTTTCTATTTAATCAATTCTAAGTGTATAAGTCTTCTCAAAAATCTGCAGACTCCTTGAGGGTACAGATTATTTCTTATGTTTCTCTCTGTAAATCCCAGTATGTTTAATAATGTGTTAGGTAAGTAATGGTCCTTCAGTGAGAGTTGTTGGATAGACAATTAGTACCAAGCAACACAATGATGAGCTAAAGACACACTGAACCCATATTACTTGAAAGAATTTAGGGGAGATAAAACAAATGGTGAATGTCCAGCTACAAGAACATGACATGCTGCTCTTGATAAGACTAAGTTACTAAATTCTTGTTAAGCACAGTAATTCCACTCACACAACTTCTATCATAGGATCATAGATTTGTAACTGGTTCAAAGACCATCTAGTCCAGTGGTTCTCAACCTCCCTAATGCCACAATCCTTTAATACTCATATGTGGGCATGTCTGCATGTGGGAGGACCAGCCTGGAGATAGAGGAGCACGGTGTCTCCGTTCCTAAGACCTATTTCCGATGGTCTTAGGCAACCCCTGTGACCCCTGTGACAGGGTCGTTCGACCCCCCAAGGGGTGGCAACCCACAGGTTGAGAACCGTTGATCTAGTACACCCTTTAGACCTCTAAAACAAGAGGTAAGGAAGCTAAGGCCTAGGGGAGTGATTTGCCCAGGGTCACAAAAGTGGTTGGCAAGGCCAGAATTTGAACCCAGTCTTCTAAATCTAAATCTATTGCTCCTTCCACAGTTCCACTAGACACTGGTTTAATGGTATCCTAACAACCAAATAACTCCGCTGAGCTGGTGTAAATTGTTTCTCTAAGTTTGCAAGAAATGTGTCAACATATTATTTTATTATATATTATTTTATTATTGGAGGTCTGAACCTCAAACTAATCATCAGAACTAATGTTCCTGCTACTTATGGTGTTTTAGAACTTTATAGGCCAATATAAATTACTGCTACCAAAAAGAATGAAGCCAGGTTAAGTTTGCTGGAGGGAGGAGTCCGCCATCTGCTGGTGAGATATATGAAATGCTCTAAAAATTTCTGTCAGGCATGAACACAAACAGGTCTTTAGAGAAAAGCAAATGTAGGCTAGGAGTCTGAAGAAGTTGGAGGCAACATGTAAAAACCAACTTGAAAAATAAATTTGAAAGCTCCATAGCTGTATTGAGTATACATATTACCTCAAGTCATTTTAATTGTGCCAACGAAAAAATACATGCATACATATTTATATACAAATACAACATATATACATATAATGTTTAATATATATAAAAAGAGTATTAAAAGTATTTTTAATTGCCTGAATTTCTCATATTCCTAAATGCTACAGCATAAATCACCAGAATCATATTATCGGTCCCACTTCCAGTACAATACCATATACACTTTCCTGGAATTCGGAACATGCTAAGGCATCTAAAACATGGGCATTGTAGCTCATTGTTATAGAAACAGGCATGGAGTAAGAGTAAGGAAACATAGGATGTAGCCCCAGACCTACCACTAACTGACCCTCACTGTGGAATCTTAGACAAGCCTCTTTCATCTATGTCTTGTGATTTCCTCATCTGCAAAATAAAGAAATTGGACTATCTGATCTACAAAGTTCCTTCCACCCCAAATATTATCAGCATCTATATCACAGAAATTCAAAATTAAAATGCGAAGTCTTTTTAATAAATATTATCCCACTATGGAAAAAAAAGAACATGCCAGAATGTAGTAAATATGTCCTCCAAACACCTTATTGGAATAAGCCAAAATTCCATTAAAAAGTAAAACTTCTATTAAATACAACACTTACCTTTCTAAAAATGTGAAACTCAAGGGTTTCAAGGAGCTAACAATAATATCAAAATAACAATCTGATTCTTCAAAAAGAATCAAGTCATTTTAAGACTTTAGTCATCAAAGGAGGACTAACTAGTTTAAACATATGAAATAGAGGGCAGAGATATGTAACAGTGAGTTTCCCCAGGACTCAATAATCCTTTATCATTTTCAATAAAAGTTTTTCAATTTTGCTAAAGACCCAAAACACATTCATGTCACAAAATTCCAGTAGTGTTCACCAGTAAGAATATCTCATAAAGCCACGTGAGTAAGTGAAAAAGCAACAGATAAGTTATAATGTGAGCAAGTCTAATATAAAACAAAGTTATACTTGTTGATAATTCAAATTTTATTTGTTGGTTGATGGGCTCTTGGACATTGGTTATTACCTAGAGACCTGGGTATCAACATAAAAGGTTGCTTCAACAACTCAAATACACTCAAAAACAACTCAAAGAAGCCAAAAGGTCCAACAGAATGTTTGACACTATAAGGAATGAAATAAATAAATGACATTCCATACTTATAAAATCTATTGCTATAATCTTACACAAAATAACCTGTTTAGATCTGGTTCCTCCACCTCAGAAAAGACATAATGAATCCAGAAAAGATCCACAGAAAATAAACCAGTATGGTATAGTCAAAAGAGCACTGAATTTGTAATCAAGAAACCTGAGTTCAAATTCTGACACGATTTGATTCAATATTCAACATAAAATTATTAAGTGCCTATTATGAAAGGCATCATACGTATTAGGTGTAGGATATAGGAATTTACAAAGTAAATACATGACAATTTGAATAAGGAAAAAGCACTAACAATTAAGTGTATCAGTAAAGGTTTCCTGTGTGAAGTGGAACATGGGCTAATAAGCCTTGATGGAAGCTAAAGGTTCTAAGTGAAGGATGAAGGGAGGAGGTATATTCCCAGGTACATGGGGCAGATAGATTTGACAAAAGCTTAGAGAGCAGAGATCCAATACCAAGTTCAAAGGAAAAGCACATAGGTCAAGTGAGTAAAGGAAAGAAATGAGGAAAAGTTCTGGAAAATAATTCTAGAATGGAGGCAGATTATAAAAGGCTTTAAATGCCAAGCTGAGGAATTTCCATATTATCCTATAGGTAATGGAGAGCCATGTATAAATTATGAATAGGTGAGAAATAGTCGGACTTGTACTTTATGGAGGTTGCTTTAGCAGTTATGGAGAGAATGGACTAATTGCAAATGGAAGAGACCAACAGCAAAAATGGGGCATATTTGGGAGATGTTTGGAAACTGAACTGGCAAGACTTGACAACAGATTGAATATTGGGGAGAGGAGTCCTTGTCCTTAAGGACAAAGGAGACAATATGTATACACAAAAACACATACAAAATACATACACGATAGTTTTGTAAGAGAGGGTACTAGTAGATGAAGGCAGCGGGAAGTGGAGTCCAGGAAAGCCTACATATAAAAGAAGATAGGACATGGACAATTATCAGGCAAAGGTATGATTAAATTAGTAAAAGAAAAACCAGAATTATATAAGCCAAGAGAAGAGAAAGTATCCAGGAGAGTAGTCAAACACTGTCAAAAGCAACAGAGAGGTCAAGGATGAGAACTAAGAAAAAGCCACCAAGTAACCCTGAAAAGAACAGATTCAGTCAAATTATGGGATTTGAAGCTAAATTGCAAAGGATTAAAGCATGAACAAGAGGTAAGGCAGTAGAGGTAAGGACTGTATATTTCACCTTTCTGGTGCTCAGTCTGCCCATCTCTAAAAGGAAAGAGTTGGCCTGGACAGTCTCTAAGTCTACCTCTCTTTGCTGCAAAGAGATCAAGGAGGAGAAATATGAAATGTTTTGTCTATGGTCACAGTTTTCCATATCTCTTCCTCTTCTGGGTTTCTATCCATCTTTCCTTGGAAATATCTGAAATCATTCTCCCCAAATCTTGGGTACATGTCAGATCATGCCTAGCTTTTCTCTCTTCTATTCCCAATTCCAAGACAGGAGGTCCTTTTCTTTCTGTATGTGAGCACAAAAAAATGGTATTTTGCACCCTCTAAATCAGTGGTTCTCAACCTTCCTAATGCCACAACCCTTTAACACTCCTATGTGGGTGTATCTGCATGTGTGAGGACTCACCTGGAGATGGATAGAGGAGCGGTGTCTCAGTTCCTAAGACCATCGGAAATGTTTTCCGATGGTCTCAGGCGACCCCTCTGACCCCTGTGAAAGGGCCATTCGACCCCCAAAGGGGTCACAACCCACAGGTTGAGAGGCGCTGCTCTAAATTATATCGAATAGGGAAATCTGGAAGAAATTAAGAGGTAGGGTGTAAGAGAGCATGAAGAAAGAGTTAAGGGATGAGAGACACATAAGGTAGCAGTAGCAGTACTCCAATTAGTTTTTGTACTGTAAATGTTTTTCTCCTCATTGAGGAGACATATATGGATGAGCTTCTCTGTCATTGCATAAAGGTCATAGAAACTTTAGCAGATGAGCAGAAGTCTTTAAAGTAGTCCTTCTTTTTCTGGCCAACTATCCTAGGAATGTGGATTCTGGCTTTGTGGTTGGACATGCCGGCAATGAACTAAATGATGTTGGATGTTCATGGAACAGTTAGGTGATGGCCACATTGCAGACCTGCGGTTATTACCTGAGGTCCCTGAATTTGTTGTTTTTTAAAAAATATTTTGATAATTATTTTTAATATAATCAGCTTCCTTTGTAATCTTATGTATTTTATTTTATGCCTTTAAAAATATTATTCTAAAAAGGGGTTCTTAGGTTGGCCAGAATGCAACAAAGGAGAAAGAAAGTTAGACCTAGTCTGATTTTGCACCCACAATTTTGGTAAAATTAAGTTAGAAGAAAAGATCCATATGTTGTCACAGCTTAAAACACTATTTATTAACTTAAAGTACTATATATAATAGAAGTCAACATGAGAAGGATAAAATGTTCTCGATAATGAAATTTTGACAATATAGACAAAAGTCATTCTAGGAAGTAAGAAAAGGAAGAGCTAGGTGGCACAGTGAATAGAGCACTGGCCCTGGAGTCAGGAGGACCTGAGTTCAAATCCAGCCTCAGATACTTAACATAAAACTAGCCATGTGACCTTAGGTAAGTCACTTAACCCCAACTGCCCTACCTACCCCTCCAAAAAAAAAAAAAAAGGAAGAGCTGTCTGTATAAACATACACAGAGGAACTCATCCACCTATTTGCCCAAGAATAGTATGGGAAGGAACTGGGAACAGTGAGCCTGAGGAAAAAACATAGGTAGATATTGTAGCTCTCTTACATATCAGAAGGGCTATGTGAAAGAACAAAGATATTTGTTTTATTTGGCTTCAGAAGACAAAAGCAGGAGCAATATGTAGAAACTGCAGAAAGGTAAATTTTCAGGGCAATTGGATCTGACCCCAAGTGGAATGGACTTTCTTGGGACATATTGGAGTCCCAATCACCAGAAGTTTTCAAGCAGAGGTTGCCTCTGGGACCCAGCAAAGGGGATTACTTTCAGACATATACACCTGGCCTCCAATTCATATACTAAGATTTTATGTTAAAAAAAAAAAAGATGACGATCCTGTTAAGCATGCCTCAGACATGCCTAGCTACGTGTGTCATTGGGTCACAGACCAGCAACTTTTTTTTTTTTACCTTGTGGAAGTCTATGTATATATAATATATATCATGTAATATGATATATGTATATGTAAATCTACATATACATATGTGTATATACAATATGTATATTATGGGCTAAATACAAAGAAAATAGTCTCATGAAAGCTAACTTTGCAAACCCGTATCATTACCACTCTTATGAACATATCATTACCAAATACAGATTACTGTGTTGGAGAGACCCTAGGTTTAATTCAGTATGGCAAATATATTCTCAGGACAAAATGAAACAAAAAACAAACCACAGAATTTCTGAATCTCATAGAAAATTTGAAAAAAATATTTATTTATTTTATGTTTTGTTATATTTTAAATATTATATTATATTGTTTGTAATATATGCTTGTGACATAATATATAATTGGATTTTATATATATTTATTAAAAATTCTTATTTCAGTGTAGAAGTGAAAAACCTTAGGATCACAGATCATTGTATTATGATTTTGGAATAAGGATTTTAGTTTATCTAGTTTAAGCTCCTCATTTTCTAGATAAGAAAACTGAGGGCTATGGAATCAAGTGACTCACTCAAGTTCAAACAAAGTAAATAAGAACTCAAAGATTTGAACCTAGGTCCTCTGATCTCAGATTCAGCATTCCACTGTAACTTGTAAACTCTAGCCAACAGTTACAGTTAACATTGCAACTCTAGATAAAAAGGAGTGCAGTCATCATAAACCTACCATGTATTACATAACACAGGAATAAACAAAACAAAGTCACAAGTTCATGTACCATAAATACATAAAGCTAGCACCTGTAACCTGTATGGAACAGACACAGCAACTTCTTTCTGAACTGGGAACCGCAGGCATGCTGATTCCTGACCCTAGACTAGTGAGGCATATTTTCACTCAGAGCAGGTTCACAAGCCCTCACTTTTCCATTGGACCTTTAATGAGAAGACTTCCAATCTTTCCTAACGAAAAAAGTACATAGCTGTGTAGACACAGAAGTGAAGAAAAACATAAAAAGGTCAACATGAATACTCAATAATAAGGGACAAAGCAAAGATAAGCCAATAATGTTAAAATAGAGAGATGTGATTCATGTGTTCTCTCTGACCCCTAATCATCTTCAGGGATCATAGAGGGAATCTAAGAAGAAAAATCCTAGCAATGGTATCTTTGTGATCTTAGAAGAATGGAAAAAGAAGAGAAAAGTAATATACTAGGGGAAGAAGGGAAAGGAAGCTTAGGGAAAATTATCTCATGTAATCTGGGTGCACAAATAGATATTTATACAAACAAGGAGGAGGAGGAGCAAGTGAGGAGAGGAGCAGCTGACACTTGAACCTTACTCTTGTTGGACTTGGTCAAAGGAAGAAAGAATATATACACACACGCACACACACACACACACACACACACACACACACACATGCACGTGTACACACACACACACACACACACACACACACACACAATTTTAGAAATGATGAAGGGCATAGTTTCAGAGAAACCTGGGAAAACTTAGGTGAACTGATGAAGAATACAATGAATAGAACCAGGAAAACAATTTATACAATGAAAACACCATGATAAAGACAAACAACTTTTTAACAATTGGGTTTTAGGTACTATGATCAGTGTAATGACAAATCATGTTTCCAGAAGACTTATGATGAAGCAAGCTACCCACCTCCTAATAGAGTGGTAAATCACTCAGAGGGCTAAAGAGACATAATTTTTAGAACGTGACCAATGCAAAATTTTTTTGCATGACTATATATGTTTAGAATATGAGTTTTGACATTTTATTTCATTCTCAACTGTTGAGAGAGAGTTGGGGAAGTTGGAAGGAGAGAAATAAAGTGAATTTTTACTGATTAAAATATATATAATTTAAATAAATTCCTACACAGCTCAGAAAAGTAGGAATAAAGTATTACATGTCTTTTTTAACCTAAAAATCCATCATGTTACATAAAATAAATTACCTTAAAAATAAAGTGAACCAAGATCAAAGTGTTCTTGTAAAGTGTAAATTAACTAGAAAATTTTTCCTCCACAACATATCCTATTTTGAAAAAATATATTCTACTTATGCCCTTTTCCTTTGGTGCTAAAAATCTTTCTAATTTGCTTTTTTCATTAGTATCAGTACCATCCAATTTATAAAGGACACAACCCACTTTCGAATTCACACTGGATAAAACAACTGCAGTTACTTACCAGAGAATGCAGAGTGCATTTCATAAGAGTGTGAATGTTTGTGGGGAATTTTTATTATATCAAACTAAAACATCACAAAGTTTTAAAGGCATGAGTTCATTTTCCTAACAAGTACATAAAAGATTATTTTTTTGGTAATTTAAGATCTTGTAGAACCTCAGTTAAATTTTGAACATAATTTCTCACAGCACTAAGAGATTTCTAAAGACTATTGTGCAGTCAATAAACTTTTCAGTGCCCCTAAGCAATTCTCTAAGAGGAAGCTGCAGAGTATTTGCTCATTTGCATTGATGAAGGGAAATTCCTCACTGGTGTTTCTTACCACTGAAGTTACAGATTCCCTCAAAAAACAGAAACCCACAAAAACGGAAAAACTGAAAAGAGAGCACAAAAAAGACCCTTCCACCTCAAAGAATCTATAACTGTGACTGGTCTTATCATTGTTGCAAGATGGTACAGAAAATCTGTGTTGATTTTAGGGTATATTCTGGAAGTTTATCCTTATTTTTACTAACGTTATTAGATTTTTGGAAAAATATATCCTACTTATGCCCTTTTTCTTTACATCACAGTCATTTTCCATTCACCCCCTAGAATGAGCCCTCCCTTGTGATAAAGGAAAACAATTTTTAAAAAGGATCCTATTGAATGATCATATCTGAAAATCTATACAACATTCTATCCTAGTATCCCTGGGCCCCATAAATTTTTCTTCTTAATTTAACTGTCAGTCAAGTGAAGAAAAGAAAAAATTCTAGTTAACTGAGGATTCCTGTTAGATGAGTTCTGGTAAGCCACACACATTTAAGAACCTTGCACTCCTATGAACTGTACATACCTGAGTACAGTACCTTTACATTTGCCTTAAGGCAAAAATCTACATAATTTATTAAATTCTTTTAAAATTTCAACTTTAAGATACAGAGGAAACTTGACCAAAATTTATACTGTAAAATGCTTTAAAGCTCACCCAAAGTTAGAAATGATGCTTGTTGAATTAAATTACAAGTCCAAATATTTTGAGAGTCATCTTTCTGACTCGATTTTCAAAAGATGAAAAATCCTCATACTCCTTGCTCCAGAAAGAAATTTATTTTATATCTCATTTCTCTGGTTAAACATTGACTGGGGGATGCAAAAAGGATTCTTTTTCAGGTCTAGGTCAGTGTAGATAACCACTGAGGCTCCTTCCAACTCTAAAATTCTGTGACTTTTCTTTATATAAATAAATGCACCTTTTATTTGGAATTTTCCACATATTACCTATTGATCTTTTTAGAGACAAGTATTGAAGCAGTCTATTTTCTAAAAGTTTAACTATTATATTAGATAAAGGGATTTCGACGCTGAGAGGGAACCTAAAGAGTGACCAACCTACTCATTTTACAGATAGAAGATTCAATGTGCCAAGTGCTTATTAATATTGCTATTAGCAATATCTGGCTATTTAAAAGCTGGACGCTTCTGGACATTTGTTTAGCAAAGATTCAAGGCAAAAACAGAAGGCAAAGTTACCCAAGAGGAGTGCTCCTTCATCTGGTGTTGGTTGCTGTGAGGGCCATTGGCATGGCCCCGCCAAAAGCAGTTTTGGCAGAGCTGGTAGTTGTGGCACTGCTGGCATCTGTATCGGAAACCCATCATACTCTCACACCGGCAATATGAACACTCTACAGGGTGGAAGACTTGGAGGAGGGAAGTAAAAAAAGGGTGGGGAGAAAAGGAGAATGAGGAAAAGAGAAAGAGAAAAACATTGTTTATTTAAGTGAATGAAATCAGAATGGAAGTGTTAGAACTAACAAAAGAAATCAATGACTGAATGTTAAACAGAACTGAAAGCCAGCTATGCTATTCCCTGTCTTCTTACCCCTCTTACATTTTCCTTTATCTGAAATACCTTTCTTTATATTAAATGATTGAGTCAAAATAATGAGTACATTTGTACATAAAAACATGTTAAATTTTAAAAATACATTTTGAATTATATCTTACATGAAAGCAAAACTGGGCACCCAAAAGAATCTTCACTTTTATAATAACAGTTGTTATTTTACCTAGGGCAGGGGTGGGGAACCTATAGTCTTGAGGTCAATGTATCCTTCTGGATGGATCTAGAAGGTCACGTGTGGCTTCAAGGCTGCAGGTTCCCCACCCCTGATCTAGGGGTCTATAAGGCTAGATATGGCCCAGGCCTCTCTAGATCACTGAAAGTCCTTGAATAAACAATTTTTAAAAATCAAAACATAAATCTCTTGTGGGTGAATGAAGAATGGAATCTGGGAGTCAGAAGCCCCTATGCACTAATTCCTGCTCTACTAGTTAGTACCTATGCAATTTTAGGCAAGTGACTTAATCTCTCTTTATCTCACTAATTTTCACCACTTATAAAACAGAAGCCCCTCTTTTCTTCATTACACTTGATTGTTAGGAGCTGCCTATAATGTGAAATACAAAGTATTATTTTCAAAAGAAATCACATTCACATAGGCAGGAAAAAAAAGACCAAAACTACTGTCACTATTCAAATATCAAGAAATAGAATACTTTAACTTCTCAAAGGCATGAAATCACATTTTCTGGCTTGTTCACTATCTCTGTAAAATAATCTTCACCCACATTTCAATCAAGAGTCTCAATTTTATGCTTAGCATTTGACAAAGAACACTGCATATTCAATTGTTAGCATTCAAAATTGTGAACAGAATTGAAGCTAACATAAAAATTAAAATGTTCTTTACTATTCAATAATCCTCAAAAATTCACATTAATAAATTCATAATTCATAAATTCAAGTTCAGAGTCAAGGCATATTTTTGTGGTCAGGAAAATATTAGAAGTCAATTCGATTTTGTGATATATGATTATATCTAACTTTGGGTGAACAATTTATTCCTGTAATATCTACCTGATTCTTCTACTACATTTGATGAAATTATAGACTCATACAAATGTTTTCTTTCTTTAGGCTAAAACCTTGGTCTCAGAAAGCTAGAATAATATAAAATAGAGTAATGGAAAAGATGAAAGGAATAAATAAGATTTCATTTTCAAATTTACTGTTGTCCTCTAGGAATGTCATAACTATTACTGAGTATAAGTAAGACAGCTCTATACAAAGGAAGACTGGGAATACCTATACTACAAGCAGTTTGCAAAATGAAAATTACATGCATGACCAAAACCAAGAAAAATATTCTGTGCCAACAAATGGGCAATTACAGGGACATCTGGAGGGTGGGATTATGCCACGACTTGTTACTTTCTCCCCATATCATGGGACACAGAGACACAGGAGCAGGGCACCTTCTACAGTGTAGTGCCTATTCAGTAAGATTACTCTAGTCTAGACCTCTAGGGATTTTAAAAGATTCATGTACTTTATTGGCGTACCCCCTCAGCTCTCTCTTAAGCTGGGATATATTTCAGGTACCATTAATTCACTGGGTGGTGAGGTCACATCATAATATGCAAAACATATCTGCATACTAAGTTATAATTAACTATAATAGAAGGTTCTAATTAAACATTTAACTGTTAGAATAATTTTTTCCCATTAGATCATATCTCTAAGTACATACAATGGAAAACAACAAGAAAGTGCAATTTTTTTATTCAAACATGAACTTTGCAGACTTTTTTCAAGAATATATCTAATATGCAAAACAAAAATGAACAGAATTATAATTCAATCTAATCTCCACACATTTATCATTTATATTCTCCCTAAGAAAACTGGTCTCTAAAGAATAGAGCAGGTGAGGGAAAATTACAAAAAGAAAAAGAGTTTTGATACATTGTTAGTGGAGCTGTGAATTGCTCCAATCCTGGAGAAAGCAATTTTGAACTGTACACAGAGTGACCAAAATATCCATGTAAGAATGATAACAAAAATAATAATATTTATATAGTGCCTACTATGTGCCAGGGACAGCAATAAGCACTGTACGGGTATTGTGTCATTTGATCACACCATTAACCCAGAGCTTACAATGTTAGGCATAGATCTCAAGAAGATTAGGGGAAAAAAATAAATTCCTCCCTTATACACCAAAATATTTATAGCAACTATTTGTGAAACCAAAGAACTGGAAGCAAAGTAAAGGCTCATTGATGGGTAATGATTAAACAAACTGTAGAACATAAAAGTAATAAAATAGTATTACTAAACTGTAAGAAAGTGTTCATATAAATAACACAAAGAAGTATGGAAAGTCTTACATGAACTAACTCAGAATGAAGTTACCAAAAGCAGGGGGAAAATCCACAGTGATCACAACAATGTCAACATAAAGAACAACAGCAAAATAACTGAAATGTGGGATGTGAAATTATAATGACCAAATTTGGCCCCAAATAAGAGATACGAAAATGAATCTCCCCTCACTTCTTTGGAGAGAGGGAAGACCAGTGATGGGGGCGCCGTGAAACACTGCATATAACATCAAACTTTGTAGTTTAATAATGCATAATTTGCTGAGAGGGATTTGGAGGAAGAGATACAATGAGAAATGTTGATTTAGAGCTGGAAAAGACCTTTGAAAACATAAAATCCAATACTCTCATTTTACAAATGAAGAGACTGAAAAACCGAGAGATTGAGTGATTTACCCAGGGTTACACAGTTAATAAGTTTCTGAGGCAGGATTTGAATCCTGGACTTCCTACAATCTATCCACTACTCTGAGGTCTTAAAACACTAAGAAACAGCATGTCTTGGAATTGTTTCACATAATAGAAAAAATTTTACATACTTAGGTAAATGCTAATAATTTATTTAGTAGGTTATACATGGAATCCCTGTCTGTGGTTTCTGACCATTCTTTATCCCTAAGATTAGAGTTATAAAAATGAATCAAGGGAATTTTTTAAAAAATAATTAAGAGATATTCTAAGGCATCATAAAACAGTGACAAAGTTTAATAAAAATGCTGAGATTTGTGTGTGTTTACCTAGGAGCACTGAATGCAGAATGACTTGATTACAATGTTTCTTCCCTGTAACTGAACTGGATATGAGACAAATGACAAATTCTGAAGACTTTAAAACAGGTACTGCTGATAAAATAAATTAATAAGCTAATATACTATAATGTAGCCAGTTTAAATTTATACAAAATATTCAGTTTAATCTGTTTAAAAGATTCAAAGATTCTAAGTTTTGAAAAACATCATTTCTAGCTGCAACAGTTGGGAAAGCAAAGTACCATTGTGTGCAAACAAGTTATACCAATCCTAATTAAGGAGGCTAAAATGTTAGTTTGCTCAATATTGACTTAGTTAAAAAGAGAGCAAGGACTTCTATCTCTCTAGTGGGGGAAAAAAACAGACAAGGAGGCTTCCATGCTTTTCAATGGCAAGAGAAGTGAAGGAATAGTAGTGTCAAAAAGAAAGGTATTGAAAACAATGACCTTCCTATAACTTAGGTCTGTTTCACAAGAAACACTGACTATACCAACTGTTAGACAGGTAAACACACAGGAGGGCTGCTAGAAGGTGTTATAGCACCAACACAGGTTCACTTTTGATCCAGGCAAACAGGAAGACAGGAACAGAGTCATAATAAGGGGTTAAATAAGATTAGTCTCCTCAAAAGGAATTGCTGATAATGGGAACACCAACTCCTACAGCATTCCCTAATCACCCTTCTCTCAGGGACTGGGGGTGAGGGAGGTGGCTATGTCTTACTGGGGTCAGTAGTAGAGTCAGGCACAGCATTGTAGTTTGTGCACTCCCCTAAATCCCCCAACCCTCAATGGGAGCTAATTGAGGCAGGTACATCCATTCCTTTATGCATTACCCAAATCTCAAATCCCTATGGGTTCCCCATTTACTGATCAGTGCCCATGTGCTTTATAGCACAGCAGACAAAGAAGTCCTATTGACAGCAAAAGTCTCAGAGGTTAACTTCAGCGATGTTGTCATTTGGCACAAGTGTAATAAAAATCAATTTATGTCACCCCCATATCTCACTGTGTAGTTGCAGTAGGAATGTTTACAAGTCATGAGCCTGGGAAATATTATCTAACACCTGGAAACTAGAGATTATTATGGTCACGGAGCCTGGGAACTAAATCCTAAAAAGGATAACAAAATCCTCCTTACTTACAAGGTCTAACATCCTAGCTAAGGAAGGTAACTACCACTGACTAGATCAGAAAAAAAGCATAATGGACCTTTAAGAAATAAACCCAAATTGCAGATCCTATACACGATTGCACGCCACCATGGCGGGGGGGGGGAAGGGAGGGGAGAAAATCTGAAACTCAAGTGATTGTGGAACTGAATCTTGTAAATAAAAAGTAAATGAGCAAATTAAAAAAAAAAAAAAAAGAAATAAACCCAAAGACTGAAGATAAATTGCTGGAAAAGATTTGATTCCAACCTAAGATTAAAAGTGGATTGACAAAAGAAAAGTGTGATAAGTTTTAAAAAATCCAAATTGTCCTTGAGGCACTTATATCTTTAAAAATTCTCTGCAAAATCAAAACAACTCTTAGGTACCACATCTCACCTGTCAGATTGGCTAACATGACAAAACAGGAAAATTATAAATACTGGAAATGTAGGAAAATTGGAATATTAATGCATTGTTCGTGGAGTTGTGAACTGATCCAACCATTCTGGAGAGCAATTTGGAACTATTCCCAAAGGGCTATAAAAATGTGCATACCCTTTGACCCAGCAATACTACTTCTAGGGCCATATCCCAATGAGACCATACAAGTGAGAAAAGGGCCCATATGTACAAAGATATTTATAGCAGCTCTTTTTATGGTGGCAAAGAATTAGAAATGAAGGAGATGCCCATTAACTGGGGAATGGCTAAACAAGTTGTGATATATGAATACTCTTATGCTATAAGAAATAAGGAGCGGACAGACTTCATCATAACCTTATAGAGACTTATATAAACTGATGGTGAGTGAGGGGAGCAGAACCAGGAGAACATTGTACACAATTACAGACACATCGTATCTGCGATGACTGACTTTGATAGACTGGGCTCCACTCAGCAATGCAAGGTTATAAGATAACTCCAAAGGACTTATGATGGAAAAGGCTATCCACATCCAGAGAAAGAATTATGGAGTCTGAATGCAGTTTTGTTTCTTCTTTCTCGTTATTCATTCCATTGGTTATAATTCTTCTTTACAACTTGACTAACATTTAATGTGAAGGCATATGTAGAACCTATATCGGATTGCATGCTGCCATGGAGGGTGCAGGGTGGGGGGTGGGGGGATTTGGAACTCAAAAACTTGTGGAACTGAATATTGTAAACTAATAGTAAATAAATTTTACATACATATATATATGTGTGTATATACACATATATATATGTATACACACACACATAAAATTTTCTGCAAAACAATTAAATGTTTGTATATCTGATTTTAAGTTCAACTGCTTTAAGGAAGAAAGATACTCCTGATATCAAAAATGAAAATCCATGGATAAATCAAGTGGGCTCATGAAAAAAGTCACTCCATGTACGCCCATTTAAAAAAACTGCCTAAGGAGCCATGGTATCTGAGTACCACCTGGTGGCAGTGTACCTAAAAGTTACAGATTTAGCTTGAAAAGAAAACTCTTGTCAAAACAGAAACCATAAAGTTAAAATCAGGAAATAACAGCAAATGTCAGTTGCGATCATCAATTATAATACTTAAACTCCCATTTGCATTTAATAATACAATTGTCTACAGAGTAAAAAAACATTATTAAATTTTCTACTTACCATTTTCAACATGGGCAAGTCTATGCATGAGAGGTAGCCAGACAAGGCACTGGGGAGGAGGATCAGCCATCAGTGTGTCTAAAAACATATTGAGCATTATCTTTTTCTGTAAAAAGAACAGAAAACAATTTCTTTAACAAAACAATATTTTTTCTTTCTCAAATATCTCTCCAATAAAAAGTTTTAATCCAATTTAATAAACACTTACTAAAAACCTACTATTTGCAAGGCACTAGGCTTTTAAGATTTAAATTCTTTTCCAGAACAATTCAAATCTTTACTACATGTGAAATTACAATAACAAAATCAAAATACTATCATACATATATATGGTATATGCCTATATGTATGTATGTATGTATGTATGTATATGTATATAAGTGTGTATATATACACATAACCTACTTGTCTATATAAATTATTGAAATGAATTTCCATCTGCACCCTGTAAGAATGGACTTACAGCACTGCTAGGCATGTGTGCTGAAAGTACATTGATTGCTCAAATATAAGGAAAAAGCCCAATGAACATAGTTGTGGGAAGGAAAGGAAGGGAGAAAAAACCTAGTCAGATATAAATTGTATCTGTTGTAATAAACATGTTAAAACAGAAAAAAGTGTGTATATATGTATGTATATGTATATGTGTGTATGCCATGTGATCCTAATAATTCTATAATAAAAGATCACACATTTTCATCCTTCATTTTGTAGAAGTGAAAAGTCATAAAAAGGAAATTTATGCAAGTTAGTGACAGACAGAATTAGAAAACAGGTTAGAAAATACAAGCTCATCACAAGTCAAAATTATTTCATTCTTTGTACTTATATCTCCAGTACCTAGTAGAATGCTTCACATATAACAGATGCTTAATGTATCGTAACTTCTCCCACTGATCGATTCTTGACTGATTGAACTATAACACAGGCCTCCTGCCTCCAGTTCAGTGCTTTCTTTCTGTTAGCCTCTGTGGCTTTATATCCTAGCAACACATGGACTGCTTTTACTACCTCAGATATGAGAAGGTTCTCTCATTTTCAATGCCACAAGTCACTGGTTTTGGAAACACTCTGCCTGCCCCAACAGTGTGCAGAGACCTCTCTGAGGTAGCAGCTCTGAAAGGAGTCTGGAGACACCAGCATGGAGATGAAGGAAGAAACAAGGAGAGGCAAACTAGGAATAAGATACAAAACCAAAGCTGGACACTCCAAGGATTCTATAATTCTGTCAGTGACTAGGATGACTTATGATACTTCAGAATTGAGGGGAGAGGTTACAAATGTAGTGAGCTGATGATTGGTTGCATATAATGTATATAGTGTAATATAACTTATATTTGGTTTATGCAGTGCTTCTATGCTATATTATGCAACTTTGCTATATGTACATGAATTATATTTCTGCATGTGACCTAATACCTGATTACTCTCTGCAACTCTGATATGATGCTGTATGTTAATGTATTATATAAGGTCTACATACTATCTAAATTGAATTACCTATGACTGTTATATGTTAGTTTATGAATGCTTACTATATATAGCCATAGACAGCCCAGGGTACCCCATGTAATTTATAGGAATTGCAAATGTTTTACATAAGGGAGAAGAAGGTTGAGATGGTCTTTGGTCAAGTCCTAGGAATCAGAGGCTGCCTGTCCAAGATGACTTCACAGGAATACTCCCTGACAGAACTTTTTTCTTTAAAAAAAAAAAAGAAATCGTTACATTTTTTAACATCATCTTCATTTTCGTGGGGGGGGGGGGGTAGTTCAGCCATTTCAGTTGTGTCTGACTATGATTCCATTTGGGGTTTTCTTAGCAAAGATACTGGAGTGGTTTGCCATTTTCTTCTCCAGTTCATTTTACAGATGAGGAACAAAGGCAAAAAGAGTTAAGTGACTTGCCCAGGGTCACCCAACTAGTAAGTGTCTGAGGTCAGATTTGAACTCAGGAAAATGAATCTTCCTGACTCCAAGCACTATGCTCTATCCACGACACCATCTAGCAGAGGGTGTGTGTGTGTGTGTGTGTGTATGTGTCTGTATTTGTAATGTGTTGACCTCTACCTCCCCTTCCTAGAGAGCCATGCCTTATAATAATTTTTTTTTTAATTTAAGAGAAAAAAAGCTCAACAAAAACTGACACATCAACTGAATCTAACAGTATATACAATGCTCCACATCCATCATCTCTCACTTCAGCAAAGGAGGAACAGAAAGGTATTTTCCCCTCTCTTCTTTTAGGGCAAGTTTGAATATTATAAATGCAAAGCATTCAATTACTTCTTTTCATTAATGTTGTTCTTTCCACTTATACCATGGTGACATTATACACACTGTTTTCATGGTTTTGCCTCACGTGGCCTTAGTTCTTACAAGCCTCCTTAGGTTTCTCTGGAGGCTTCATGCACACCATTTTTTGCTGTGCAATAATATTCCATTAAATTCAAGTACCAAACTTTGTTGATACATTTTCCAATAAAGAGACATCTTATTTTGTGTCACATTTTTTATTACTACAAAAACTGGCTCTACAAATATTCTGGCGGGTAGGAGAACTTCTTTTATCTTTTCGGAATTTATGTTTGGTGGAGGGATCTCTATCTAAATCAAAGGGTATGGATATTTTAATCACTTTATTAGCATAATTTCAAACTGCCTAGTAGAATGGTTGGATTAATCAAAAGGTCCAATATTAGAGTACTTGGTTTTCCCCCAGCCTAAACAGGTGATTTTTAAAGAAGACTGGAGATACTCAGAGAGATGAAAGTGAAGGAAATGGCTAGGAAGAGAGAATTCTGAGTCAGCCAAATGTGGTTTGCAGACAGTAAAACTTTATACCTCTCCTCTAGCAATTCAGTCACACATGTTTTGATGTATCAAAGTAGCTAGAGAGTGCCAAAGGTTCTGGAAACAAAAAAGAAGGTCAAACTGGGAAAAGGAATGTCAAAGAGAAAGTCAGAGAAGAGATGCAATGAGTAGCAAGTCCAGATGTCCTATCAAGTAAGAATTTTTTGTAAGAATAGAGGAGACATGGGCACATTTGTAGACAGTGGGAAAGGAGCCATTAAGTGTGGAGAGATTAAATATAAAAGAACAGAAATGAAAGTGGGGGTAATCTGTTGGAGAAGATGAGAAGGAAGGGATCAAGATGGCATATGGAGTGGTTGGCCTTGGCAAAGAGAAGGGCCATCTCTTCATCCAAGACAGGAGAGAATAAATAAATAGTGCAGGCAGATGTCTGAGTGATGTGGGAGAGGAGATGTTACATAAAATAGCTTCAATTTTTTTAGTGGTGTAGAGGCAAGATCCTTAACAGAAAGAGTAGGGAAAGTAGTGAGACTGGACACCTAAAGAGAAACAAAAAGCTCTGGAACAGTAATTGTAAAGAGTGGAATGGCAAACTGATTAGGGAGGAAGAGAATTATTGCCTTACTGTAGTGAGTCAGTTGAGATTAATCTAAAATTTATAGTGAACCAAACTGCCACAGCTTCATGATTTCCTATAGCATCTGACAGCTGCATGTGAAAAGGAGTGAACTGCTTGTCCATCAGTCCCTGGAATGTTCTTCTACCTCACCTGCATATCTTAAAGGGGATGAAGAGAATAACCCAAGGTTAGAGTTTGCTAAATTGTGATAAGTGATAGTATGAGGGCAGAGAGGATTTAAGAGTAGAAGATAGTTGAGTTGGTTCAACAAGAAGTCAAGATAAGGAAGGGAAGATAGTATAAACAATAGAAGAGTAATAGATAGAGTTGAATTGGTTCAATAAGGGTTCAAGATGGAGAAGAGAAAAGATTTATAATGGGTGCAGGGGCAATAGTCCGGGAAAGAATTGAAGGATGGAGAGAACAGAGGTCATGGTGATGAAAAATAGAGTTACAAGAACAGGCAAAGGTAAAGATGAAAAAAATTATCAGATCAAAGAATTCTGGACTTCATGAAATGGACATAGAAAAACTCTGTAGGTGATGGCAAAATGAAGCATATAACCATCTCTGTGTGTAACTCAGGTAATATAGAAGAGGAGTTCATGGAAACTAAATAGATTAAAGAACTTGGAGTTTAGGATATTCAAGGAAGTATTAAGATATGTGGTAAAGCCCCCTCACTGAGGAAGGAAGGAGAATATTGACTAATCAGAACCACCAAGATCTGGATTGAATAATATATTTAGACAGCATGAACCTCCAAGGAGACCTTGCTGAATGATGAGAGTCAGAAAATGACCATGGGAAGCAAGAACAATTCCAATTCCCACCCTTCAACCACTCAGTCAGAGGTGATGAGAGAAAGTATAATCAGTACTAGAAAGGGTAGAGAGGGAAGCAGTGTTAGCAAAAGGGTACTAGGAATGCTAACCAGTCAATGCCAGTGAGAAAGGTAGAGATTTTTTTTTTCAGTGTATTTATCATGTATTAGGATATATGTTTCATCCCTACCCCCAAGATAAAATATCATGATCTTATGTTTGCTGTGTGATCCTCCATGACGCCTTTGCAGCTGAGCTGGTGCCTTCAAGTCAGTCCCCTCCCCTAAAAACACAATCTCTCGGCATCTGTATGTCCATTTCACAAATATGGTTTATCCTTTGATAGTTCCCACTTTTTCATGGGGATCCTGGTATTACTGGCTTTTTCCCAAGTGCTGTCATAGCCTCATCTGAGCTCTTACCAGGAAGACCAGGATCCAAAGCTTTCACAGTACTCATTATGATTGATGGAGGAGAGGCTTGCTGACATCCATCACGAGTACAATAGTAATTGTTTGAAAACTTATGGCTAGTAAATGTTCAAAAACTTAAGCTCCCACTGGCAGCTTAGGAGGTGGCTGAGTTCTCTTAGCTATCTTCTGGTAACTTAACTGCAATTTAGCTTGGAGATTACACCCAGAGGCCGAATTCCGTAGCCACCGGATGAAGCCAGTGGCTGATGCCAGAGATTTAAGATGAGAAAAAGTTTGTAAAACCTGAAGTAGGCATTCAAAAGGGGAAAGTAAAAGGGGTAGGCAGACATGGAGCAAGACATTAGGGGTGTAGGGTTGAGGTGAATGGGAATAAAAGAGCAGACAGTTGGGGACTGAATAAGACCAAGGAGGTTTATATATCAATAGTTGGGATATACAAAGGAGCGGATATATGCTAACCATTAAGGATTAAATCTAGGCAAAGTATCAGTGGTTAGAGAACAAACCCTTGAAGGAAATATGTCTGAGATCCTCTACTGAGGTCCAACCTTGTGGCAGGTAGTGATACTGTGTGCTGTGAAGACTCAGGAAGCCAGATTCACAGCAGGAGCAGGGAGTTTGGGAGCTTATTTAGGAGGCAATGGTGTCTTGCCTGTCTTGAAGAAAGCTCTAGGGGATAGGAAATAGAAACCATCTTGCCTTGGGACAGGCCTACACTGGAAAAAGTCCAGGAGGCCATGGAAACCAGAGGAACGAAGCAGAAGTCTTGTCTCCAGGAGGCTGCCAGATGCTTGAAATCAAATGCAAATTGCTATGTTTGATATTTAAATAATTTTACAACCTAGGAATCAAATATATACTTGTGTTTTTGACATTTAAATCTCTTCACAATCTTACCAATCCTTTCAGTTTTCTTACACATTAATGTCCTCCACATAATCTATGATCTAGCCATTCTGGCACACTTGTGGTTTCTGCACATGCAACACATCATTTCCTGTCTGTCTGTATGCCTTTGTATTGCTTGTCCATCAGTCCCTGGAATGCTCTTCTACCTCACCTGCATATCTTAAAATCCCTGATTTCCTTCAAGCCTCAGCAGAAGCACCAAAATATGCAGGAAGTCTTTCCTGATGCAAGCCTCCCTATAACTCCTTTGTATTCATTTGTATAATATTATGTAAAAATATGTATATACACACACATCTCCCTGTCAAAATGTAAACCTTGAGGACAGAGATTGTCCCACTTTTGCCTCTGAATTCTCAGCATAGTACATGTAATATCCTTAATAAATATTTTTTAATGACAGATACACAAGCACTTAGCGGTTATTTAGACCCTTCCCACTGATTAAATGTATTTTATTTTTCTAAGTTTCTCTTGACTGTCTTTATACTTGAAATTTTCAGTTCAATTCTGGTCTTTTTACTAGGAATGTTTCAAAATCCTCTCTTTTACTAAAGATCCACAACCATCCTCCCCCCTCCATGAGATTATATTCAGTCTAGAAGGTCAGGTTTTTTCTGGTTGTAAGGCTTTATTATTTGTCTTTCAGAATGTGATATTTTGAGATCTTTTCTTTAACATAGTTGTATAGTACAGTCTCAAATGATCCCAACTGAGGTGTTTTGGTACTTAAACTTTTTTCTTTTTGGCTGCTTACATAATCTTTTTTCTGTTTACTCATATCTCCAGCCTCCATGTCTGGACTGCAACTTTGAATAGCCACAGCAGATGATGGCCCCACTCTCCCAAGTATGCCTTCTATAACATAACACTTTACCCAATTCTATTTAGAATCAGATGCTGAAAATCTCCAGCAAGTGTGTTAATGCAGCACAATTATAATTACAACTCTTTCTTCCTGAGTAGAATTCTACCCAAAATTTGAATAACAGAATTAATGATAAGGCCAAAGTCACTTCTTATTAGAATCTAGGATGAGTTGACAGGCCCAGCTTGATTCTATCGCCTCTCTAATCAAGATACACTATTATTGCACATTTGGAAAGGGTGATTAAGATTATACTCTAACCTGTGCCATCATCCCTGTCTTCTGGATCCATTGTCACATATCCCAAAGTGGATTTTTGACTCTAGCCCTTCTATGTCTCCTCTGTGAATACTCTTCAATTGGAAGTTGACTTTCTCCCATGTAGTGCTCCCAACAGGCCTTCTGCAAAGCCTCTACACTAGGGTTCTCTGACAGTTATGTTAAGTTGTCTCTTCTGGTGTTTTCAATAAGGAACACTGGTTCCATACCTCTCAAAGAGCCCACCAGTGCGCAGACTGCAATGATATATGTGCACTGCTCAGTCCTGTCTCTGAGTGTTCTTCAGGGGTTACCTCTGTCCTCTTATCCCCACTGGCTTTAAGTCCCGGGTCTTCCTCCTCTCTGGGTTGTTTCATCTCCAAAAGCTGGCACACTTGTAAAGTCTTGGACTGGATGAATAAGCTTATTACTCCTTTTTTCCATTTGTTGTAACTTCTGTTGCATTTTAGATCATACCTAGAGTACTGTGGAAGAACTGGTCTCTTCTAGGATTTCTCATATCACTATCTTATCTAGAACATGTGTTTCTTTTCCTCCTATTAGAATGTTAGCACTTAGAACTGTTTAAATAAATTTATCTTTACTCATGTTTACATTTCAGTTTCTACACAGATCTGGTTTTTTCATCAGAAACCCTTTGAAGTCCCCTGTTATATTAAAGGTCCATTTTTCCCCCATGTAGAAATATACTCAAAACATCAGGGCAGTTCAGTCTTGGTTGTAAGCCTGTATTCTTTGCCTTTTGAAATATCGTATTGCAAGATCTCCTTTATAAGAGGAGTTCTTAATAGTAGAAACTGTCAAGTCTTGTGTAATCCTTGTTTTAATGTTCTTTGGCACCTGAATTACTTCTTTTTGGATGCTGGCTGTATTTTTTCTTTAGAAAACAATGGTTTGGGGAGTAAAAACAGGACCTCTGCACAGCTCCAGCTCCCACCACATCCAATACATGTAAAAAAATGACTCTAAACAAATTTCAGAGCTACAGAACCCACAGAGTGACAGAGAAAAAAAAATCTCCCACTGAAGGCAGCCCAGCAGGCCAACAGGAAGGCACTATCACACCAAGCTTGGAGCCGATTGCAGTCCTACATGAGCTGTGTGGTCCTGGCCCCGGGCAGCCCCAACCAGTGGCCCAGACTGGCCAGAACAGACTTCAGGAGAGTGAATCAGCAGCAGCTGTGGCAGTTTGCACACTTTTCAACCCATAAATGCCAAAGAGAAAGTAAAAGGTCAGTGGAGAACTCTGTTGGAACCAGGTGAAGGAAGAGCATTGTCTGGCCCCTGCACCCAAGACAAGAAGTGGCAGTGCCATGGCGGCTGCACCTGCTGTCATGTGGCTGCCTCCAGAGCTCCTGGCCTGCAGATCATAAGGGGACCAGGTGATCATTCAGAGAGCAATTGCTCTTGCTTTAACCTGCTTGGATCTGGATCATGGTCTTGGGTGGTGGTCCTGGGATGTGAGGCCAGTGTGCCAGAGCTTGTGGGGGCTGCAGAGAGGGCGCCCTCCTAATAGCTCCAGCAGCTGCAAAAACCCCAGTCATTTGGGACATATCTCTCTCCACTCTGAAAGCAGAGTTCTACCATGGCAAAGAGCTCAAAAGTCAAGTAATTGACTGGCAAGATAAGCAAGCAGAAGAAGCACAATCAGACCATAAAAATCCTTTTTTGGGGACAAAAAGGATCAAAGTATGGAACAGCAGGAAGACAATGAAGCCAAAACTCCTGCATCAAAAGTTTCCAAGAAAAATATGAACTGGTTACAGGCCATGGAGGAGTTCAAGAAGGATTGTGAAATCAAGTAAGAGAAGTGGAGGAAAAATTGGGAAGAGAAATGAGAATGAAGCAAGAAAATCATGAAAAACAAGTCAACAGCCTGCTAAAGAAGACCCAAAAAAATACTGAAGAAAATAATCCCTTAAAAAATAGACTAACTCAAATGACAAAAGAGGCCCAAAAAGCCAATGAGGAGAAGAATGACTTTAAAAAGCCAAATTTGCCAGATGGAAAATGAATTTCAAAAACTTATCAAAGAGAATGATTCCTTCAAAGTTAGACTGGAGCAAATGGAAGCTAATGGCTTTATGAGAAATCAAGATACTGTAAAACAGACCCAAACAAATGAAAAAATAGAAGGCAATGTGAAATATTTCATTGGAAAAACCACTGACCTAGAAAATAGATCCAGGAGAGATCATTTAAAAATTATTGGTCTACCTGAAAGCCAGGATCAAAAAAAGAGCCTAGACACCATCTTGTAAGAAATTATCAAGCAAAATTTCCCTGATACTCTAGAACCAGAGGGCAAAATAGAACTTGAAAAAAATTCACTGATTGCCTCTTGAAAAAGATCCCAAAAAGAAAACTCCTAGGAATATCATAGCTAAATTCCAGAGTTCCCAGGTCAAGGAGAAAATACTGCAAGTAGTCAAGAAGAAACAATTTGAGTATTATAGAAACACAATCAGGATAACACAAGACCTAGCAGCTTCTATATTAAGGTACTGAAGGGCTTGGAATATGATATTCCAGAAGTCAAAGGAACTAGTATTAAAACCAAGAATCACCTACCCAGCAAAACTGAGTATAATGCTTCAGGGAAAAATACGGTCATTCAATGAAATAGACGATTTTCAAGCATTCTTAATGAAAAAAATCAGAGCTAAACAGAAAATTTGAGTTTCAAATACAAGAAGCAAGAGAAGTATGAGAAGGTAAACAAGAAAAAGAAATCATCAGGAACTTATTCAAGTTGAACTATTTACATTCCTACATGGAAAAATGATCATTTTAACTCATGGGACTTTTCTCAGTATGAGGATCCTCATATATATATATATATATATATATATATATGGATATATATGTATAAATAGGAGGGTGTATGTGTGTTTAAATATATATATGTGAGTATATGCATATATAGGTACATGTATTCATAGACAGAGGGCACAGGATGAGTTGAATATGAAGGAATGATATCTAAAAAATAAAATTAAGAGGTGAGAGAGGAATATATTGAGAGAAGGAAAAAGGGAGAGAGAGATTAAGGTAAATTATATAAAAGAGGCAAGAGAAAACTGTTACAATGGAGAGGAAGAGCAGGAAGGTGAAAGGGAATGGGTCAATCTTACTCTCATGGAATATGGCTTACGGAGGGAATAACATACACATTCAATTAGGTATCTTACCCTATAGGAAAGTAGGGGGGAAGGGGATAATAAGGGGGATGATAGAAGGGAGGGCATTTTGGGGGAGAGGGTAGTTAGAAGCAAACACTTTTGAAAAGGGACAGGGTCAAAGGAGAAAATAGAATAAGTGGAGGGCGGGATAGAATGGAGTCTTTCACAATATAACTAATATGGAAACATTTTGCATAACTAAACATGTACAACCTATACTGAATTGCTTCTCTCCCCAGTGGGGTAGGTGAGGAGGGAAGAAGGGAAAGAATCTGGAACTCAAAGTTTTAAAAGCAATTATTTTTTTTTAAAAATTGTTTTTTACATGCAATCTGGAACTGTGCCCAAAGGGCTATAAATAATTGCATACCCTTTGACCCAGTAATACCACTTCTGGGGTTGTATCCCAAAGAGATCATAGAAGTGGGAGGAAGACCCATATGTACAAAAATATTTATTGCAGCACACTTTGTGGTGGCAAAAAATTGGAAATTAAGAGGATGCCCATCAACTGGGGAATGGCTAAACAAGTTGTGGTATATGAATGTAATGGAATACTATTGTGCTATAAGAAATGGGGAGGAGACAGTCTTCATATTCACCTGGAAAGGCCTATACAAACTGATGCTAAGTGAGAAGAGCAGAACCAGGAAAAAAAAAATTACAGTCACATCATATGTGTGATGACCACGTTGATAAACTGAACTCTTCTCAGTAACACACAGGTATAAGACAACTCTACAAGTCTCAGGATGGAAGGAGATATCTACATTCA
>CM053585.1:178273431-178289252 GCA_028646515.1 Pseudochirops corinnae | reverse complement strand
GCAAGCTGCCAGGAAGAAACAATTTGAATATTGTGGAAACGCAATTAGGATAACCCAGGATCTAGCAGCTTCTACATTAAGAGATCAAAGGGCCTGGAATAGGATATTCCAGAGATCAAGGGAGCTAGGATTAAAACCAAGAATCACCTACCCAGCAAAACTGAGTAAAATGTTTCAGGGGAAAATATGGTCATTCAATGAGATAGAAGACTTTCAAGCATTCTTGAGGAAAAACCCACAACTGAATAGAAAATTTGACACTCAAACACAAGAAGCATGAGAAGGTAAACATGGAAAAGAAATCATAAGTAACTTATCAAAGTTGAACTATTTACATGCCAACATGGAAAAATGAGAATTGTAACTTAAGAAACTTTTCTCATTATGAGGTTAGGTGAAAGGGAATGGGTCAACCTTACTCTCATTCACTTTGGCTTAGGGAGGGAATGACATACACTCTAAAATGGATATCTTGGCCTACAGGAGAGCAGGGGGGAAAGGGATGAGAGCGGGGAGGATGGAGGAAGGAAGGTTGGGGGGAGGGTTGTTAGAAGCACACATTTATGTAAAGGGATAGGGACAAATTAGAGAATAGAACAAGGGGAGGGCAGGATAGAAAGGAGGGAAATATTGTTAGTGTTACACAATATGTCCATTGTGGAGATGTTCTGCGTAACTACACATGTATGGCCTGTATTGAATTGCTTGTCTTTCCAGTGGGGATGGGTGACAAGGGAGGAAGGGAAAGAACCTAGAATTTAAAGTTCTAAAATCATGTTAAAAAAAAAAAAATATATATATATATATATATATATATATAATTATTATTATTATTTACATGCAACTGGGAAATAAGATTTACAGGCACTGGGATAGGGAGATCCATCTTGCTCTACCAGAAAGAAGGGTGATGGGGGAGGATATAGGAGAAAGCAGATTGGGGGAGGGGGTATACAGTAGGATCGCAATTTTGGGGTGGTGGGTAGGGGAAAGATGGGGAGAAAATTTGTAACTCAAAATCTTGTGGAAATAAATGATGTAAACTAAAAATAAACAAAAGTTAATTATAAAGTAAAAAAACAAAGAAAAGTAAAAGAGCAGGGCAGCTCGGTGGCACAGTGAATAGAGCACCGGTCCTAGAGTCAGGAGGATCTGAGTTCAAATTTGGACTCAGACACTTAACACAAAACTAGTTGTGTGACCTTGGGCAAGTTGCTTAACCCCAATTGTTCTCCAAAAAAAAAAAAAAGTAAAGAAAAGTAAAAGAGCTCAGAATGCAACCTAAAAAGACATCTTGCAAATCTGAGCTTAATCATCAATGAAAAAAGACAGGTATTCAATAAAAGGAACTTGAAGTATTCCTAACAAAGCAAAACAGATATGAGTTTATTATTTGGCTCAGAAACATCTCAAAACCCTAGAAAGTTAAATAACTATAAGCAAGAAAGGAATTCTAAATGAAATAAATTACCCTCTCAGTAGAGAGTTTTAAAAGAAAAATCCAGAATGAGTAGGATACCTATTGAGTTAAAAAAGAAATGACAACAACAATCATGAAGTTATTATGAGATTTCTTTCTAAAAGTACATAAGCAAATAGAGTCCAAAGTGGAATGTAAAGAAATGTGGGAAGTCATGTTAGAGAATTAGCCTTCACATACCATCGACTAATTCCTGCAATAGCCTTTTCAGATAAATTCAGTGTTTTATGTGGGATTAAAGTACACAGCTGAAATACACATAAAGAGAAAAGGGAAGTATAGAAAAAGGGGAATGTGTAATGTATTAAAGCCATGGGTAAACAATGATAAAAAAAAAATTCCTAAAAGTCTTTCAAGAATAGTAGATTAAAAAACTTGTTACTAGGCTTCAAACGTTTCATTCTTATACTTCCTTGAGTTTTAAACCCCTTTATTAGTCCACATAGAGGAGCTTTTTGTCTTTGAGATTGTCATCTCCTTTCTTCCTCTTTTCCCTTTTTTGTTCTTATGACTTTTTCATGTTTGCGGAGGCCCTTTGTAATAGTAGATATGGATTTTAATGTGTTTTAAACTTTAATTAGTGTAATGTACATTTTTGTCCCAAATTATTTCTCTTATAGCTAGAAAGGTTTCTAGATGTTAAATCTACATATTAACACCTATACAGTAAATCTTAACATATGGTAATAACAACCTTCAGGTATGTTATTATTTTCATAAATAATTTATTCAGTCATTTTGGATTTCCTTTTCTACTGCTTGTTAGGAATATCTTTCAAGTTGTCAGTTGTTAGAAATTTTTCCATATTTTATTTATCTTTGAAGTGAGTTCTGTGTATGAATAATATAGTCATGCTTATATGATACATGCTTACATATACATAAATTTGGAGTCTTATCCTATGTACATATTTATAAACTCTTGCATATTTTTGTACAACTTTGATGCTTTCCCTCTAATTCATATTTCTTTGTGTGATTAAATTTTTTTAAATTGATGACTAAATAATATTTCTTGTATGCATTTTATGATTATATGCCTTTGGGATGAAGCTGAGAATTTCTCTTTTCTGATGTCTTGTGTATTCTTTCTGCCTGTAGAAAGTTCCTTGATCAAAGTCACCAAGGAAAAATGTTCTCTGGTTACTCGTGTATTCTAGCTGTGGCAGCTAGGTGGCATAGTGGACATGATGGTGGACCTGGAGTCAGGATGACTCTAGTTCAAATATGGGATCAGACCTTTCTTTGCTGTGTGTCTTAGGGCAAGTCACTGAATTTCTGTGTCTGTTTCCTAATTTGTAAAGATGAGGATAATAACAGTACCAGACTCCCAATAATGTAAAGAGATAGTATTTCTAAATCACTTTAAAAATCTTAAAGCACTATATAAATATTAGCTGTTATTAAATGCTAGCTACTGTTTTCTTTTTTGAGTATCTTGTTGTTAATCTATTGATTAATATTGTTTGTGCTTCTTGCTTTATCCTACAAGTTTATTATTTTGTCTTCCAAATTTATTAGTTATCTTTTCATTTCTATTACTAAACGAACTCTTCCTTTAATTAACACTTTCTCTAGTTGTTGCTGTTACCTGTTGTATTTTTGGAAAACTGCTCTGGAGGCCTTTTTTGGTCCCTTAATGTAGTAACTATGCACTTTAATTTTTTTGTTAGAACTTTTTCTCTCCCATTCATTGATGCTTCAACTTGGAATTTGGGAGGAACTCTTATGCTTTGTAAAATATCTTTATTAATTTGTAGGTTTTCTTTAATGTACTGCACATTTCTTCCTAGGACAGGAGTAGTAAAAATGCCTAGGTATGACTTAGAATTTTTGGACCAGGTTTAAGATTTTGATCTGCTTCTGGAGTTAGCAAGTTCTGGAGATTTTTGTAATCTGGTTGTTGGGGGAAGGCAAGGTAGAGTCCTCTTAGCTTCAGGAGTTGGGCAATTTTCAAATTGGTGAGGAAGTTGGTCCTACCTGTATTCCTCTACAAGTGGGATACATAAGCCCTTTTGTCAATTTCTGGAAAACAGAATAGGGCTGCCTCTAAGCCTGTATTCCCTAGTGCCTACTAAAATGTGAGACTGGGCTACAGGGAAGTATGGTCTTCTACCATTGGCCAAAAATATGGTGACTGAGAAGTGGTGATATCCGGCAGCTTTCAGCCCATTGAAGTATGATTTGGGGAGGATTGAGCTGAGTGGATGAGAGGTCCCTTCATTTTTTCTTGAACTTGATTAAGGTGGGCCAGGAATTTCTTAGGTTGTGGTCAGTTCAGAGCAGATAAGTATATTTCTACTCAGGCCTGAATGTTCTAAAAACATGGAGGGGTTTCTATGGGTTGGTATTAATTCAGTCTGACCTCTGGTTAGGTCTTCCATGGGTTCTCCTTGTGTTTATCCATGGACCAGGCTTCTGATCTATAGCATAGGAGGGAAGTTGGGAAAGAACTCTAGCACCCACTATCTTCAGTAGTTGGAGATAGAGACTAGATGCAGATGCCAGTGGAGGAAAGGACCAGGTCCAGGTCCCTGCTAGTTCTGAGGCTTTGGAATCCTGGATTTAGTGGATTCCTAGACAGCAACTATATTGACAATCCCAGCCTATCTCTGTTTGGTTCTCTCGAACCTCCTATTTGTGTTTCTCTTCTTGCTGCTTCCCTTATATCCTTGATGGGATGACCTTTCCTCTTGGACAAAAGGATTTGGGAAGAGCCGATTGCTCTGCCTTTGTTATGTTTGTTTAACTTAGGAGTTTGTCCATCTATGATGCATGGGCTTCTTGTCTAAACTTCTCATTCAGTGAAGACCTGGTTTCTAAATGCATGGTTGTTCTTCTTCCTCCATTTCCTTAGCCTAGCCTCATTGTTTCTGAGGAGAATTCAGTATTAATTCTAGGTGGGAAAAGATTACCTAGTTAGCATCATAGAAGTCTTTGTTTCCAAATCAAAGGTAAAACAAATTTAGTAGAAAAATGTTCATTTTATTACCTGGCTACCCTTATGTGGAAGTGGCTAGGGAAAGGGGAAAGGAAGGGAATAAGCATTTCTATGGCACCTATTATGGGGCACCACTGTCTTAAGCACTTTTTATTTTTATTTTTACAAATATTAGCTCATTTGATCCTGATAACAATTCTGTGAAGTAGATGCTATTACTATCCACATTTTATAATTGAGGAAACTGAAGTAAGCAGAGATTAAGTGATGTACCTAGGGTCAAACAACTAGTAGTGTTTGAGGCTTGATTTGAATTCAGGTCTTCCTGATTTCAGGCCTAGCACTCTATCCACTACAGCGCCAGCTGCCTCTGTATGGACCTTCATACTGTACCTGAGATGGAAGGAATTTGGATTTAAGGTAGTGTGATATATAAAAAGTTCAAGAGACATAGTTTCTGCGTAATTTGATTTGATTAATCATTTACTGGGTAGTCATTTGGTTAATTGTGCTAGTGAGTAATTAATAAAAGGGATGAGTAGCACTCTTGAATTCCAAAGACCCATCCTAAAACCCACTCAGCGTTTATATGCCCTTGGAAAAGAGGGTGGCAATCAACAATTAATGAGAAAAATGAATATCATAATGAGAAGTTGACCCATTCTAGTGAGGGGCTGATTGCTTTCACTACCAGACTCCACCCCACCCCAAGCCTGAGTACAACAAAATGGGCTTCCGCACTTGGGTGGGGTCTGAAGGAGATTGAAGAGAAAGTTAATCCACTCTTATCAGTCATCTGCAATGTCCTTCAGATGCTGGTTTGCCCTAGTAGAGAATGAGGATATAGGAAAGGAAAAAACAGTGGATCTCCCATTTGTTATTTAAGAATTTGTTATTTAAGAATAATTTCTCTCCATAGCCTTCCTATTTCAGTTTGATGTACACTGAACAGAAAATGGACATACACTCTTTCTACCCATTGAATCATACATAGTTAGTATATTTCTGTAGACCCCAGTTTTCTTGTCTGTATGATAAAGGAGTTAGACTAGATGATCAGTAAGGGCCTTCCAGCTCTTATATTTTTGAGTCATATCCCTGGCACACAGATATCATTCCCTTTGAACACCCGTCACCAACATACACTGGTATTGGCACTTATGACACTTTACTGGTACTCAAGTGTATATGTGTATATATGTATATATCTCTATATATATGTGTATATACACAGACATATATATATACACACACAAAAGCATCTTTCATAAATGCTAAAAAAAATCAAAGTACATAAATATAACTCTTATAAGCACATTCATAAAATTAAATTGTTAGGTTGCATTCTGTCATGAGTGGAAAAAGGTTGAATGTTTCACAGAGAGTGGGCCATCGTTTAAGTAACAACAAGAAAGAATGAAAGTAGATTATATCCTTGTCTGAAAATCACAGTTGTTTTTAAGGTACTTCTAAATTGTTAATAGTGGCAAGAGCTATGTAGTAGTTTGCAGAAGTATAATATGATATAACATAACATAATATAACACAGTCTGACTTTTTTCATTGTTTTGTTCTTCTAGATATTTTCTCTCAGATGTCAGATTCCAATGGCTTAATGATATTTAATAAGTTTGACCAGTTTCTGAAGGAAGTTCTGAAGCTCCCTACAGCTGTTTTTGAAGGCCCTTCTTTTGGGTACACAGAGCATTCAGTACGAACATGTTTTCCACAGCAGGTAAGTACAACTGCTGTTATATAATATTCTTAGACTCTTAGAGCTAGAAGGAATTTAATCCTTTTACTTTGGGGTAGATTTGACTACCCAACTGCTTCTGAAATGGCTTCTAGAATATAAAGGATTTAGGGATGGAGCAAGACAGGGCTGAGAGAACTGAAAAGTGAAATTGGGCAAAGGGACCATTTTGTGATTAAGAACTTTTTGTTTGTGCATGTCTCTAAAAAAAATATCATGAAACTTGATTTTTTTAGGTTATGATGAGTAAAAGATTTTATTTCCTCTAGAAGCAACTTCCTAAAACTTAATCTAAGCTTTATAAATGTGTTGTAATATACATTGGTAGAAGTTCCCCGGGCTGATGGAGCCACAAATCCTTTGTGTACATATTTTATTGAAATAGCTTATTTTTATATTTAAGATAAAGTGTTTATACATGTCATTAGGCCTTTATTCAAAAGATCAACTTAACTAGAAGAAGATAGGAGATGATTGCACTCAGTAGTTCATCTAAAAAAAGTTTTAATGAATTATAAATAAGCTCAGTGTGTGTCAACAAGGTGATATAATAGCCAAAAATGCTAATTTGATCTTGGACTACATTGAGGGTTGGATATATGGACTATGGACTACATCCAGGGTTGGATATATGATAGTCCTACTGTACTTGGCCCTTGTCAGATTACATCTAGAGTACTGTATTCCGTTATTGGCATGTTAAGGACGTTGATGGGCGGGGCAGTGTTGAGAGGATAACCAGCATGGTAAAAGGTATTGAGATCATGTTTTCGGAGATTATTTTAATGTATTTCCTAAATATCCTTATATTTAGCCTTTTAAAAAAAGACTTGGGAAGGAAGTAAATAGTTTTCTTTAAATATTTGCAAGGCTTTCATATAGAAGAGGAACTAGACTTCTTCCTGGCCTCAAGAGGTACAACTAGATGCAGTGGTCTTTCTTACACAAAGACAGATTTTAAATTTTATTTTTACTTATTTTTTTAGAAAAACAGATTTTATAAGAAACAACTTCTTAAGAATTAGAACTTTCCAAGAGCAGAATAGTGTTGCAGTCTGGGGGTCTTGAGAGCTCCAAAATTCAAGGGCAAAGGACATGGGTCTCCCTTGAAAGAATTCAGTCATTCAAGCCTCCTCCAGTCCAAGTAGTTTATTAAAACACTGGTTGGAGTGGTTGAGATTCCTAGTGAATCTACACATTTGATAGGGACAAGACTTATATTTTTTATACCGAAAAAGATTGTGGGAAGATGTGGATGGGAATAAGGAACTGTGAATAGTCTGGGGTGGTTTGGAGGTAACAGAAAATGAAGGGTTGGGTTGGGGGTGCAACAATGAAAGGATTACTGGGATGGGCTGATACCTCAGGCAAATGCCAGGGGTCTGGATTCAGGATCTGGGTTCCTCAGATTCATGGGAAAGTTCCAAGGGTGGGAGGGTCCAGAGTCCATACCCCATCATTAATTAAGTTCAGTTTAATGTATTTTAAAGAAAACTTTGTAAGTCACTGTGATTTACACTGTTTTTTCTTCACTAGATATTTTTCTTTAAATGAAGTCAGGAGGGCCAATGTTCATGTTAGTTATAGGAGAAATTCCTATATAGGTTGAACTAGATGGTGCCTTTTTGAGATCTGTCTGATATTGTATGATACATGAAATATTGGTTAAATGCCTATCATGTACAAGGTAGTTAGGTGTTGGGGGTAAAAAGATTAAATACTATCAAAGAGTATATATTCCACCGTGGAAGGGGTAGGAGTTACAACATGCACAAATATGGGTATAATACCATCTACAGTATTTCAGGGGCTTTCATGTATGAGAGGGATTAGTTCTATGTTTTGCTTGATCCTAGAGGGTTTAAGGAGCAACGAGTCAGAGTTGTAGAGAGGCAGATATTTGGTCCATTTAAGGAGAAACTTTCTAACATCAGAGCTCTCCAGAGATAGCATGGACTGTCTCAGGGCACATATGGCTCCCTATTTCTAGAGGTTTTTAAGCAAAGGCTAGATGGTCACTTGTTGGTTGTGTTATAGAATAACTTCTTGTTCAGGTATATATATATCTAGATGGCCTCGGGAATCTCTTTCAATTCTGAGATTCTGACTGCTTCCTCAAATGATTCCTTTGAAAGTTGTAGAATGGAACATTTTTGTGTAAAACTACCTACAAAATCAAATATAGCCAGGCTCTGCTCTCGCCTTTAGCAAGAGATAAGTAAAGATAAATAACCTGAGGATATGCCAGTTCTCACCTCCTCATTGCTGTTTCAACTCTCTTGTTTCAGCTCTTACCTGTCCCTTAATCTTTTAATGGGCATTGCCTCAGAGAAACTGAGACCTAGGAAAGACTTTAATTTAGAAAGGCCAAGATCACCTACTTCATCCAGGGCCATCACGACCTTTCTCTTGCCCCTGGTCTTTGATGACTGGAGGAGAGAGTAAGGCTGATGGCTTTGCCTTGCTCTGTCCTACTCATTTCCAGTTCACCTGCAAATCAAAGACATCACTTTTTGTGATGTCATTAGTCCTCTTTAAGAATGAAGAATGAACAACAACCCCATACAACACTCCATTTCACACTTACTAACCTTTGCATTGGTTGCACTCCATTCCTGCAATGCCATCGTGTTTCGTGCTATGTCTTTTCCAAATTGAATCTCTTAAACTCCTGCCATGGAACTTGGCTATTTGTTGAGAACTCATCTAGCTCAGTGGTTCTCAACCTGTGGGTCGCAGGACCTTTGAGGGTGGAAGGACCCCTTCAGAGGGGTCCTCTAAGACCATCAGAAAACACATATTTCTGATGGTCTTAGGAACTGAGACATGGCTCCTCTTATTTGTCTCCAGGCGGGTCTGGCTACATGCACATATGCCCATGTGCAGACACGTACACATACAAGTATTAAAGGGTCGCGGCATTAGGAAGGTTGAGAACCACTGGTCTAGCTGATCATAAGCTCTTAACCATGCAATATTCTCTCCTTCCTCTCTATCTCAAGCAGATCTCAATCAGCTCTCCTGTTTTCATCCTGAGACTTGTCCTGATTGTTGAGCACTCACTATTTCTATCTGGGCCCAGTTCTTCAGACACTTTATTTTCCTTCCATGCCATTCTGCTTCCCCCTGTGTATTCTTCTAACCTCATCTCTAGCTCCTTATCTGGGGCCGTGATGATTGGTAAGACATAGATGACTCCAACCATCCAACCACACAAACTTCTCGCTCCCTCCCATTACTCTTTTCCCACTTTATTTCTAGGCAGAGTAATCAAGTCAGTATCACCTTTGTTTCTGGAAAGGGTCACCTCCCTTTGATTAAAGAGGGCGGAGATAGATAGCAGCATTCAGAGGGTGTCCAGACCAGTCATCTTTTCATTTTCAACCCAGATGTTCTGCTCTGGACTTTGCCATCATACACCTGCACTGCTTATCTTCCCTTACCCTTACCTTCTTTCAACTTCCTTTTGTGTATTGTCTTCCTCCATTAGATTGTAAGGCACTTAAGGGCAGGGACTGTCTTTTTTTTTTCTATTCCCATTCCTTAGCACAGAGCCAAGCATATAGTAAGTGCTTAATAAATGTTTATTGACTGATTTAACTGCCCTATCACTCTACTTATCATCCTTATAACTTCAGTATGTATTGTCTCCTTTTAGAATGTAAGCTCCTTGAAGGCAGGGACTATCTTTCCTTTGTATATTTTCAATACTTAGCGCTATGCCTGGCATAAGTACCTGGTAAGTACTTACTAAATATTTTTCACTCATTCATTTGTTTGTCAGAATTTTATTTTCATTAGCTGACACGTTTATAACCTGTGTAAATTATCAGTGAATTCCTGCTAATTCTCTTTTACAATGAGACCTTCTATGTACCTTTCTTGGGATTGTGAGGCCATAACCCTGAAATGCTGTTTACTCTTACTTCTAAGGAGACAGTTACTAAATTTATACATGAAGTAGCATAATATTGTGTACAAAATAGTCATTAAACTGTATTTTTCTTTCCACTTAGCAAACTGGTAAAGCCATTTTTTTCTGTAGCCAATATTTATGGCATATGGAAGTATTTCCACATTGAAAGTTATTTTGAAAATGCATTATTTACAAATACTGTCAAATAAAATATGCATTTCCAAATGCTACTAGGCTAACTGAACATATTTACGCTTAGACCGAAGAGTCTGTACTCATGTAAAAATCTTTCATATTTACAAAAGAGGAAGATGAAGAAGGTGAAAATATGTTTCTCTGGTATTTTCAATCCAACTTTCTTCCTAGTGCTGATTTCGTAACAGCATTATCAAAATGCATTGCCCATTAAAAATACTTAAGTACCCAAATGCTGTTAGTATTTGTTCATAAAAGATTCTCAGCACCTTCATAGATGAGGTGAAATAAGATTAAGAAAAAATGACTAAGACTTTTTTGGGAGAAATACCTTGTAGAACATCATAGTTAATAACTGAAAATACAATTACTTTATTGAGATCATTGTGCTTTTTGTCCAGCAAATTTTCTTTGAGCTCTCCTTTTTTAAGGAGAATATTAGGTATATTAATAAAATCCATTCAAAGGAGAATGAATAAAGATAGTTTCTGCAAAATGCAGAATGAAGGAATTAGAAACCATATCATTATTTGCAAACTGATCCTTCTGTTTTTCTCATTGCTCCCAAGACTATCTTTAGTTCCTTTCATAATTTTTTTTTTTGCTTTCTAAAAGGTCTTATTTTAGTTCTTTTTTTTTAAACCTGTGTTTAAGTTGTTGTTTAATTATTTTTTTTTTTATCCATGTGTGCATATGTTTCAGAACCTTTTAAAATGTTTCTTTTTCAGTATGTTTTGTTTTTGGCATTTCAGTTGTTTCAGTTTCTCCATGCTATTAAAAAATATTTTGGCACTTTTCTTTGATCATTTTCAGTTGTGACTAATTTTTATTTGCGTGATTTAGCATTTTTATATGTTCCTTCCCCCCCCCCCCCCCGCCCCCTTAGGCATGGGGAAGTGCTTTAGGTTGTCCGCTTAATTGATTGTCATGATTTGGATAATAGGTCTTCTCCATCTTCTTGGTTTTTCTTGTATGGGCAGTCAAAACAAACATATTTGAGTGATTATGGATCATCTTTAGGAATTTCTAGAGTTTTCCTGGGCTTGATGTAATTAGCACATGTCGGGGACAAATGGGAGCCTCCAAATCTTGTCATCCATAAAGTCATATTTAACTTAGATTATACTGGATTTTCTCTATGATATTACAAACACATTAGGTGAGTATACTTTTTCCTGTTTTATGCCTCATCTATTGTTAATACGGAAGAGACAGAGGGCACAGGGTGAGTTGAATGTGAAGGGATGATATCTAAAAAGTAAAATAAAGAGGTGAGAGAGGAATATATTCGGAGAAGGAGAGGGGGAGAGATAGAATAGAGTGGATTATCTCACATAAAGGAGGCAGGAGAAGGCTGTTACAATGGATGGGAAGAGCAGGAAAGTGAAAGGGAATGAGTCAACCTTTCTCTCATTGGATTTGGCTTAAGGAGGGAATAACATACACACTCAATTGGGTATATTATCCTACAGGAAAGTAGGGGGGAAGGGGATAAGGGGAGATAGAAGATGATAGAAGGGAGAGTATATTGGGGAAGAGGGTGGTTAGAAGGAAACTTTGAAAAGGGACAAGGTCAAAAGAGAAAATAGAATATATGGGGTATGGGACAGGATAGAGGGAAATATAGTTAGTTTTTCACAATATAACTATGATGGAAATGTTTTGCATAACTACACATATATAACTTATATTGAATTGCTTGTCTTCCCGGTGGGGGTGGGTGAGGAGGGGAGAAGGGAGAGAATCTGGAACTCAAAGTTTTAAAAACAAATATTAAAAAATTGTTTTTACATGCAAACAAGAAATAAGATATACAGGCAATGGGATATAGAAATCCATCTTGCCCTACAAGAAAGGGAGGTATGGGGACAGAGAGTAGATTGGGGGAAGGGATATTCAGTATGCTTGCCATCTTGGGGGGTGGGGTAGGGGAGAATGAGGTTGGGTTGGATGGGGAGAAAATGTGTAACTCAAAATCTTGTGGAAATAAATGTTGAAAACTAAAAATAAATAAATTATAAAAGAAAAAAAGAAGACTAAAAAAAGAATGAGAAGCAAAATAAAAAAAGAAAAGAAAATATAAAAAATATGGAAGAAACATAATCTGCTCTTGCATTTTAGTTCAGTTTGTCAGATATATATTATTTATTAAATGTTTAAGCATCTCTTTGGAAAAAGTTTCTATCCATACAATTGCTCCTATAAAATAATAAGAGACTTTTTCCTGAAGCCTTCCCCAACCTACATTTTATGCTAATTGTGAAGCAAATGATGAAATTCCATAGCAGTGGTAAAACAGAAGCACATAACTTCATTTAGGATCTTTTCAGTTACAAACCAAAGAGTATGTGGAGGAGAGTAATGTATAAGAAGACTGGAAAGGTAGGAAGGAGGCAGGTCACGAAGAGCTTTAAGTGACAAAGAATTTTGCATTTGATTCTAGAGATAATAAGAAATACTGGATTTTATTGAGTAGGGGGTAATGCAGGCAGAACTGCATTTTAGGAGAATCATTTTGGTAGCTGCATAGTAGAGGGATTGAAATAGAGAGAGAAAAAGAGTCAGAGAAACCAATTAGAAGGTTGTTACAATAGTCCAGGTAAGAAGTAATGAGTTTTTGAATTAAGGTGGTGGTTGAGTAGAGAGAAAGGGTTGTACATGAGACATTGTGCAAGTAGAAAGAAAAAGATTTGGCAACCGATTGTATATATGGAGAGAATACAGAGTTGGTGACGACACCATGGTTGAGAGCCCACATGTCTGGGAAGATAATGGTCACCTTGATAGTGATAGGAAAGTTAGAAAGAGAAGAGGGCTTAGGGGAGAAGTCTGTTTTGGATATTTTGAGTTTGGGATGCATATGTGATATCTAGTTTCAGATGTCAAAAGGCTTTTGTTAATGTGAGATTATAGCTCAGGAAAGAGATTAAAATGAAAAATTAAAATGAAATAAGGCGATCATCTCCATAGAGATAATTGAACTTGTGGGACTTGATGAAGACCTTATCACCAAATAAGGTAGTATGGAATAAAAACAAAAAGTGTCCAAGACAGAGCCTTGGAGGATACCCATGCTTAGTGACCATGGCATGGATGAAAATCCATGGACACTGAAGGGTGCTCATATAAGCAAGAGAGTAAGGAGAAACTAGTGTCATGAAAATAAGAGACTGTATCCAGAAGGAAAAGATGGTCAGTATTTAAAGGCTGTAGAGAGGTCAAAAGGATGAAGATTGAGAAAGGACCATTAGATTTGTCAAGAGATCATTGGTAGTATTTGATGGGAGTAGTTTTTGTTAAATGATTAGTTGGAAAGCTAGATTGCAAAGAATTAAGTAGAGTTAAAAGAGAGGAAGTGGAGGTACCTACTGTAGATCGATTAGCAGTTTAGCTTAGAAAAGGAGGAGAAATAAAAAAAGATAGCTGTTAGGCGTGGTTGGATCAAATAAAGGTTTTTAAGGATAGTGAGGATATGGGCATATTTTTAGGCAGCTGAGATGAATCCAGGGATAGGGAGAGAGCAGAGAGAGAGTGGGAATATGTGGAACATGTAAATGAGCTGGCTTTAGCAAGGAGAAAGGCCATTTCATTGTCCAGAGTAGGAGTGATTAAAGAGATAGCAGGGGAAGATATCTGAGTGATGAGAGAAGGAAGATGAGAGAAGGGCCCTGTCATTTGAATGTCCTCAGATTTTTTGTCTTGTATGAATATTTGTCTTTTATTTATTTAGTATTTTTTATCAGTTACATGTAAAAACAATTTTTAATATTTTTTTAAACTTTGAGTTCCAAATTCTCTTCCTTCCCCTCTTCCCACCTCTCCCCCCCTCATTTAGAAGGCAAGCAGTTCCATATAGGTTGTATAAATGTAATCATGCAAAACATATCCATAATAGTCACGTTGTGAAAGAAAATAGACCAAAAAAAACCTCAAGAAAGATAGTTTAAAAAGCACAAAAGTTGCTTCAATCTGTATTCAGACACCATTGGTTCTTTTTCTGGGGATGGATAGCATTTTTCATCCTAAGTCTTTCAGAGCTGGCACAGATTGTTGTATTGCTGAGAACAGCTAAGTCATTCACAGCTGATCATCTTACAGTATTGCTGTTACTTTGTACCTACTACATTTCACTTTGCGTCAACCTGTGTAAGTCTTTCCAGGTTTTTCTGAGAGAATCCTGCTCCATTATTTCTTATACTACAATAGTATTCCATTATAATTACATACCACAACTTATTCATCTATTCCCTGATTGATGTGCATCCCCTCAATTTCTAAATCTTTACCCCCAGAAAAGGGCTACTATACCTATTTTTGTACATATAGGTCCTTTTCATTTTTTAAAAAAAATTAAATTTATTTACTTTTAATTTGCAACATTCAGTTCCACAATCCCTTGAGTTTCAAATTCTCCCTCCTCCTCTTCTCTCCCCACCCATGGTGGCATGCAGTCAAATATAGGATTTCCAAATACCTTCACATTAAACATTAGTCATGTTGTAAAAAAGGATTATAACCAATGGTGTGAACAGTGATAAAGATGAAACAAAGCAAAACAAAAAAAGAGAGCAAGTAGTTTGCTTCAGTCTGCATTCAGATTCTGTACTGCTTTCTCTAGATGCAGATAGCTCTTCCCGTGATGAGCCTTTTGTAGCTGTCTTCTAACCTTGTATTGCTGAGAGGAGCCCAGTCTATCAAAGTTAATTGTCACACATAGATTGTGTGTGTAATTGTGTACAAATTTCTCCTGGCTCCTCTCTTTTCACTCAACATCAGTTTATATGTCTCTATATATATGAAGTTTATATATGAAGTCCATCTGCTCCTCATTTCTCATAGCACAATAGCATTCCATTACATTCACATACCACAATTTGTTTAGCCATTCTCCAATTGATGGACATCCCCTTGATTTCCAATTCTTTGCCACCACAAAAAGAGCTGCTGTAAATATTTTTGTACATACAGGTCCTCTTCCCACTTCTATGATCTCTTTGGGATAGAACCCTAGATGTGGTATTGCTAGGTCAAAGGGTATGGACTTATTTGTAGCTCTTTGGGCATAGTTCCAGATTGCTCTCCAGAATGGTTTAATCAGTTCACAACTCCACCGACAATGCATTAATGTTCCATTTTTTCCACATCCTCTCCAGCATTTATTATTTTCTTGTTTTGTCATGTTAGCCAGTCTGGCTGGTGAGATGTGGTACCTCTCAGAGTTTGTTTTTTTTTGTTTTTTTTTTCATTGACTTGTTTATTTACTTTTACTTTACAAGATTCAGTTCCGCAATCCCTTGAGTTTTAATTTTTCTCCCCTCCCTTCCTTGCCCTCTCCCCCCATGGCAGCATGCAATCAAGTATAGGATCTGCAGATACTTTCACATTGTACAATAGTCTGGTTGTATAGAAGGGTTGTAACCAATGGAGTGAAGAATGGGAAAAAAAGAAAGAAAACCAAACATGAAAAAGAATGATAACATGTAGATTGCTTCAGTCCCCATTTAAACTCTGGTCTTTCTAGATCTTTCTCTGAATG
>CM053585.1:178251405-178272931 GCA_028646515.1 Pseudochirops corinnae | reverse complement strand
ATTGCCTTCTAGTTTTTCATTTGTTTGGATCTGTTTAATAGCATCTGATTTCTCATAAAGTCATTTGCTTCCATTTGCTCCCTCTAATTCTGAAGGAATTATTCTCTTCAGTGAGATTTTGAGATTCTTTTTCCATCTGGCAAAGTCAACTTTTTAAGGCATTCTTCTCCTCATTGGCTTTTTGGGCCTCTTTTGTCATTTGAGTTAATCTGTTTTTTAAGGTGTTATTTACTTCAGTCAGGTTATTGACTCTCTTATCATGATTTTCTTGCATCATTCTTATTTCTTTCCCCAATTTTTCCTCCACTTCTCTCATTTGGTTTTCAAAATCCTTCTTAAGCTCCTCTATTGTTTGTAACCAGTCTACATTTTTCTTGGAAACTTTTAATGCAGGAGTTCTGACTGTGTTGTCTTCTTCCTGTTCCACGCTTTGATCCTTTTTGTCCCCCAAAAAGGAATCTAAAGTTGGATTGCTGAGTTTGGTTTGCTTCATTTGTCGGCTCATGTTGTCAGTCAGTTACTTGACTTTGGGGCTCAATAGAACTCTGCTTTCAGAGGGGAGAACTCTGTCCCAAATTGCTGGGGGTTTTGCACCTTCCAGAGCTATTAGGAGGCCACTGCCATCTCTGCAGCCCTCTCCAGCTTTGGCTCACTGAAAACTTACCTCAGGACCACCACCCAAGACCGGGATCCTGATCCACGCAACTCAAGGTAAGAGCACTTAGCCTTTGAATGATGGCTTGGCCCCCCTGCAACCTGCAAGCCAGGAGCTTCTGAAGCAGCCACGTGGAGGCAGCTGTAGGGCTGCCGCTTCAGACTACTTCCAGCTCCGGGGCAGCTGGCTAGATCCTCTCCCCCTAATTTAGTTGAGTTCCACTGACCTTTTCCCTTCATCCTTGGCTCTTATGGGTTGGTAATTCTGGAAACCACCACAGCTGCCAGTGATCTGCTCTCCTGAAAGTTCCAGCCAGGGCTTCTTGTGGATGGCCTGGGGCTAAAACTACATGGGCCTGGGCTCTGCTCCCAGTACACTGTGATGAGCCCTTTACATTCATCTGCCGGGCTGCCTTCAACGAGAGCCTTGTTTCTCTGTCATTTTATGAGCTCTGGAGCTCTAAAATTTGTTTAGAGTCATATTTATAGGTATTTGACATGGTTATGGTGGGAGCCATGGAGTTCTCCTGCTTCTACGCCACCATCTTGACTCTGCTCCCTGCTCTTTTACTTTTCAAAATATATTATTTCACTTTCTTCTGCCATTTCTGGGGACAAAGAATTCTTCTGTTATTAGAATCTCCATTCCTTTATATTTGAAGGTAATTTGCATACTGCTTGCATTGTTTATTATTTGTAATTGGAACTATTAGATTTAACCACTATGTGCCTTGGAGTTTGAAGTATAGGAGTTTGTTGTTGGAGGAGGGGGCATTCCCTAGAAACAATCTGTACATTTTTTCAATTGGCACTTTGTCTTCTGTATTCAGAAATTCTGGGCAGTTTTCATGTATTATATTTCATGCTATGGTGTTTAGGTTTTATAATTTGGCATGACTAATGGTCCTTTATCTGTCTCCTATACATCCTGTCTTCAAGATCAATGAGTTTTGCTTAAATAAAGGTAGTGTGTATGTGTGTGTGTGTGTGTGTGTGTGTGTGTGTGTGTGTGTTTAATGTTATAGAGCTAAAAAAATAATAAAATTTATCTGGAAGAACAAAAGTTCAAGAACAACAAGGAAATCAATGAAAAAAATGTGAAGGAAGGCAGTCAAGCTATACCAGATTTCAAACAACATTACAAAGCAGTAATTATGCAAACAATCTAGTATTGGTTAATAAATAGACTCGTGAATCGGTGGAATAGATAAGGTACCTAATACATAGTAGCAAATGACCATAGTAATCTAGTGTTTGATAAACCCAAAGATCTAAGCTTTGGGAGCAAGTACTCACCATCTGAAAAAAAAAATTGCAAGGAAAAGTAGAATGCAGTTTGGCAGAAGCCAGGCATAGACCAACCTCTCATACCAAGCTGAAGTCAAAATGGATAAATAATCTATACATAAGAGATGACATCATGAATATATAAGGGGAGTATGGAAAAAATTTAGCTGTCATATTTACGGATAAAGGAAGTTTATGACCAAACAAGAGATAGAGAGGATCAATCAAATGCAACAAGCAATTGAATTAAATGCTATGTTGTTATAATGATCAAGCTTCACCCTCAAGAACAGATGAGAAAAAATTTACTGTCTTTTTTGAAGAGGTAGGTGACTATGAATGCGGAATATTGCATATAATATGATAGTTCACTGATCTATTGATTAGTTTGTGAGATGCTTAGTTCTGTGAATTTCTCTCGTATTTTTTGGTACAAAGGATGGCTCTCTATGAAAGAAAGAGGACATAGCAAAAAAGAAGTGCTATAAACCACAAAAAACATCAATGATTTTTTAAATAAAGGAAAGGAGGGGGAAGAAAATAAACATTTACAAATATTATTTTACTTGATCCTCACAGCAACCCTTCAAAATAGAAGCTGTTGTCTCACTTTGGAAGCTGAGGAAATTGGAGGAAACAGAGGTTAAGTGACTTGGCTAAGGTCACGAAGTTAGTAAAGTACCTGAGACTGAATTTGAATTTAGGTCTTCCTGCCTCCAAACCCATTGCTATATCCACTGTACCAACTAGTTGCCTCTAATAAAAAAAAAATACTGGAACAATAAAAATTAATTGTCAAAATTCTTCTGCAAAAAGTTACAGAATGGATCAAGAAACAAAATCCATCACTATATTGTTTACAGAAAATGCATTTAATGTAAGAAGATACATAGCTAGACTAGAAGTATTAAATTATTCTAAAATATATCATATAACTTCAAATTGAAGAAAAAAGTAGGGATGACAACAATGCTATTAGATAAAGCAGAATGTAAATTAGAAAAAATTCAAGATCCAGTATCTTAATTTTTCCTTTTTTAAAATAAGTGTTTATTGATATCTTATATTTCCTAAATTATCAAAGTTATCCCAAGTACTCTTCTGCCTCTCCTTCCCTAAGAAAATAATAACCAGTAAATATGTTTCAGTATTCTATGTATTAAACCACTTGATTAGTTCATAAAGAAAAATAATCTGCATTTAAACAGAAGCAGACAGAAATATAATAATAGTAGGGGACCACAACACTCAATTATCAGAATGTGAAAAAATGAATAAGATTAAAATAAAACAAACAGATTTAAATTATCTACTTAATAATCTGGGATTAACAAGACCAGAGAACAAAATAAGACAAGAAATATGCAACCTTTTCAAGCACAAAGTTCAGAAAAATAAATCACATAAAAGGTTAGAGAAAATTTATGTAGATAAGATTTAAAATCAAGAAAATACATTTTCAAATCAAACTGAAATAAAATAAAAACTTTAAAATAGTTACAGGAATAAAACTACATGGAAACAGAAAAGTTTTATTCAATGAAAAATGGGTTGAAGAACAAGTCAGAAAAATAACAAACACTGAACATTTTCTTTTAACTTAAATGATTCTGAGGACTAAGGCTTGGGTCACTGACTAATGTACTAATGACACAAATTTTTAAAAAGCCAGCCTATAAGATATCAGAAGTAGCTAGCTCATGTATTTGGATCATAGCATTAAAGGAAGGGAGGTTAAGAAAACTGGAAAAGTGGGAAAGGGTCAGGTTGTAAAAAGTTTCAATGTTAAATAGTTTATCTTAATCTTGGTGGTAACAAGATGCCTCCAGATCTCAACTGTGCTGTTAACAGCTGTGTAGAAGACGGGTTAGAGTGAGGAGGAAGATACCACACAACTACAGTAGTCTAGGGGAAAGGTAGTGAGGGCCTGAAATAGGGTGCTTGTTGTAACTGGAAAGAAGAAAAAAGGATGCAAGAGATGTTGTAAAAAATTGAAACTATGAGATTTGGCAATTAATTGGATATATGGGATAAGTGAGAGTGAAAAGTTCAGGATAACACTAAGTTTGGGAACATGGCTGAGTAAAGGATGGAAAAGTTGTGATCTCCATCAGTAGGAAAAGTCACCTATATACATTAAATAACAGATTCAAGTCAAATGTAAATATTGATTACTTATAATGAATATTAAGTGGTAGTTTTTGTTTGTTTTTCAGAAGAGGAAACCTGTCCATAGCATCACAGAGGTGGAAGAAATCTTAGAAGCCGTCTAGTCCAATATCTTAATTTTTCCTTTTTTAAAATAAGTGTTTATTGATATCTTCTATTTCTTAAATTATCAGTTATCCCAAGTACTCTTCTGCCTCTCCCTCCCAGAGAGCCATTCCATATAACAAGTAATATTTTCTAGAGAGGAGAAAAAATCAGCACAACTCATCAATACATTAAAAAAAAACCAAAAATACGTGCCATGTTTAACATCTGTGGACCTCATACCTCCACAAAGGAGTGAGTTTAGGGTGTCATCTCATTTCTCTTCATTCAAGTCCTGCTTGATTTTATAATTGTTACATGCTAATTTTTTTAATGTGGAATCATTCTTTCCCTTTACATTGTTTGTAGCTCTTGTATATGTTGTTCATGACATCAGTTCAGTCTGTTGGGATCCACTGACTTCTTTATTTTTTCAACCAATACCAAATGGTTTTGATGATGGCAGCTTTAGAATATAGTATGAGGTCTGGAAATGCTGTTGTTCCTATTCTTTTTTCCTTCTTTTCATCATTTTCCTAGATATTCAGATCTTTTGCTTTTTCTAAATGAATTTTGTTATTATATTATCAAGTTCTATAAAGTATCTCCATGATAATTTAATTAGTACTGTATTAAAAGCATAAATTAATTTTGGTAGTAGTCTTTTTTTATTATAATGGCATGGTATAGCCATAAGCACAGGATATCTTGCTAGCAATTTAAGCTGTGGAATATTCCTCTAGCTTTTTAAGTTGTTCTTTATTTCTTTAAGGAGCACTTTATAATTGAATCTACAGAAGTCTTTTGTATGCTTTGGTCAATCTTCAGATATTTTATGCATTTTGCAGCTGTCTGGAATGGGTTTGCCCCTTATATTTTTGCTTCTTGGGTCTTGTTATTATTATTATGTAGAAATGCTTTTGATTTCTGAGGATTTATTTTGTAGCCTGCAACTTCACTGAAGGTCATTAATTGTTTCAATTAGTATCTTTGCTAATTTCCTAGGATTTTCCATATAAATCATCACATCAGAAAATGGAGATAGTTTTATCTCCTTTTTACCTACCTTTATGCCTTGAATTACTTCTCTTATCTTATTGCTGTTGTTAGATTTTCAGAACTATATCAAATGATAGAGAGGAGAGTGGCATCCTTGCTTCCCTCCTGTATTTAATGGGAAAGGCTCTTATCACCATCGCATTTGATTCTTGCTTTTGGTTTCAGCTAGATACTTTTTATATTAAAAAAAAAAAAAGGTTCCTCTATGGCCATACTTAAAGTTTTCAGAATAAAGGAATATTGTACTTCGCCAAAGATTTTTCCCACATCTATTGAGAAGATCATGTGATTTTGGATGTTTGGGTTTTTAATATGATTATGTTATTCATCTTCCTAACATTGAATATTCTTGCAATCCCACTTGATCATGATGTATGATTTCTTACATAAATTGTTGTAGTCTATTTGATAGGATGTTGTTTAAAATTTGTGAGTCAATATTCACTAATGATACTGACCTATAGTTTTCCTTTTGTGTTTTATCTTTTCCTGGTTTAGGTACTAGGACTATATTTGTCTCATAAAAAGATTCTGGTAAAGTGCTTTATTTCTCAATGCCTGAGAATAATCTGTGAAGTGCAAATACTAATTGTTCTGTAAAAGTTTGACAGAGTTCTGCAAATTCATCAGAAACAGTTGTCGTTGGTTGTTGGGGTTTTTTTTTTTTCCTTTTGGGAGATTCTTTATAGCTACTTTCCTACTCTGATATTGGGTTATTTGATATCGCTAGATAGCCAGGTAGGTGGCACAGTAGATAGAGTGCTGGATGTGTAGTCAGAAAGACTCCTCTTTAAAATTTCAAATATGGCCTCAGACACTTAGCAACTGCATCAGGATAATAAGCAAGTCACTTAACCCTGTTTGCCTCAGTTTCCTCATTTGTAAAATGAGCTGGAGAAGAAAATAGCAAACCACCTCAGTATCTCTGCCAGGAAAAACCCAAATGAAGTCACAAAATATTGGACAAAATTGAGAAACAACTAACAAAAAAATCTGATCTTCTGATAGTGAGGGTCTTCTGTATTTCTGAAGGTATTCCTCTTTTTTGTGTGTTTGATTCCTCAATTTTGTTAGCATATAACTACGCATAATATTCTGATTATTCTTTATTTCTTCTGATTTTGTTGTGATATTTTGCTCATTTGCTATTTTATTTGATTTTCAGCTCTCTTTTTTAATCAAATTAGCTAAAGGTTTATCCATTTTATTAGTCTTTTCAAAGAACCAGCTTTTAGTTTTATTTATTGTTTCTACAACACCCTAATTTTTCAAATGGAGAAACAGAGGTTGAGAGAGGTTGAGTGACTTGCCCAGTGTTTTAGAAACAGTAAATAACAAAGCTAGTGATTAAACTTAAGACTTCTAACACCAAATTTGGTGCTTTTTCTGGCACACCATCCTGCTTCTCTGAAAAGAATGGGACAGGAGACAGTGTGAAATTAAAGATTGTTGGAGGAGGAAGCAATAAGTGTGAAAATAAAATCTTTCAGGAGCTGTAAAGGAATAGAGGATGAAGGTACACCAAACCACTTAACCCTTCACCCCCATCATGTGGAAAGAATAACTATATGTGTTATCTTATAGCTCTTGTCTTCACTTTAGATCATTCCATCACATACAGTGATTTCTTTCTTAACCCCAGCAATTTTCTCACCAGCTCCCCCAACCCAAACTGGGTTATCTTTTTTTCTCAGTTTCATCTGTTCTATTTATTGATTTACCAGTCTGTTTTGGTTCCCTGTACTTACTTCCTCTTTCCTCAGCTTCAGAATAACAGCTGTCATCAGAGGATAAATGTGGTACTTAATACAGTGATTGGGGTCACTGAGGATTTTCTTATATTGCCTTAAAGGAAACTGAGGGGAATTTACTTTTATAATAAGATCCATTTTGTGGTTGAAATGTTTCCTATAATTGTATGAAAAGTTCTAGTATGTCATTAGTATAAAATAATCACATAAAACATGAAAAGTAAAGATATGTTCCAGTAGAGAGAGCACGATATATAAGATAAATTTAAAACTTCTTTTTAAAAGATCCTCAAAAAAATGCATGGAAGTAAAAAGTAAAAGTAAAAGTATATATATATATATATATATAGTATGTATATATATATGTACATATTTTAAAATTGAATGTTTCCTTAAAAATTAAGACTGAACATCAACATGCCAATTAAAATGTCTTAGCAACTATATACATTTAAATTAACTGAAGCAAAAAGCATCATAACAATTTTTCAGCAACTCCTAAGTCTCCATCAATATTCTTGGTCCATTAATTCTCTAGCACTTTTCCTCTTATATCTATGGTTATAGTTACTGTGTAGTGAATTGCTACATTTCATTTTTTTGAAGATTTGAATTATTCAGTAAAAATCTATATTTCTTTGTACTCCTCAATTTTACTGGTTTTGACTACATTATAACATTACATCATAACTTATGTAATCATTCCCCTATGGTTGGACATTTAGATTGCTTCCTTTATTTGCGCTATAATAAAAATTTTAAATAGCTTTTTTTGTTTTTTTTTAATTACATTTTAATGGTATATTTCTAACAATGGAATTAATGAGTTAAATGATACAATCATTTTCACCATTTTTACTGTATGTTGCTAACTTGTCAAAAAAATTTTACAGTTTACAGTTAAACTAGCTATGAACAATTGTACTGGTTTTTCTACAATCTTGCCAGCACCAATTTTTAGTTGCTTTTAGTTATTCTTGCCAATTTCATGAATATAAGATGGTGAATAATTTTTATATTTGTGTCTCTTTTACTCATCAAATAGGAAATGGCTTAAAAAATATGATACATACATGTAATGAGTATTATTGTAGTAGAAGAAATAATGACTATAACGAATACAGAAAAATATAGAAGGACTGATACAAAGTTAAATAAGCAGAACCAGAAAATGATGTACACAATAAGTGTAACAATGTAAACGGAAAGAACTAGAAAACAAACGATGAATGTTTCAAATTACAAAGAACAGGCTTTGCCCCAAAGAAAGAGGGAGAAGACATCTTCCCAATGCCTTTGCAGAGACAGAGGGTCTAGGGAAACGTAATGTATATAATAAGATATTTTATAATGATTTTTTAAAAAGCCAAAGAAAAAGAACTAAAGGCAACTCTACTCACTTTACGAGTGCATAAAATGACTTGTAGAATCATGCCAAAACAGACTGAAGACAAAAGGCAGGCAAGCAGAAGCACACACACGGCACAGCCCATACTAAGTTCAGGTGCCCACTTACAACTTTAGGTCAATGCCAAGGAATATCTATTGTTTATTTTCTGGTAGAGTCGAAGTCACATGAGCAGAGAAAGGCTGGTCCACAGTCATGAACACCACCTTGCCCAATCTTTCGCAGACAGTGGGAACCAAGGAGCAGGCCCAGGTACAGCCTGAAGCCAAAGATGCCACCATTTTTAATTGTACTATTTATGTATTTCTTAACCATTTAACGTATATAAAACTGTTGCTACTGTTTTTATTAGGTAATAACTGTTTTTGTCACTGCATTTTTGAATGTAAATGTATAATAATAAGGCATGACATGAACATAAACTGCTGTTATACAAATACATAAATGCACATACACATTTACAACTGTATACTGATGACATTCACCTCACCCTAAGCTATTTTAAATTTGTTGTAAGCAAAATGGAAAGGTGTTATAGACTAAATATTGTATTATATGTTTAAATAATAAAGAAGCAACATCATGTGTTTGTAAGAATACTAGGATCTAGAAAATATAGTTCTAGACCCAGAATCATCTATTTGCTACATTGCAATTAAATTATCTGGATTTCAATTTCTTCACAGGTAAAATGAGAAAGCTGGACTAGATTATCTGTTCCCTTCCAGGTCTAACATTCTCTGAAAACATAAAAGATATTTGAAGCCTTTTAAAGGACTAAGTCAAGTTATCCTGTACCTTTACTATATGAGAGATGAGTAGAAGGCAGTCTAACAGAAGCTATAAGGAAAAAAAGAGGTTTTATAAATCAATTAAAGGAAAAAAAAAGACTAAATGAAGAGATACATACTGACTCCAATTTAGAAGAAGTATACCTCTAAACTCAGCTATTAGTGTATTGAGCAAATGAATAATTTAATGTTGGTAATTATTACTGTTTTATGGCTTAAGCCATTAAACCTCAGATCTGAAAGGGATTCTTAGAATTATCTAGTTCAGGCATTCTTAACCTTTTTTGTGTCATGTACTCCTCAGAAGGTTTTTGAAGACACAAAAAGAATTACAAATGAAATCAATTATATTAGAATAGAGATGTATTTTTTCCCACTCAAGTTCCTAGACCGTCTCCTAAAATCAATCCACCTGCCCCTTGGGATCCATGGAGCAGATAAAGAATCCCAATCTGGTCAATCTACTTCTACAAAGTAGAAAAGTGAGGTTCAAGGAAATGAAGGGAATCACCTAAGCTCTACTAATTGTTAGGAGACGAATGAGGGCTCTCTCACATCTCCACATCTCAGATCTAGTGCTTTTATTGCTTCCTGTCACATTCTGATAGGTAGTGGCAGTTGGGATTTGAATCCCAGACTGACTAAGCACATTTCTAAAAGATCATATTTCAGAACCAGAAGAAGTAAATAATTCCATCTTTGCATTTACATTTAAGTAAATGAACTTACTTTGCTACATAACTATTTCATGAATTTGCTTTGAGGCATATATATTCTTAGTTTAGTCATGGTACTATAACTTAAAATTTTATATTTTGATAACAATATAGAGTCCTAACTATGCTCCCTCAGAATTCAGTATGGATAAACATATGTGTGTTCATATATATGTGTACATAATGGATATTGTACATATACATATACATGTATACACATATGAGAGAGAACAAGAAAGAGATTGATTCCTGAGGCTGCCAAATTGTTCAGTGATGACTTCCATATAACTGGCATCAAGTCACTATAAAATCTGAGGGCTAAGATCTTAGATGAGATCTTAAAGAAAGTAAATAAAAATTACCTCAAATCTTTGATAAGAGTAAGAGATGTTATCTAATACTAAAGGAAACTATACAGAAAAGGATAGAAAGAACAATTTTAAAAAAAAAAGAAAGGATAGAAAAATGAGAGGCACAAATGTGATCGGAAAAAGTCAAATTAGGAAGAGGGATAAAACTGGACAAGTAGGCACAGGGAATATGAATCTGAAGGCATAAGAAAATTAAAGATAAATATTACACAGAACAGAATCAAAGATCTGAAGAACAGATGATAAGAGAAAGTGTGAGCAAAAGGTAGGAGAAAAGCACATGATCAAAGTACCAAAGAATGATCATTTAATATGTTCCTCTGGTACTTATTAATACATTGACATTTTATTTATAAGACAACCTGAACTACCTGTAATATTCTCAAAAACAAAGAAGGAAGGAACCAAAATATAAGCCTCTGGACATGCAGAGGTCATAAAGTCCATATATTTTACTCAAAAGAGAATCCTCTAATATCTTTACTTAAGTCTCATTTAGTTTTAATACAGAAATAATTCTCTAAAGGTTGTTCAATAGTTTCTTATCTATCTTTATTTTTACCTTTATATGCCCTGCTAAGAGAAGAAGCCAAGTATACCATCCATTTTTGGAGTATGTATGGAGTGTGTCTTATGCCTTGTACATCTTAAAATAGAAGAGGCTAAGGAGCTGACGTCCTGCACATGTTCAGTCTTGGTTCCAAAAACTCAATCATTAAGTATTGTTGACCCAGACCTCTAATATGAACCACTTGACTCCTCTTCCCCCTACTCCATACCTTTCCTCTGCCCTCACTCAAGTCAGCTCATTTTTAGAAAGGGAAGAAACCACAGAGGCTAATGCCAATTTCCTTAAATTTTTGCCATTTTAATCTCATCACACATGATGACAGAGGTTGGTACTTCCCAGTATTCTGGACAGAAGATTTCTACTTCCTGCTCCTTAAGCTCCAGAGGTCCAAAGTTGCTGTGTGCTGAGGCAGTAAAACACCTACTAGTACCTGCTAGTCCACTTCCTTTGCCTTTTCCTTCCATGTTCTAGAACCTCTGTTGTTGTTGAATCATGTCAGACTCTTTATGACCCCATTTTTCTTGGCAAAGTACTGGAGTGGTTTTGCCATTTCCTTCTCCAGCTCATTTTACAGATATGGAAACTGAGGCAGAGTTAAGTGACTTGCCCAGGGTCACACAGCTAGTAAGTGTCTGAGGCCAGATATAAACTCATAAAAATTAGTCTTTCTTATTCCAAGCCCAGTGTTTTATTTACTGTGTCATGTAGCTTCCCTCTAGAACTTCTACTCTATTGTTAATCTTCCTTTCATCCTATTTCTTTTACTTTCACACACACTATGTCTTCTTGCACTCATTCAATCTTGGCTCACTCTGGAAGACAATCCTGGTTATCTTCTTCAGTGCTGAATGCTCCTTCTCTCATGCTCCCTGACAAAAAGAGCCAGGAAAATGAGTTGGCATATTCCTTGCTCCCCATTGCTATTTCCAGCCTCTGTCTGCCATCATTAGTCATCAATTTCTCAAGTATTCTGACCTCCCAGTACAATCACTCCCTCAACTACCATAAAAGAATTAGTCCTTCTAATCACTGTGCCAATTCCATGATCTCAAACTATGAAATTCCCTTTTCTGGTCACAATTTCCAATCCTTTTATCTCTCCTTTTGGATCATTCTTTCTAAACTTGCTCTCTGTACATATTACAACCTTTAATCCTTCCACATTTTTCTGCTCTCACAGTCTATCACTCCAGCTATAACTTCCTTCTCTTTATAGAGCTAACTAGTTCAACCATACACTCTGCTCTACATTTGAATTACTTTCACCCTCATCATATCATTCACAGCTTGCCAATTCCTGGCCACAGGTTAAACTTTCTGTGTTCCTACTTCCATAATGTAAAAACTGCTGAAGAAATCCCCACCATCTGCCACTCACAGGGCAGATAAGTCCTCAGCATTGTTAAACAACATCAAAAGTAGCTAAAGCTTTAGCAGTGGAAATGACTTAAAGAAGATGATAATGCATCTGATACAACACCCTAACAACCAGAGTCATTCCATCCAATTTGTAGTTGAAAATCTTCTATTTATTCTACCTCCCTATTAGAACGTAAGCTCTGTAAGAGCAGAAACTTGCTCTTCTCTTGCATTTTCTTTTTGTATCACCAGAGTTAAGTACAATGCTTAGCACATAAGAGCTTAACAAATATTTTTCCATTCATTCTCTCTTGAATTCCAGTCTTGCTGGATGTTCTCTTGGCAAGGCCAGGCAGGCAGGAAGGGAGAATGGATGGAAGGGAGGGAGGGAGGGGAGAGACACAATTATTGTGTGCCAGGCACTATACTAAGTGCTGGGCAAACACAAATACAAGCAAGGAAGCATCCTGTCCTCCAAGATCTTACACTGTAATGGGGGAAGATAACCCATAAAAGGATACTGGAAAAGAGGGGGAGATAAGGAAATGTGAAGAGACTAAAAGCTATCTCTCATGCCTGGAATATACTCCCTTCTTTATCTCTGCTTCTTAGAATCCTTCAAAGTTCAGTTGAGATATCACCTAATCTATGATGTCTTTTCAAATCATCCTAGTAATAAGTATTTTCTCCTTCCTATTACCTTGCTTTTCCTTATCTGTGTATTTAAAAACAAAACAAAACAGAATTCTAGAGGCATTTAGTCCCTGCTGTAGTCCCTGAGGACATTATGTTACTTAAATGCTCTATTTAGGGAGTTAGGGATGGATGTTATATATTTTGGGAAGTCTTCCATCTAAAATGGTTAACCTAACAAAAGATTTTTTGTCTATTTCAAAAAATATATTTTAAGGAAAAAAAAAGATACAAGCCATAAAGTATATTTCCCCCAAGCAAAACATAACAAAAGACTGAATACAAAGGAACTGCTTGTAACCCTAGTGATTGTGGGTATTGTTGTGGAAGGTACAGTTGGTCACAATCATGATCTTCTTAACTTTGGGAGATTTAATCAGTCACCACTTCTTACAGCAATTAGCTCTTTAAAAAAAAAGCAATATAATTGCTCCTCAGGTCAATATGATGATTCCTTGTTCTGTTGCATTTTGGAGTTTAAATTAAATGAAAAATTTGGAATATAATCACAATAACTCAATGCCCTCAGGAAAATTCCTAACATTTAGGTAAAAGTTTAGCTTTCTGCACTAATGTGAATTTTTTTTTTATTTATAACTAACCCCTAGACTTTTTATAGTCAAAGCAAATATTTCTGTAACCAGAAATACTGAGGTAAAGGTAGAGTATACTCCAGTATCTGTTAATGGACCTATATCAGTAAAGAATGGTAGGGGAAGAGAGGCCATGTGGAGTCATGGATGGAGTGCTGGATTTGGAGTTAGGAAGACCAGAGTTTAAATCTCATCTCAGATATCACCTAGATGTGTTACTCTGTGCCTCTGTTTCCCTCTCTATAAAATGAGGGAGTCTGACTCAATGGCCTCTGAGGTCACTTCCAGCTCTCAATCTATGATCCTCTGTTCTGTTTCTCCTAAAAAAGATGCAGAAAGTTTCACTTATCTAGACAGTTTATGTCAAGTGACTTATTGGTATCACTGGAGATGTGAAGCATAACAGAGTTATAGTTGGAAAAAAGAACTGTAGCATTGACTCTCCTTACTAATGCTAAAGAATATTACTGCTTTTATTTAGCTGGCACAATGCTCAAATACATAATGTAAGAGGTTAACTTCATCACATATAATAGTAGCTAGACTGTGAGTCAGTAGAGCTTTACTCTTCTGCCTACTAGAGGCCATTTAAAGAAAATTGTTGCCATCTGAGTTTCAGGGACCCCTACATATCTCAAAACACATAAGTGCAACAATTTGAACACAAGAACACATATCTTCCCCAAACCAAGAGTAACCAGAAGAAATTAGAGTAATTATGGTACCCCACTAACAATGACTGCCAATAGTGTTTTATGTAAACGTAGAAAATGTAAAAACCATACACATTATATCCCTTACACATTATAACAACCTCCTTCCTCCACCTCCCCGGCTAAGATAGCTACTGCTGCTTCTAATTGTCTAGCACATAACACGTCCTTAATAAATACTTGTTCTTTGATTAATTGATCATGTATTAGTATATAACCAACTCCCCATTTCTCAGTTTTTGCTATTCCTAGGGAAGCTGGCAATTTTAGCACTCTGGAGACCACACTTTTCAATCATCTCCACAAAAAAATCTCAAGTTAGTTTCTTTTTCTCCTCACATCCAGCAAAAATTCATCTTATTTCATCATAGTTCTCTCTACTACTTCTCTAGTTAGGCATGAGAGGATACAAAATGAATTCTAGCCCTCAAATAAAATGTCTATGGAAGCCATCTTACCAATCAACAAAAAGGAGAAATTTAATTATATCTTTATCATCAAATGCTTTCAACCTTTTGTGGCTAAGGGTAATTCAGTTCTTACCTTTTTTTTAAATTCTCAAATAACTGAGATGATCCTAGAGATCAAAATTTTTCATTAAAACACAAATGCAGACAATATTCACTACCATGATAAAGTCCAAGATACAGACAATAGAGATTCACACCTAACATCAAATTGTCAGTAAGTCAAGTGTTTCAACCTCACTTATTATGAAATCTATAAGAGAAAAAGAACTAAAATTAATTAGGTTTGGATTTCATCTCCTCTTTTCCCCTAAGCTCTACTGGAGGGCTTAAGAAATAATGAAATGGCCAAAAGGGAGCTACCACAGGGAAAAGTAGCAATAACTAAAACAAACAAAAAAACAGGTCATCAGACCCTAAATGCCTAAGTTACAGAGCAATAATAAACAGTTTAAACATAATAAATACTCTTGACAAACAATGGGGAGATGAAGAAAAATAAACAAAAAGTAGCTATCAAGTTTCTTCTCCAAATGAAAGAGATCGATATTTGCCTATTGTTTCATAAAGCCTTTGGTATTATATAACATTAAGGATGAGGCAACAAAATAAACGTCACCCTACTGACTCTGACTTCCTCTTTCCTCCTCCTCCAAAATGAAAGACTGGTCAGAGAAAATGAATCGAGCCAATGGGTAAGAAATGTTTCATCTGAACGGAAGTCAACATTAATTATAAACTCATATGGGGTGAGCAGCTAGTTAGGAATAATGGACAGAAGAAATAAAATATATCAGCTCAAACATTTTAAAATTAAAGGCAGACTATACAAAGACCTAGTCTAATAAAAGAATCTTTGAAATAAGAAGAAAATACTTACATCTTAATTTGTCCAGCATTTTTCCACCACACATGGTTGCTAACATAGCTTTAACTGAAAATACCGTCAACTTTCCTCGGCCCTCACTGCAAAATAAATTACATTAGAAATAAGTGCTACCTGGAACCATTAAGTCAAATAAACAAACTGAATTACTAAAGACAAAACAACCAGTTAATCTGTGTTGGGTTGTCAGTCCTCACGTGACAGAAGTTTCTCAGAGTTATAGGAGTTTATTAAAATTCAAGTATTACTCAAATATTTTCTAGAATTCTTGGGAACACTGGATTATTCTCATGCTGAGTCATGGCTTCTTCTAAACTAACACAATAATACTCAGACTAATAAAAGTAACTTGGCAGCGAATTTTGTAAAAAGGCCATAATGGTTAACGAAGAGGGACTAGACACCTGTAGTTTCACTGTTATAAGGAGCTCTCAGATAAGAAAATTCCCCCTACCAATTCAAGTAAGCACCTGGTCTGCAACTTAACATCTTAGAAAATTGCTTAGAGAACTGAGAGGTTAGATAATGTGTCCAGGGTCACATTTACCAGAGATGAGACTTGAACCCAGGTCTTCTTGGCTTCAAGACCAGCCTACTACCTACTACACCATGCTGCCTCTCTTGCTTTAAAACAATGGTTCTCAACCTGTGGGTCGCAACCCCTTTAGGGGTCGAACAACCCTTTCACAGGGGTGACAAGGGTCGCCTAAGACCATCGGAAAACACATATTTCTGATGGTCTTAGGAACCGAGACACCACTCCTCCATCCATCTCCAGGCGGGTGCGCCCACATATGAGTATTAAAGGGTCGCAGCATTAGGAAGGTTGAGAACCACTGCTTTAAAAGCACCATTTGGGCATTATTCACAATTCCTAATACACAGATAGACAGATGAACAGGCGTTTCAACCTGGTTATGAAAAAATTTATTATACATGTTATTAGTCTAGAAAAGCAAAAATGATGTTAATGGCAATGAGATTGTATATATAGTAGTGCTACAATACATTTTTTGTTATTTATTGCCACTGTAGGACTGACAATAAAACATAATAAAAGAGCTAAGGCAAACAAAGAAAGCAAAGAATAGTCAAGGCACACTCTTAGCTGGAATAGTTTCATGAACACTAATTTGCCACCAATCTAGCTTCTGACCCCATCACTCAACCAAAATTCCTCTATCCGAGGTGGATAGTATTCCTGCCACATCCAGTCTTCATCCATTCTAACCTCTGCAGCATTTCACATTACTGACAATGACCATCACCACTACTTCCTCCTCCTCCTCCTCCCTCCCATCCTCCTCTTCTTCCTCTTCCTCCCCTCTATTTCTCCACACACGCCCACCCCTACCTCAGCTCATCAGTTCCCTTGGCTTAAACTATCAGTCCTATGCAGATAACTTCCAAATTTATATATCCATCCCTAAACTCTTCTGAGAATCAGTCCCACATCTCCAACTGAGTATCAGGCATTTCTACTTAAAGGTACCATGAGCATTTTAAACTTATCATGGTCAAAACCATAACTTATTATCCGCAAACTTATCCCCCCTCCTCATGTACCCATTTCTGTTAATGGCACTAAAATTCTTCCAGCACTTCAGGCTCTCAACTTATGAATTATCCCCAGTTCTTCATTCTTATCCCATATATCCCACCAGTTGCTGAGTCTTGTCAATCCCTTCTCACCACTAAAACAGCCACCACCTCTAGTTCAAACCTCATCACTTCTCAGTTGAACTACTGTAATAGCCTCCTAACTAGATTCTGCATCCAGCTTTCCCCTCTACAAAACTGATACACCTGAATCTCAACTCACATCCTCAAAAACTTCCATGGTTTCCTATTGCCTCTAGGATAAAACACAATCCTCCCCTCTTCGGCAAAGTGATACACAACCTTGCTCCAGTCTACTTTTACACACTACATTACAGACCAATAAGTCTACTTCTTCTGAGCTCTGTACATTTTATTTCTTCTACCAACTCCGAACCTCTGCAGAGGCTACCCCCTCAAACCTGGGATTTTCTCCATTCTCACCTCTGATCCTTGAAAAGTCTTAGTTTTTTCCAAAAAGCAATTCAGGTGCCAAATGCCATCAGAAACTTTTCCTAATTTTCTCATTTTTTTACCCTTTGTTATGAGAATCTGAATATCTTCCCTGTCCCTAGGCCCTTGGCTAAAGTGGCTTAAGTGACTCTGAGAACCTTCCCAGACTTGAAAGTATACTCTGTTCCCTAATAGGCTGAATGTGGTCACATAGAGCCTGTGGCGGGAGGCTTGTTTTTCGGGAACGTCCACGCCTTATTACTTTGTGATTGGGCAGTGGGTGAAGAGTGCTGTGACAGTCTCTGAGCTAGGAAAAGGCTATATATACGCCCTGATGTGAGGTTTTGCTTTGGGGCTTACTTTGGAAAGAGTTGTGTGATTTGGCCAGAGGAGACTCTGGGAAGCCGTTGAGCCCTCCAGCTTTGAAAAACCCAAATGTTGGTGCTTCCCTCTCTGGTAACTGAATAGGTATGGATGTAATGGTCAGACGCTGGAAGCCCGTCTGCTTATCTGTTTCTTTGTTTGCTTGTAACTTGTGTTTGCATTCTGTTTGCATTCTCTGAAGTTCAGGGCGCTGACTTTTTCCCCTGAACTAGGTAAATGATATTTGATTGATTAAAGTAAGATTGTTAACCCATTTTGAGTTACTTTCCTTTAGAAAAGAAGATCTAAGAACCTGTGCTAGCAGCCACCCTGGACATGCTGGGGTGCTTACTGACACACCCTTTCATCAAATTATTTTGTATTTATCTTTGCATTTTATGTTTATGTATATGTGTGTCATTTTCCAGAAGTAGAATTTAAGTTTCTTGATAATCAATAAATCAATAATCATTTATTAAGTACCTATTATGTACCTAGCACTGGGGATACAAGAAGAGGCAAAAGACAGTCCTGCCCTCAAGGAGTTTACAACCTAATGGGAAAAACAACATGCAAACAAATATATACAAAGCATATACACAGAATAAATAGGACTCAATTAACAGACAGAAGATACTGGACTTAAAAGGGGTTAGGCAAGGCTTCTTGTAGAAGGTGGGGTTTAGCTGGTACTTAAAGGAAGCCAGCGAGGTCAGTAGTTGGAGCAGAAGAAAGGGTATTCCAGGCATGGTAGAATGGCCAGAGAAAATGCCCAGAGCCAAGACACAGAGAATCTTGTTTGTGGAATAGCCAGGAGGCCAGTGTCACTGGACCAAAGAACACCTGCTGGGGAATAAGATGTTAGAAGACTGGAAAAGTAGGAGGGAGGTAGGGAATGAAAGGCTTTGAATGCCAACTAGAGCATTCTGTATTTTGCTCCTGGAGGCAACAGGAAGCCACCAGAGTTTACTGAGTAGGAGGATGACATCATCAGACCTTCACTTTAGGAAAATCACTTTACTGGCTGAATGGAGGATGGGATGGAGCGATGAGAGATTTGAGGCAGACAGACCACCAGCAGGCTACTGCAGTAATCCAGGCATGAGGCAATGACGGCCTGCACTAGAGTGGGGGAAGTGTCAGAGGAGAGAACAAGCATAGTCAATAGATATTGTAAAGGTGAAATTGACAGGTCTTGGCAACAGAATAGATAGCAATGAAGAATCCAGGATGATTCCTAGGTTGCAAGCCTGAAGGACTGGGAAGACAGTATTGCCCTCTACAGTAACAGGGTAGGTGGGAGTGCAGGGAGACGGAGGGAGTTACAGAGCAAGATCATGTTTTGGACATATCAAATTTAAGGTGTCTACTGGACATCAAGTTCAAGATACCTGAAAGGCATTTGGAGATGTGAAATTGAAAGTCAACAGAAAGGTTGGGGTAGGGCAAGTAGATATGAGAATCATTTGCATAGAAGCAGCAATTAAATCTAAGGGAGCTAATGAAATAATGAAATAGTATGGAGGAAGAAGAAAAGAGGGTCCAGGACAGAAACCTGATGGACACCTGTGGTTAGAGGGCATGATCTGTATGAGGATCCAGCAAAGAAGACAGAGAAACAGCCGTCAGATAGGTAGTAGGAGAACCAGGAGAAAAAGGTGTCCCAAAAACCTAGAGAGAAGAGAATATCAAGGAGGAGTGAATAATCAACAGTGTCAAAGGCTACAGAGGGGTCCAGGAGAATTAGGAGTAAGAAAAAGTCATTGGATTTGACAACTAAAAGATCATTAGTAACTTGTGCAGAGAGCAGCTGCAGTGGAATGATAAGGTCAGAAGTTGGATTATGAGGCATTAAGAAGAGAGTAAAGGAGAGAAAATAGAGAAACTATTGTAGATATCTTTTTGAAGAGTTTAGCTACAAAGGACAGAAGAGATATACAACAATAGTTAGTGGGGATGGAAGGATCAAATGAGGATTTTTTCAAGTTGAGGGAGACATGGGCATATTTGTAGGCAATAGGAAATAAGCCAGTAGAGAGGGAGAGATTGAAAATAAGTGAGTGAGGATGACAGAGGGGTCAATTGTTGAAGGAGACAAGATGGAATGAAGAACTTATTTAGATTTTATCTTTTCTATCCTTCAGTCCCTATCACAATGTCTGGCACAATGTTTTTTGAATTAAATATCACTAAAGCGGGTAGCAGTCAAGATTAAACAACAATTCATAATATAATCATAATAACAATAGCATTTATATAGCACTTTAAAGTTTGCAAAGCACTTTACAAATATTATCTCATTTAGTTTTCACCAATACACTGTGAAGTAAGTGCCAATATTATCTGCATTTTACAGATAAGGAAACTGAGGCAAGGGAAAGATTCAGTGATTTTCCCAGTATCACAAAGCTAGTAAGTATCTGAGACAGGACTCCAAGTCCAATACTCTATCTACAGCACCAGAAGGTTTCTGTTACATATAGACACTTGCCATATCATTAGCAGATTGCAGTCTTAAAAGATTATTATATTGTATTTAGTTAAAGGGGCTCACTTTCTTATAAAGAGGTTTATAACTGATTTATCTGAATTAGAAAAATCAAACGACCTTAGGATGCTTTCTCTTCTGGAAATACTAAAATACTTCTAGTATAATATCATTTATCTATAAAACAACTTTAGGGAATGTGGGTAGGAAAGAAGGGACAGTGACCATGTTCATTTATTTTTGGCAATCAAATAAATTAAGAAATTAAATGAGCCTATTACCTCAGGTTTCCTTTGGGACCTTATTCTATTATTACCTTCCTCATTCTCTGGCATCTTCAATTTCTCCCCATGTTAGCTCACTTCTTTCTGCCTAAAAATATAATTCGACTTCACCATTCTAAAAAAGTTAATATAGCCACCACTACCTTATCTTTACTTTTCCCTGCAGGCAGTTAGCTATGTGGTCAGTGGTGAGAGGGTTGGCTCTGGACTCAGAAAGACCCAAATTCAAATCCCATGTCAGACACCAGTTATATGACCCTGCATAAGTCACCTGGCCTCCGTTTGTTTGCCTTGGTTTCTGCAACTGAAAAAAGAGGATAACAACAGCACCTGCCTCCCAGGGTTGTTGTGAGGATCAAATGAGATGACATTTGTAAAGTGCTTAGTACGATGCCTAGCCCATAGTAGGAATGATATAAATGCTACCTATTATTATTGTTAAATTATCATCCACTATTTCTGCTCCCCTACTGTAATGCCAAATTCCCACTAATCAACAAGCACTTAATTAAGTCCTTACAAATCTACACTTCCATTTCCTAACACACTCAGTTTCTTGCCACTTTACTTCCATACCCAGCATTCTATTGAAATTGTTCCCCCCGAAGGGGGATGAGAGGTGGGGTGATGGAGGGGAGGAGGGCAGGGTGGAGGGGAGGGCTGATGAATGTTCACATTTCTGTAGAGGGAGAGGGACAGGGTGGAGAGTGGATGGGGGGGGCAGGATAGGAAGAGGGGACATGTAATTAGACTCTCACAGTGTGCTC
>CM053585.1:178213239-178250905 GCA_028646515.1 Pseudochirops corinnae | reverse complement strand
AATGTGAACATTCATCAGCCCTCCCCCCCACCCTGCCCTCCCCTCCATCACCCCACCTCTCATCCCCCTTCCCCCAACTCTTCTATGTGACAAAATGCCCAGTTTAGAGTTTATGTCATTCCTCTCCCTGACTTTTCTAAAACAAATCCCTACTTCAAAATACTCTCTCCTCCCTCAGCTCCATTACAATGCTTTCTCTTCATTTTTCTTCTTATCTTATTATTCACTCCATCTTCCTCCATTAGCTCTTCATCTTTTTGCCACCAATAAGTGGTTATCATTTGCCTCCTTGTCTCCGCATTACATTCTGTCACTTGGCAAACAGTATCATTTGCCATTGCTTCAATTATTCCCTCTACATGTTTAACTCAAATATTTCTCTATAATGAAAATTCCACATTATGAACTGCCTCATGCTCATCTCCAACAATTTGTGCTACAAATATTTCCAACTCAATATATTGAAAACCAAACTCAGCATCTTCCCCACAAAACCTATCCCTTTATCCGGTCTCCCATTTTTACTGATGCCACCATCCTCCTACTGACCCTGACTCAAAATCTTGGAGTGACACAAGACAGGCACTGTATTATAGTAAATGGGACATAGGACTTTAGGTAGATTTGGGTAAGTTATTTTTATCTTTACATCCCCACTGCTTAACTGACAGAAAGTACTTAATTAATGTTGGCTGAATTTCTGAATTAAATAAGAGAAGAGGGTAAAGAGCACTAGATTAAAATTCAAAGGATCTGGGTTCAAACCCCAGTTCTGCCATTTACTGCCTATGTGAGCCTGAGTCTGCCATGTAATCTCTCTGTATCTCATTTACCTATACTATAAAAAGAAGAGAGTTAGGCTAAATGAGAAAGCTATTATCTACACCATTACTCATTCTAGCAGTTTATTAAGTCAAAAGGGAGCTAAAGGCAGCGAGGTTAGCCTGGTATAACCTGTTTTGGATAAAGTCATTCTTGTTCTTCATGATGACTATTTCCTTATCTAAATGTTCAATGACCATCTTAAAATGATCTATTATAGACTTCTCCCAGGAATGAAATCAATCAAGCTCACTGGCTAGTAGTTTATATCCTTGATCCTCTTTCAGTTTTTTAAATGGCATAACTGGGCAGTAGTAGTCCCCCCTCAAAAAAAATCTAATGGTTTTAGTGAGCTAAAGTTCAATATGAACCAAAAATCATGAAACAGACTTAAAAGCTAATTCTGTCTTGGGCTATATATTAAGAATATAACTTCAGGAAATAGAAGTGACAGTCCCACAATAACTCTGCCCTTGTCACACTTCATATGGAATACTGTGTTCAGTTCTGGGCACCATAGCTTTAAAAGGTCATTGATAAGCCAGAGAGTATGCTGAGATGGTAACCAGGATGGTAAAGGGCCTTTGAGTCCATGCTATATAAAGATGGATTAAAGGAACTGGGAACATTTGGCCCATAAAAGAGAAGATCCAAGGAGGACATGATAGCTGTTTTCAAGTGTTTAAAGGGCGGATATTAGGAGATGAATTAGATTTTTTTTTTCCATATGACTCCAGTTGGCAAAACCAGGAAATGCATGGAAACTGCAAAGAGGACATTTCAGACTTCATTATAATTAGAGCTGTCTAAAAGTAGAAGAGATTGCCTCAAGAGGGGGGTGAGTCCTCCTACCTTGGAGGTCTTCAAGGAGAGGATAGATGACCCCTTGTTAGGTATGTTATAGGAGGTATTCCTTTTGTATTAGGGTTGGTCTAGATGGTATCTAGAAAGCATTAATGAGCGCTAGGGTAAGAAACTAGAGGCCAAAAGAACACAGGATGAATAATCATTATTGCTATTGATACAAAGCAAAGGACTCAGAAGAGTCAGATTTGGAAAGTACACAGTTAATTGAGTAGATGGGATCAAAAAATCAGATTTAGATTTTTGGAATATGATTTAAAAGACAACACAGACTTCCTAGCTAAGGATGGGGTACATACCTAATAAAGCCTAATGTGTGTGTTTTCCTGTAACCCCTCTAATAATTTCCATTTTCATATTTTGTCATCCTTGCCAATCCCATGAGTGGGAAGTGGAACCTCAGAACTGCTTTACTTTACATTTTTCTAATTATTAGTGGCTTGAAGCATTAAGATGTTTGCGGAGAGTCCGGATTTCTTCTTTTATAAACTATATATTCTTATCCTTTCACCATTTATTTACTGGAGAATGGTCTTTGTTATTATAAATTTAAATCAGTTCCTTTTATATTTCATATATGAGATCTTTGTCCAATAAACTTAATACAAAGATTTTTTTTTCCTCAGTTACCTGTATCCATTCTAATTTTACCTACATTGATTCTATTTGTACAAAAGCTTTTTAATTTTATGTAACCAAAATTGTTTCTCTATAACATCATCACTTTAGAAATCATTTTCATTTTGTTTCAAAACATATAAGTCTTTTCAGTTTTTCTCTGAAACTATCCATTTTGTCATTTTTCTTATGTCATATTATGTTACACTGCACTCATACACCTTAATTTGTTTAGTCGTCCCTCACTAGGTGAGCACATCCTTAGTTTTCAGTTTTTGCTACTACAAAAAGAGGAGTTATAAATATTGTTGTATAGTAGGTTTCTTTTCCTTTCTCGGATCTCTCTGGAGTTATAAGGCTAGTAGTGGTATTGCCAAGTAAAAAAAGTTTGAACCATTCAATGGTATTTTGGGGCATAATTACAAATTGCTTTCCAGAATGGCTGGACCAATTGTATGTCTTTTCCTGTCACGTGGAAGAGAAATTAGACTCTTCTGTTAGCCTCAAAAGATAGAGCTAGGAACAACAGGAGAGAGAGGGCAAGAGATAAATTCACCCTTTGTGTCAGGGAAAGCTTTCTGACATTTAGTGCTTTATGAAAGTGGAATGCGCTGCCTTGGTGGATAGCAGGTACCCCCTCTCTGGAGGTCTTCAGGCAAAGGATGGATGACGTTCTGTGAGTATGCTTTTTGGGAGTATGAGTTGAACTAATGGTTACTTAAGACCTCCCTAATTCCAAAATTCTATGATTCTGTGAATACTGGATCTAGTCAATCAATTGACAAACATTTATTAAGCATCTGTTATGTGGCCAGCATTATGCTGAGTGCTGTACATGCCCTACATTTTGGGAGAGTAAATTTCAAAGAAATTAAAGAAAGGATAGATAGAAATCTGTGGATTAAAATCCTCCAGGGAAAGTCAGCCTACAGATATAGGAAAACTCAAAAATAAAATTTTGAAAATATTTAGTGTTTTAGTAAATTATAAATTCATAACAGGTTGCATTTAATGTGAGTCAAAATTCAACTAATGCAATTTGTATGAACTAATCAAGGGTTTTTAACATGCTGCTGTATCATCAGTCTACATTTGCCTATCATAGCATGTGGATGTGATATGCTGCTGCATACATACCAACATCTGGGTTAAAAAAAAAAAATTAAGAGCCCTTAACAAAAGGACAAAAGGAGGAATACTTCAGACAGAAATACTGCCAGCACAAAAAAAGAGACAGACTTGTTTTTACATTACAACATAAATTTGTATAATTAATTAGCATGAATATAATCATAGTGACTAAAATAGAACAGAATGCCAAATTGCATAAATCTAAGTAAAAGTACTATAATGTAATACAGGTGAAACAAAATAAAAAGACAAAGTTACCTCAGCTTTGTGTGGTTTGTTTTTGTGATACAATGTTATTTGTTTTGTGACAGAACAGAGAAGCTTTAAGAGATAGTTTGAAAATTGCAGTCAAGAGTGCATTCCTTTCCCTGAGAAACCATTGAAATAAAACATTTTAAGTTTATTTGAGGTAGTGAAAAAAAATGGAAATGAAGTAGATAATGAAAAAAAAACTTTTACTATATGGAATGGTAAAATTGCTTTAAAAATTTAGTTCAAATGCATAACATTAAAATTACTAAAGAAGTGGACAGTACAGATGAAGACATGGAAGCTAAATATACTAACGTCTTGAAGAAAATATTAGAAGGTGGTGGCACTGAACAACAAATTCAGTAAGATGTTCATAAAACTTAAGGAAAGAGAATCCAGTCTATGGAGCTAAAATGTTTTAAATGACAATACGAATGTTTTTGTTGTATCAATAGTGTGGGCTTATCCTGGGGTATTATATCCAGTAATTTTTTTAAATTTTGCTTTCCATAACTACTTTTACCAACAATGATTCCGGAAGACCAACGATAACAGAAAAGTAAAGAGGAAAGGAACTGCCTGCTATGTGCCAAACACTTATTATCTCATTTGATCTTCACAACCACCCTGGGTGACAGATGTTATTATTATCACCATTTTTACAGTTGAAGAAAATGAGACAAAGAGAAATCAAGTAACTTTCCTGGATCACAAAGCAAGTAAATGTTTGAGACAGAATGTGAACTGAGGTCTTTCTTCCTGATTCTATCCCAGGACTCTATCCACTACACCGCCAAGCTGCCTCTAATGGGAGTAACAAAGAATGGGAAATAAAAGCAGATTCCCACAGGTTAGTTAATTGCTAAATATGCTGTGATAATGTACTAGAATATTATTGTGCTGTAAGAAACAACAAAGATGATGAATACAGAGAAGCACTGATTTACATGAAGTGAAACTAAGAGAAGAAAACAGCAACAAGCAAACAAAATATACAACCACACAATATAGCTAGAAATAACTACCACAAAAAAAATAAAAATGAATGTTGCAAAAATGATCACAAATAAATTTGGCTCCAAAAATACAGAGATGAAGACACCTCCTCCCACTGCTTTCTAGAGGCAGAGGTACACAGCTGTGGAATACTGCAGATAATGTCAAATTTTTTCATCTTATTAATCAATTTCACGTTTTTCCTCTTCTTCCAATTTTCCTCTTATTTTAAAAAGTTATTTGACATATGAACTGACCCTCTGAGAAGGGTAAGGGGAAGGGATATGGGGAAAATTAAGTCAATGTAAAGACAAAGGTGATCAGAACTGTATTTTGAAAAAAAATAATTTTGGTAAGTATAATATATGGTTTTCCTAAAACTGCATCTTTTTAAAGAATGAAATGTTTTAAGAATTAGATTTTCAAGAACTGTTTTTAATGATTTCAAATTTCTAACAAATTAAATTTAAACTAAGTTCTCTGAAATGTTATTATCTGTAATTTTTTTTAAAGTGAAATAACAATCCTTTCATGATAGAAAAATTACATAACTGGTTTGAAGATAAAATTAACTCTAGCAGCTGAAACAGAAACAAAGACAACAGAAATACCTTAAGTAGCAGACAAGCAGGAACACAATGTAAAAAGAGTCAATAAGCATTTTTTAAGCACCTACTGTATGCCAAGCACAGTGCTAAGTGCTGGGAATACAGAGAAAGTAAAAAGAGAGTCCCTTTTGTCAAGGGATGCAATATAAATATAAGTAGATATGCACAAGATATATACAGGATAAATTGGAGCTAATCAATAGAGGTAATTGTTATCATTAAGAGGAGAAGAAGGCTTCTCATAGAGGATGTAATTTTATCTGAAACTTGAAAGAAACCAGAGAAGCCACAGGAAGTGGAAATGACCAGAGTTTGGAAATTGAATATCTTGTACAAGAAACAAAATAGAGGTCAGTGTTGCCGAATCAGAGTGTGTTTAGGGAAGTAAGATGTAAGAAAACTGGAAATGTAGGAAGATAGGTTGTGAAGGGCCTTGAATGCCAAGCAGAAGATTTTATGTCTGATCCTGGAGGTGAAAGGCTACTAACTGGAGTTTACTGAATAGCAGAGTTACATGGCCAGATCTGTGCTGAAGGAAGGTCCATTTGGCAGGGGCATGAAAGATGGACTAGAGCAAGGAGAGACTTGAGGCAGGGAGACTAACCAGTAAAGTACTGCAATAGTCCAGGCATACAGCAATGAAAGTCTTCACTAGGGTGGTAGCAGTGTCAGAGGAGAGAACAGAGTATATACAAGAGATGTTATGAAGGTAAAATTTATGGGACCCAACAACAAATTGGATGAGGCAAAATAAGAGGAGTATGAATGCTTGATATGAATGTTTTAGCTGCAGATGGCATAAACGCCACTAAATTTATATGACAGCCTGAAATCCTATGTGTAGCTTTTACTTTCCATGTGATCTTGGGAAGTCACAAATTCCCTAGATCATAGTTTCCTCATGTATAAAATGAGGGCGATAGATGACATGGCTTATTAAGATCATATCCAGCTCTACATCTATGACCTAAATCTAAGTACACATGTAGTTTACTGCTAAGTTTGGTAAATGTGTTGGTTAATTTTGCTGAACTGTTTTTTTTTTAATTCACCTTTTTTAAATTCTTTGATGTTTCCCTTGTCAGAGGAATGGGAGGGATACAGTAAATCTATAATAAATAATATCAATCAATAAGCATTTATTAAGTACCTACTTTATGCCATGCATTGTGCTAAGCACTGGAAAATGAAGGTAATAAAAATCAATTAAATTCTAAAAAGGAAATGCATTTGTAAAATATATTAGTAAATATATGCTTGACCTGTGGTAGAATCTTCTGAGTTTCTATTGATCTGATCAGACACACTGTACCTTGATTCCAATATAATGATGCCATTTTGGTCCTCTTTGAGAATGAAGAACAACAACCCAACCATTACCAAAACAAAAGAATTTCCAGAGAAAATGAGATGTTTTTAATAAATAAAAGCTAAATTTTTCACAAATCATATTTTGTGATATCAAAAGGATTGTTTGCATCACAGAAGGTTGCTTATAGAAATAAGTATAAAAAACCTCATTTGATACAAGAAATGTTGATGCTACTTGCAACTACCACTGTAGTTGAAATGATGCTTAGCAAATGATATGCATAACAGCTTTAAATGGTTCAACTTGCAGATAATATTGCAAGAAAAGTCAATTACCCATATGTCTAAAGACATCTGGAATCAATTAATCAAGAAACTAAAAGCTTCCCATTTTGCTTTCCCATTCACTGCAAGTGAATAAAATAAAGGAAAGATTTGATTAAAGATGCTCAATTTATTATGGATGTACATACAATACATTGGTGAAACTGCTGGTACTTCAGGTAAAGTTTTTTATTTTGGAAATTCATTCATGATGTCATATCAAGATAAATTTTCAATAGACAAAATTTTTAAATGAAAATGCTATGTGAGATAACATATGCACTAACAGAGTTCAATTGTTGTTAAGACTGACTTACTAGTGCTTAGCACAATTCCTGGCACATTGTATATATGCTTTAAAAGCACCTCTTAACCAAAACACACACCAATAAGCATTAGTTTAAATGTTACCATTTGCATAAAATCATTGTCCTAATCATTTATGTATAAAAATATGAGCGAAGAGCTACATCGTTTTTCAAATTGTTATAAGTAACCAATTCATAGAAATATTCCATTAAAAAGCAGACTTTTTAACATTGTGATAACAAGTTACACAAAGCTTTCTCAAGCCAAAGCACTCAATGCCATCTGATCTAAGAGAAATTAAAAAACTTTTGCCATAATAATAGAGATAAAGTAAATTCATTTTTTAAACAAAATTTTCCTCCAGAAACAGGTATTTAGCTACTATTCTTAGAAAACTGCATTCTCTAGATAAAAAAATTGGAAGATCTTCTAATTTATACTCTGATCAAGAATTATCAAATAGCAACATAAATGTGTTAGATATATTGGTAATAAATATACAAAAATATTCTTGATGTTCCCCAATAAAAAAAATTTTCCTTCTGTTAAATGAAAAAGAAGTAAAGACCTGTTTATTAATCCCTTTACCAGTCTACAGAAATAATTCTCATTTTATTTTGAAGGTCTAAATATTTACAAATGTGAATAGTTGAAGTACCTATTTGTCACAGACAAATATGATATATTTGGCCTTACTCTATCTGAACAAGAACTTTTAAGGAGCTTATCTTCTGTTACCTATTAGGCTGAAATAAGAATTTAAGCCCAAAAATTTTATGTTTTGGCTATAGGCAAATAAAAAGCATCCTGGTTTATCAAACAAAGTAATACAAATTTATTACCAAGAATGTCTTATTTGCATAAAGTGAGGTTTTCTAATGTTACTGTAAAGGTAAAATATCAATCTTAATTAGGAGCTAAAAAAATATGTCACAAAATAATGAATGGCACTATGTATTAAGAGAAACTGCATCTGAAAAATAAGTCCACATATTTCATTAATAATATTATTTGTATGGTTATTTTATGGATTGAAAATATGAAAATCATAAAGAATTTTATCAATTGACAATCTGTTTATCTTATTTTCATAAAATTTTTGAAACTTTAATATTATGAAAACTTAACTTCTTGATTTTATTTGAAGTTCATTACCAGTAGACTTGCCACTTGATGGTGAATTCTTTGACCATCTCAACTCATGAAACAAACAAAAAAAAGATACAAAATGACCCCCTTTAGTATCAAGAAGTTTCCTCCTTTCTACTTCTGATGGGAAAGAAGAAGACTTTCAGCCAAAAGAACAAATGGTTAAAGACCCTACTGTTTTCAGACTGAATCTATAAATTGAAATTGGGCTTTAAATGTGTGATCTTTGTCCAATAAATAATTGGACACATTACTTGAAGAAATGAACCTTATGCATCTTGCCATTCTCATTCAAAATGAAATCAGAAATCAGAAAACAGAAGCAGCTAAATAGGATAATTTATGGGCTCTCTACAGAGCAGGAATTAAAGAAGTTGACAAAAATGGTTTTATTCTCTGTCCAAAGTCAACAAAAAATATTTCTTGGGGTGTTTGACTATTTCATATTTCAATGCTCTTAAATATTTGCAAAAAGACCATTAGATAAATAACTGTAGCTTATGTACCAACATCAGCTGCAGAGGATGAAAAGATAAGGAAATTACAGCTAGGTCCTTATTAGTTCAAGTAATGGAGCCCCTGTAGAGCTCATATGTATTCCAATTCACACAATTCAAACTGTAAATTATGTCAAATATGGTAAGTGGTTCCAGTGCAATGGAAATATGCTGCTAATTTGAGTAATGCATGATAATGGAACCTAGAGGAGTCTAACGAGGTCCTGGCTGTGTTTACTTTATAGAAGGTAGAAACGGCACTGAAGAGAACAAAGATAGGGAAAAGAGATGGATCAGGCCAAGTATACAAAGAGAACACTTGTGTAAGAGGTGACACAACTGTAAAGATGCTGAGGGATCAAGGCACAAAGTATCTGAATGATGCAAAGACACCAAAGGCATGAAAAAAAAAAACAGATTTGCCTAATACCAAAAACAAACAAGAAAAACTGACCGAGAACAAAAAAAATCAACTACAGAGTTATGCTATTACTTTCCTATCTATAAAATGTTTTTTGAGAATCCCCTACACACACACTGCAGGTATCCTTGATGAGAGTATCACAGGGCAAATAGCACATCATATTATTGTCATCATACTTTTGACTAAACGATATGGGGAGCACATGATCCCTCTGTGTTTAGTTTGGTTACAGAAAAGCCTTATGTTTTCTAACCGTGTTCTTCATCTTCATTGGAACCTCCAATCTCTCAATCCTTCAGGTCTCTCCCAGGCCATCATACCAGTTCTAATTTCACTTTCCTCCCTTTCCAATATCGACCCTAAAAAGTTAACTAGTTGACCTGTCCTCCACAGTTTGCTCCTTCATCCTATCAACTCTCCTGACTTACCAAAACCCAAACCTCCCAACATTCTCCTTTCCTCACATGTTGCCAGAGTTGGAAAAAAATCACGTAATCAAACCAACTAGATCCACTCTCAATGTATGTTGGCAAACCTCACCCAGGCTCTCACCACAACAGCAAAGCAATTCTTTTATTCCTTTTTGATTTTCTATCCCTCTCCCCACAAAAAGGCATAATTCTTTCTTCAAATCTACTATATGACTACCCTTTCCTCAGAGGACTTTGCCTTGTACTTTACTAAGAAAATGTTTTAAATCTAAGGGGCAAACAAACTAGTCTAGTAGAATACCCTTCAGGAAAGACAGGAACAGCGTGTGCCAGGCAAGTCAAACCACCACAAGCACTTTATAACGATCTACCCTCACATCCTAATGAAAAAATCCTAAGAACCTTGAAACCATGAGCACTGGGAATAGCAGGGTCCTCCAAACCACTGATTTTTGACCCTGGCCTCCAAATCCATAAAATGGAACAATCACTGGGGAGAACAAGCTCACATTCTTCAATACCACCATATCAACTACCACTGGTGGAGAGGTAAGCACCAGTGTGCTAGCGTGGCAGTGCCTGGTCCTGCTTCCAGCACAGGCCCCATACCATGATTTCAGGAAGCAACCACTCTAAGTGGAAATATGACCTCCAAGTAGCATCTGTGAGCACTATAGTCCTGCTTCCTCAGAAGTCACAGTTATTGAAGACCCAGAAAAGAAAATTTTTGCTACAATGTCTTTCACAAGGTCAAATGGCTCAACAAGAGAAATGGATGTTATTCTATCAGTGGAAATGACTTTAAAGAAAATTCATTACTATCTGCTTTGCTGCTACACCCATAAGATCATAATTCTTTTATCTGGCTTGCTTCTAAAAGTTCCAGTATGTGTTCTCTCTCCTATTCGAATATAAGCTAATATAAGCTCTTTGAGAGCAGGATCTGTCTTACTTTTATATTTGCATAACCAGCACTTATTGCAGAGTACTTTGCACACAGTAAGTACTTAATAAAAGCTTTTTTACTAAAAAAAATTAAGGTCATTTGCTACAGCTCTCTCTTCTCTATATCTCACAAGCTCTTGATATCATGTATCTTCTCTGTTAGTTTCTAAAGAAGAGGTGATTTTGATGCCATCCCCTCTCATTTTTTTTTTTTTTAGCAGATTGCCCCCATAATCATCCATCTTCATTCGATTCCTCAGTCTCCTCTTACTTACTGGTTCCCTCCATCCTGCTCATAAATATGGCCAAGATTCTTCCATCTTGGAAAAAATAAAAACAAACCACTAGACCCTACCATCTCCTCAATCAATCACCCTATATCTCTTCTCCCTTTCAAAGTCAAACTGACGATGATGGCGATAGCTAGTACTTATGCTAGACTAAATGGCCTCTAAGGTCCTTTCTAGTTCTAAGTCCTATGATGCTGCTATAAAATAAAATTATTTATAAAGACTTTTGAGTTCCAGGCAAGAAATAGCACAGTTGAAATGCGACATACTTCCCTTTACCAAATGTATTTTGCTGAAAGTAATTCTGTGGCAGATAAATACTCAAGTAAATTTGTGTTTTCAGCGTTAAAATATTTAGACTCTTAAAATCTAATTGTTTTGTAAAGTATTTTCCTTTCAATTATTTTATATGTTTTAAAATATAAAACATTCTGAATATAAATACCAATTTTAGTGTTAAGGATATAGATTCATTTTTAATTGGAATTTAATGGTGAAATAAGATTATACATAGAAAATTGTTTTAAAGGCAACTTTCTTAGGACACATATATTAAAAGATCTCTATTTTCTTTTGCATTCAGAAAAAGCAGGACATTTTAGCTATTCTTTAGACTAATTTAACTCATCTGAAAAATGGGTCAATATTCATCTATGACTGCTATCTCTTTCAGAAACCACTATGTTTAATCATTTAGTGACACCTCAAGAGATTAGCTGTTAGGCTTCTGGCTAACTTCCAAACTCAGTAATCCTTTATTTCCTTTAATTCTAGACTTAACTTCCATCAGATAAAATAGTTCTGCCTCCACTGCTAAAATGTTTTGTTGTACTAATGGGCTAAAGAAGTTTAATTTACCTCTTCCAACATGGGCCATCTACAAAACTGAAACAACAGTATGCCATACTTAAGGAATTTACTAGCTGTATGACACTGGGCAAATTACAATATCTCTCACTTCATTTTTTCTGTAAAATGAAAACAACAACAACAAATTTAGCAATTATCTCACAGGGATACTGTAAGGATCAAATGATAAAATGTTTTCCAAGTGCAGTTTTAATGTGCCATAAAAATATGTTATTATTATTAAATTAGTATGTAGATTTTTTTAAAGACATAAATAACTGAAGTTCATTATTTCATGTGTTAAATGGGACCTATTTGAAGGGTTTCTATGTTCATTTGTAATTCTTTGAGATGAAGGTATAGCAATGAGTCCAAGGAAGAGTAATTTCTTGGTTTGCTGCAACTCAATTTAATCATTTAGCATTTAGAAGTATTATATTCAGCAACTTCCTTTCATTTAATTCTGTTATGTTCATTTAATTTGAAGTGTTAACATTCGAGACTGATTTCTTGTTCATACTCTCAATAGACTTTGTTTCTTTTGACTTGATATCTGATTACTCCATAGACAGCAGAGCAGCAACTTGCAGAGAGGAAGATATGATTTTTGGAGGGTATCAGTGTGTCCCTAAGCTTGACACAGTGGATATAATTCCTAAATGGAGGTATCAGAGAGTTTGAGGGAAAAAATCAAACCCTACAATTACGAAACAAAAAATTAGTTATTAAAAATATATTAAATATATATGCATACTTTTTGGTATAACTGGATCTTCTGACACTAGATTTGAGCTCATGAAGATGAGCTTTCCTGATTCCAAAACCAGTGTTTTATCCTCTGAACCACCTCTCTGCCCCCATAGGGATCTACCAAAGATTCTTCATCATAAAAGAGATATGATCAAGCCTGCACTTTGCTGCTACAGCTGCTCATAAGAACACAAAACCTACTTAAGAAACAAAATTAGTCTTAAATAGATATTAACCCACTTATTCTGGAGGTTAGATTTTTTTTTGAAGTAAAGAAAAAGATCAGTAACTCCCTATTATAGACACACTAGGAACCAAATGGACCAAAAACTTTGATCTGAATCACCCAAAAGGTACTGAATAATTAAACAAATAATGATCCAACACCATAATTTTCAAGTACTATGGAACAAAACAGCCTCAATCTTGTTATTTGTTTGTTTTTTAAGAGTGATGAAGGTAGTGTGAAGATAGCAATATGTACTGGATAAACTGATCTCATTCCCTAAGGGTGAAAATTATAAGTCCTATAATCCAAATCATTCCTTGAGATGTGCAAATTACTTGGAATTCCATTGGAAAATAGACCTCAATTTCAAAAACAAACTTTAAACAGCAAAGCTAATGTTAAATTGCAGGAAAATGTATTGATGTATGCCTCGTCACTAAAATGACACAGCACTCATTCTGATGCCAACCGTTCAAATTAACAAGGTCTAACATATGAACAAAGACAACACAAAATATACTTCCCCAATCCATTTTCTTTTCTCTCTCTTTTAACATTTCTCTCATTTCTTGTATCTCTTCACATGCTTAAATTAAATTCAATAAGCTTTTATTAAGCACTTAGGTGCCAGGCTCTTCAAAAGACGCTACAGATACTAATTCAAAATGCAAATAGTTCCTGCCCTGAAGAAGCTTACATTCAGCTAAAGAAAAAAATTACATTTGTGTAGATAAATCCATACAAAATATTTACAAAATAATTTCAGAGGGAATCAGAAAAGGCCTCATGTAAGAGTTAGGGGTAGCTAGGTAGCGCAGTGAATAGAGCACCATCCCTGGAGTTAGGAGGACCTGAGTTCAAATCTGATCTCAGACACTTAACATTTAACTAGTTGTGTGACATTGGGCAAGTCACTTAACCCCAAATGCCCTGCCTTCCCTCCCCCGAAGAAAAAAGACCCAAAAAAAGAGTTAGCACTTAAGTGGAACACTGAAAGCATCTAGGAAACTCAAGAGGCAGAAGTGAAAGAAAAGGGAATTATAGGGATGGGGACACACCTGTGCAAAGATGGCAACTCATCTACAGAGAACAGCATGTTGGCCAGTCTATCAAAAATGTGGAACATGTGATGGGGAGTAATGTGACATCATCCTAGGAAGATGGAGCTCAAAGGGATTTCAGGAGGTCATCTATTCTAAACTATTTATTTTAAAGATAAGGAAACTGAGACCTAGAACAGTGAAATGACTTGGCCAAGGTCACAAAAGTAGTAAGTGGCACAGCCAGGATTGGACCACAAGTTCTCTGAATTTGACATACAGTTTGGAGGTGGAGCCAAGTTGTAAAGGGCTTCAAATATCAAATATCCTAGAAAGAATTGTTGTTGTGGTGGAGTCATTTCAGTCATGTGACTCTCTCTGACCCCATTTGAGATTTATTTGACAAAGGTACTGGAATGCTTTGCCATTTCCTTCTCCAGGTCATTTTACAGATGAGGAAACTGAGGCAAACAGGGTTAAGTGCCCAGGTTCACACAGCTAATAAGTGCCTGACACTAGATTTGAGAAATGTTAAAAGATAGAGAAAAGAAAATGGCTTGGGGAAGCAGATTTGAGCTCATGAAGATGACCTTTCCTGATTCCAAAACCAGCGTTCTATCTTCTGCACCACCTCTTTGCCCTCATAGGGATCTACTAAAGATTCTTCATCATAAAAGAGGGATGGTCAAGCTTGCACTTTGCTGCTGCTGTTGTTGTGTTGTTTCAGTCATGTTCAACTCTTCATGATCCCATTTGGGATTTCCTTGGCAAAGATACTGGAGTAGTTTGCCACTTCCTTCTCTAGTTCACATTACAGATGAAGAAACCGATGTAAACAGGGTTAAGTGCTTGCCCAGAATCACACAGCAATAAATGTCTAAGGCCAGATTTGAATTCAGGAAGATGAATCTTCCCAACTTCAGGCTGAGCACTCTACCCACTGTGCCACCTAGATGCCCTAACCTCTACTTTAGGAATAAATATCTGGCACTGGGAAGGCTCATTAAATCGACCTCTGCCTATATCTATCTGGTATGTGAAAATAAGCATTTATAAAGCACCTATTATATGTCAGGCATGTCAATAAATGTTTACAAATACTGTGAGGATCTCATTTGACCCTCACAACAACCCTGCAAGATCGGTGGGAATTAGTATTTCCATTTTACAATTAAGGAAAGAAATTTTACAAATTTGAAAAGAGAGGTTAAGTAATTTAATTACCAAGGGTTACGCAGGTAGGCCATATTTGAATTCAGATCTTCCTGACTCCAGGTCCAGCACTCCATATACTGGCATGTGTTTCTCTCTATACATCTTTGTCCTTCATTTTATGTATCACTACTCTCCCTTTGCCCTTTCTATCTTTTCTCATTAACTAACCATAATACATATAGAACCAAAGAATAATTTTCATTATGGTTATAATTATTGAGTGATGTTTTTCTGATATACTTTAAAAGCAGATGAGTGAAATGTTTTATATTTCTTTATCTTAAAACAAAAATTAAGTTGCTTTTTTATATGACATGGGTCCTCATTAGATTTTTCTATGGGTCAGTGACACATGAAAATGTTTCACAAACCTCCCTTAGAACAACTTTAACTAAGGTTTCTTAGGTTAAGAACACATGTATGTTATCAATTAGAATGAAATTAGTCCTAGAGAATCATCAAAATCCAAGTCCATTAATTCAATGAAAAATAGTTTTGACATTGCGACAATCTGACTGACATTGCACCTAAAATTCCTGACTTTCAAAGAGCAGATTTCTGTATGCCTTTTGACAGGAAAATCAGGAAAGCATGCCAAAAATGATATGCATCTTAATGGAAGTAACCTTAACCAAATAGTGACAAAAAACTAAATATCATAATAATTTAACCGTGTTGTATTTATCATCAAATATAACAGCCACGATGGCATTTTACAGATGCATATAATACTACACAACGGTTTTACAAAGAAGGAAAGTAAAGCAACAAAAAGAAAAATATTTTTTCCTAGGTTCTAATGGTTAAACTTTGTCCATTTTAAAGTTACTTCTATTTTCTGTAGTATGGCCAACTTTTTATTATGACCATGAAAAGTAGAGATGGATGAAATCTTTTTTTTAGTTGTGGAATACAGTTTTGTGGTTTTTTTTAAACAATAAGTTTACCTTCCTAATTACATTTTTCAAAGGCTATTATTAAAATGGGCCCACCCTTCCTGAATGTATCAGAATAAAGAACAGAAAAAGTCAGCCCAACTTTTGCTCCTTCAAGAGAGCAGGGATTCAATACAATGCTATTGACCCACATGTATGATGTATTAGAGGGAATCAAGTCACCAGGCTGAATTTCTCCCTATGTTCTATAACTGGAAAAGGCACATAGATAATGGCACCTACTTTTTAATCGTGCTAAATACAGTTAGCAATATTTGACAAGGCCAAATTATGAAAAGGAAAACTGGCTAATATCAAAATGAAGCACACAACCACATAGGGTACTAGCCTGTCATATGCTGCAATCATGAAGTTGAGGAGAAGGCTGATTGACTGTTCCACACTGATCTGGTGAGTAGAAGGCAGGCGCTTGTTCAGTTGGTAGTAGATGGATGAAATGATGGTTTCCAGTCGGGACACACTGATCTCAGTGTTATGGTCCAGTGTATTAAGGCCATTGTCTCGGAAGGCTTCAATCATGTTCCAGATATCAACAAGGTGCACTGAAAATGAAGGAAAGAAATCACCTGTCACCATTTTAAGGCACAGAATATGCTTCACATCTAATAAGATTTGTATCCTGGACTTCAGGAAAACAGATTCCCCAAAACTCAGAGAAAACATAGGTCTGATCATTCATTCATCAAGCAATTATTAAAAGGCTACTATGTTATGTGTAAGGTACTTCTAGGCATTGAGAGATACAGAACCAAAAACAAGTATTATCTCTACTTAAAGAAGTTTATTTACATTCCACTGTAGGAAATGACATGTATATAGAGATAAGTCAACACAAGGTACATAAAAATGAAATACAAAGTAATTTTGGGGCCCCAGGGGGAGATGGAGAACAGAAGAATGACAGGGTCCCACTTGTACTTTAGGAACATCAAGATGGTAGCTGTGTGAGTTTGGATTAGGGGACAGAGATTAGAAATTGATAGGATGACCTGGGAAGAGGGATCAAGGTAAATTAGTGGTGGTGGTCTTGACCAGAAGAGCAAAATTCAGAACTAACTGAAGGAGAAAATGGGTAATGGTGTCACAAGGTACTGGGGTATAGAAAAAATAGCTCAGGATAAATGAAAAAGAATTTCTAGTAAGAAATTATAAAGTTAGGCAAAATCCTCTGCTGAAAAGGAAGAAGGAATGGCACAGGCTTAAGGAGAGAAGTTAATGTTTTGCACAGCATCCTGAAGAGAATAAATGAGAAAGCAACTCAAGGAAAAGTAAAGAGATCACCATGTAGCAGTTGAGATTAGAAAGTATAAATCTGCAGGAAACCAACAGTAAGACTGTATTACTTCTTCTAAAACCAATAAGCAGTATATAAAAAGGATTTAGAAGGCAGGTAGTGAAGGTAACCCTGGACTGAGGTTTGGCAACGCATGAGCAATGAGAATTTAAGGTGGCAAGCGTTTCAAGAAGAGAGAAGTGGATTCATTAAAATTATTACCTACAGGGTCAAAATCAGAAAGGAAAGAGAGATCAGGCCAGGGGTGATGAGCTGGGTAGAATAACTGGAAATTATAATGAGGATGAAGAACAGATTGAGACATGAGTGACAATGGAAGATGGAAGAACAGGAAGTTAAGGTCAGAATGACTTTAGAGTTCTTGACCAAAAAAAGTGAAAAACTTCTATGACAAGTGTAGTAAAAATCAAAGGTACGACTCTCACTATGTGAAGCAGAGCAAAAGCATATGATACAGGTCATGAAAACTGAGGAGGCTGATGAACTTGTTGGATAGGGTGTTAGAAACTCTAAAATGGTATAATGTAAAGAACAATGAACTTGGTGTCATAGACCTTGTGTAGTCAATTAACAACCTCTCAGCATTTCTGAAAGGAGGCTGCAAGGTCATCTAGTATAACCTTCTCATTTTCATATTCATATTTTTAGGTATAGGGAAAAACACAGCTATCAGTTCCAAAGTAAACATAACCAGTTATCCATGTGACTATATATCTCTTTCAATAATATAATTACTTTGCAATCTGTTTTGTTAAGGCATCATAATCACTAAATAGCACAACATAAAACCATATACATAAACTTAGACATTCAATTTCACAGTACAAAATGATGCCACATATTTTTTCCTACATAATGACTTCAAAAGACACAAGAAATATTAAAACAAAGTCAAAAGACAAATATAAGAAAATCTAAGACATTTAAAAGCAAAACAACTAGCCTTGGAAACAAAATGAGGAGAAAAAATTAAGAATGACTGGATTATCTGAATGCTATGACCCAAAAAAGAACTGAAATCCTATTTCAAGAAAAGTTCAAAGAAAACTGCCTAGATCTCTTAGAACAAGAGGAAAAAGTAGAAATAAAAAAATTCACTTGTAACTTCCTGAAAGAAATTCCAAAATGAAAACTCTCAGGAATACCATAACCAAAATGCGAGCTTAAAGGTCAAAGAAAAAATACTGCAAGCAGCCAGAAAGAAAGAATTCAAGTACAAAGGATTCAGTCGGATTCATACACAATTTAGCAACTTCCACTATAGAGACCCAGAAAACATGGAATACAATATCCCAGAAGGGAAAGGCTTCTTAACTCATAGCCAAGAATAACTTCACCAGCAAAACTGAATATAACTGGAAAAAAAACCTAATCTTTAAGAAAACAGAAGATTTCCAAGCATTCCTGATGAAAAAATTAGAGCTACATAGAAATTTGTAGACATGTTAAAAAGGTAAACATGAACGAAGAAGGATAAAGAACAAAACAAGGATTAACTACTTACATTCAAGTATGGGTAGATGATATATGCATCTTCTCTGAACCATAACACCATTGGGGTCATAGAGAGTCCAATTAGATAAAATTTCATAGTGGTTCTCTTATGTCCTGATAATGTTATGAAAAGAATGGAAGTAGAGAAAAAGACCACATTTGGGTGGGAGGAAGGAGAGAAGACAAGGCAGACTGAAGAAAATTATCTTACATGATCATGGTGCCCAAGAAGACAACTACGTAAACAAAGGGGAGGGAGCAGGAGAGGAGTAGCTGATATTTGAATTTCACTCTCATCTAGTCAAAAAAAGGAAGACTATATAGACATAGTTAGGTACATATTTCACTCAACAAGAAAGTAGGAGGGTGGCTAGGTGGTGCAATGAATAGAGCACTGGCTCTGGAATCAGAAGGACTTGAGTTCAAATGTGGTCTCAGACACTTATTAGCCATGTGACCTTGGACAAGTGACTTAACGCCAAATGCCCTGCCCTCCCACCTCCAAAAAAAAGCAAAAAAAAATTGTTTAAAAAATTTAAATTAAATTTAAAAAATAAAACAAGAAAGTAGGAAAGAAAGGGAAGAAAAGCAGAGGGGGAATTAGAAGGAGGGTAGATTAATGGAAGAAACAGTCCTAAGCAAAACAAACTCTAAGTATATAAAAAATATACGTGGCTCTTTTTGAGGTGACAAAGAAGGCAAATCTGAGGGGTTATCTATAAATTGGAGGATCAATAAACAAGTTATTGTTGATAAACGTGATGAAACGTTATTGTGCTGAACTCTTATCAGCATCATAACCACAATTCCAAAAGACTAATGACGAAACATGCCACCCACCTCCTGACAGAGTGAAGGACTCAGAATACATAATGAGACAAAGGTTTTTTGGACACAGCCAATGTGAAAAGTTGCTTTGATTGTATTTTTCCTGTATTCTCAATTGGGGGCAGGGGCTCTGGGTAGAAGGATGAGAAGGTAGATTTTGAATGAATAAAACAAATTATTTTTAAAAGATATCAATAAAACTTTTAAAATATAAATAATCAAAATACAAATTAAATTAAATTTTTAAAATTTAGAAAAGAAAAAGTCCAACCAAAGATAATTTTGATATAACATGTTTAAGTTTATAAAACAATGGAATAAGCATTCAAATATTTAATATTTTAAATAATATATCTGTGTGAAGTTTTTAGCACTATGTCATACATTATGCCTCCAGGACACTTTTTTATTAATATTCTCAATATTCAAAATCAGAATCAACTCAACTGTCAAAGATGAACTTTCACCTTAGAAAGCTCTCGTCTCTAGGGGGACAGCAAATTATATGGATTATGTTAATATGAATTATGTGAATATAAATTATATGAATTTAGAGTCCTAATACAACCTCTTCATTTTACACATAAGGAAACCGAGGACCATAAAGCTTAAGTGACTTGTTCAAGGTCATACAGATAATAAGCATCAAAAACAGAACTTGAACCCTCTGACTCTATAGTCATTGCTTTTTCTACCTTATACATTTACCGCCACCACAAATTCATTCCTTCATTTAATACGTTCTCTTAATAATACGTGCAATATACTATACTGTGTTATCTATGGTTTCTTCTTTACATTGCTTAAAATTTTAATTTGCTACTTTATACAAATGTATTTTTAAAAATAGGTATTTGGAGCCATGAGTATTTATTACAAGTATCTCTCTTGCTATGTTCACCTAAGGCTTACTGGACCCTACATCTATGCTAAAGTTTTCTATATCATACATTGTCTTCCTTTGGAAGTAGTTTTGTGATTTTTTTTAAAACTAACTATCCCTCTAAATAGAATTCAAAGGTTTCTCAATCAGGTGAGCAAGCTTCCTGCCAAATATGGATATTTTTTCCAGTCTTCGAGATTTACACTCTCTCCCGCAGCCATCTCCCTGGTATCAAAAGCTATATCATACAGAAAACCAGATATTTCTATGATGGTATCTATATCACTAACTATTCATTTTTCTATTTTGTCCTCTCTCTCAAATTCAGGATCATCTAATATGAGAATAAAAAACTATGACTCCAAATCCTCCAGCTGTCTACCTAGATCTTTCATGAAACATTCCAGATTTCTTCCAACACATATTTGTTCTAAATTTATTCAATGTGGAAAAACAAAAATAGGTATTAATCAGCGAGTCTGATGAGTCTCACAAGCATGTATCACATCTCACAGAGTGCTTCTTCAAGAATAGTGCATACCAGTTTACAATATCAGGTCTACAACCAAATGATTAGGTCTCTTGCTTCTGTCTGTAATGCCTATAAATCCTTTGCATTCCATCAAGGATGGAATTTCAGACTTCTTCAGAAAATTCAGAATCAGCCTCTGAAATGAACCCGTCATCTGTTATGTAAGGTGAGTGATACAGGATTAATTCTGCTCTGTCACTATGTAAATTCTAAAATGTAACAGTGCTTTTTTTCCCTTTGAGGAACAGAGCAGTCCAAAGCAAGCCTGCTATAAAAGGAACACACCACCAGAGAGCGCAGTCAGGGCATCCAAAGGCCACAGAGCATTTCAGTTTACTCCCTGCTTCTTCAACCCTCTGAAACATCCTGATACTTAAATGCAACTTCTATTTTCTCTCTTTTCCAATGGGTAATCCAAGCTGAACTTTAAAGTAAAGTAGGTATTATTATAAAAGAAAGTGAGGAGGAAGCACATTGTACTCTCCATGCTAACCCCAGCTCCTCTCCACATAAACCACTGGCAGGCTACTTCGACAGCACCCAAAGAGATGTCTAGGTTCTGCTGAGTAGGATGTTGAGGATATTAGGGAGCAACCAAAACCTAGAGTGGGGTGCATTATTTGCCCACCAGATATCACCTCTTTATTCCTGGGATCAAAGGTCCAACAGACATCAGCAACTTTGATGAAGAATTAACTGGAAAAACCCCAGTTCTGATACTATCCTGGGAAGGTCATCCCCCCCACTTAGCAGCTGAACAAGAAACATTCAGGGACTTTAACTATGTCTCTAAAGGTTGCTAGCACTTTCTTTCTCCAAAGAACAAGGAATGGACTCAGGGGTGGGGAACCTGTGGCCTCAAGGGTACATGAGGCCCTCCAGATACTCAAATGCAGCTGTTTGACTGACTCCAAAATTCACAGAACTAATCTTCTTAATAAAAGGATTTGTTCTGTAAAACTTGGAGTCAGTCAAAAGGCCACACCCAAGGACCTACAAGGCCACACATGGCCTCGAGGCTGCTTAAACCCTTCCATTCACCTCATGCTCCACAATTTATAGTTTTTAAAAGACCTTTGGAGTTTTCCCCATAAAAAGGGATCCCAGTGACAGACAGACTGTCTAAAGACCAGCCTAAGTACACAGAGGCTAATGAGCAGCAGCCACAAGATGATGAAGTCTCTAGCTATGGAAAACAGAAAAATAAATAAATAAAACATCCCTTAAATGTGTCTTTACAGGCTCACAGATCTAAAGCTAGAAGGTTTCTTAAAGGTCATCTAGTCCAATCCCCTGACTTTACAGCTGAGGAAAGTGGGGGCCCAGAGAAGATAAATGATTTGCCCAAGACTATACAAGGACAAGGTGTCAATGGCAGGATTTGAACCCAGGTCCTCTCACAGCACACCCAGTGCCTTTTCAACTTCAATGTACTGTTGGCCTCTTCTGCTTCTGCACTGACCACAGCAGATGGACAGAAAAGTGGGAGAGAGTATCAAGGACCTCAATTTTCAAACTGTCTGTACACTTAGTTTGGTTGTTTCATACAATGAACATGAGAATTTGGTCCAATGACACTGCTGGAGGGGAATGAAACGAGTCCATATCAATATTATGCTGATAAATGAAACCAGAAAACATAAACAAGTTATAGCAAGATGGAAGGCAGACAGAATCTCCTTGGGGATGCATGTAAAGGAGGTGAAATTTATTTCAACCTTTGCCAAAAGCAACATGAACCATCATTTCAAAGGATACTTAATTATTTGATCATCAAAGAGAGCAGTCCTCATGAAGAAAACTAGCTTATTCTCTAACGTTTGCTATAGAGGATGAAGTAAAGAGATTTCATGAAGAACTACACAAGACACTCCAAATGAAATCAATGCATACCATGATGATCTTTACCTTAACTACAAAAACAGACGAAGAAAGAGGGGGGACTGTATAAAAGATATGTGTGTATGTGCATATACATATATATATATATATATATATATATATATATATATGTGTGTGTGTGTGTCTGTGTGTGTCACCACACACACACACACACACACGCACACACACACACACAGGCTCGGAGATTGCTCTAAACATTCATGCTTAGAGATCATGGATACTTTTTTGAAGAAGACAGTCTAGAGTGGCTGAATATGGAGAGCACTGACAAACACGACAAAAGTATATTTTACTTTTCCTTTTGCTTTGATCTTTTTGGAAAACAGACACAGTAGTGGTATTGGTCAAAAAGTATGCAGAGTTTTATAGCCCAATTTATTCTCCAGAATGGTTGGACCAGTTCACTATTCCACGAACAGTTCATTAGTGTACCTATTTTTCTCATTCCCTCTAGCATCTGTCATTTCTGATAGGTATGAAGTGGTTTTAATTTGAGTTGTTTTAATTTGTCTTTCTCTAATCAATAGTGATTTAGAGCATTTTTTATATGACTATAATTAGTTTGGATTTCTTCTCTTGAAAGCTGCCTTTTACATCCTTTGGCCATTTATCAATTGGGGAACGGCTTTTATTTTTATAAATTTGACTCAGTTCTATACTCAGTATATATTTGATAAAATGAGGTCTTTATCAGAGAAACTTGCTGTAAAAATCTTTGCTGTCTACTTGATCCACCCAACTCTCACCTCCAAGAAGCTGTAGCATGCACAGCAGCCACACCCTAGTAAACTGTCTCAGCAAATGGGGTAAATCAGTTGGAGGGTAACCGAAGGGTCTCAAACTCTTCTGTAAACCCTCCAACTTCAGTACGCTGACATTCATTTGCCAGCCTTGCTTTACTCAGGGCTGCTATTTGGATGCAATACCTGCTGAATTCTATCACAACAAGAGCCACTTGTCTTTCAGATCTACTGGATTTTGTGTTGTCTATAAGCGTGCACATTTTCCTCTACTAGTGGTGAGTGGAATAATCTTTGTGGCAAAACCCATGACATAGCCAAAATCAGAGAGCCTGCAAGCCTAGAAAAGTAACTCTCTCCCCAGTTCCTTTCAGGAACAAGTTCAGAAGCAAGCAGCAGCTTTGTGACTCAGACAACAAAAGCAGAACAACAGAACAGCATGTCCAGCTTCCAGCTCAGCAAGAAGCCTACTATAGAATAATCAGACCAGGAATCCCAGACCAAGGGGAAGCATCATGTTCCATCCCTATGAACTAGCAGCGTTTTCCAGCTGGCTAATAGTGGCTAAGTCCAGCAGCCATCTACTGGAACTGCAAGCAGGACAAGTCCATAGGCCCGTTACTCAGACCCAAACCTAGAGCAGGAATTTGCAGAGCTGAGATCAGGTAGGTAGTGATTTAGTGATTTTACAGATAATTGGGAGCACTGGGAAGGATAATGACTTCTCTACTAGAGAAGTTGAGTTTGAGATGCCTACAATAAATTCAGTTGGAAAGATCCAAAGGGCAGTTTATGGTGCAGAACTAGAGCTCAGGAGAGAGTCTAGGGCTGGATATTGCTGCAAAGAGATAACAGCAGAACCCATGGAAGCTGATGAAGATACTATATAAAGAAAAGAAAAGAGGGTCCAGCACTGAGCCTTGTCCTGCAATTTCTTTGCAAAGATTGCGGATCAACAATGTATATGTCAGACTTTTTGATGTGTTGATTAGCTTTGCTGAAGTATTTCTTTTTCTTTTTTTCCTCTCTTTGTTATAAGGTATGTTTTTCTGGGAGAATATATTGGGAAATTATGGTGATAAATTAAAGTGATGACAAAAATACCAAAAAATTATTGTTTTAAAATCAGAGCAAATTTGGCAAACTCATTTCACACACATACATACATAAAAAAACCAGGAAAAATATATCCCTCCTACTTAAAGTATGCTGACATGATAAAAATAACAACTAACAAATAGTGGTTGAGTACCTATTATGGGACAAAGTACCATGCTGTTTACTGTGGGAGATACAAAAGAATGTGAAACCCAAACTCATGCTTAAGGAGTGTATAATTCAATTGAAAAGATAAGACATAAAAATATAAAAGGTAAAGAATAATACAGCTAACACTGCTAGCATACTAAAATTTCTTACATTATAAGAGTAGGCACTAAAAAGATTCATACATGATCTAACAATGTCAAAAAAAAGTAGAAATAACTTACAATTACATCTTTTTTGTACAAATCTTAGTTTGCAAGCTGTCCGGTATGTTGATAGTCTGATAACATCAAAATTCTGAGCACCTGGCAATCAAAAATAAAAGATACATATTAAGCATATATAGAGATCATTTAACAAAGTCCTACTCCAGCGCTTCATGGAGTAGAGGTAACCCTGGGTTCCCAAACACTATACCAAAAAGAGACAAAATCTAGTAGGCTTCACATACTCAGTAAGTGTTGAAATGTAAGTCTGTGATACAGGGATGATCTAGTAAGGTAGGTAGAGATGTGAATACACTGGTGGAGGGTGCTCCTACACAGGTGAAATCTTGAATTACATCAGTATTGAAGGGTGATTGAAGAGTGTGTGTGTGTGTGTGTGTGTGTGTGTGTGTGTGTATGTGTGTATTTCTATGTATGTGTTTATGTATAACTTAAAGTATGGACTAGGAGTGCCATATTTCCAACACTTTCCTAGACATTTCTATTTTAACCAACACCTCCATCTTCAACATGTGCAAAATTTAACTCATCATCTTCCCCTCAACATCTTATTTCTAATAAAGTAGAAACATCATCTTTCCAGTCATCCAAAAATACAACTTTGGAATTACCTTTGATGCTTCCTTCATGCTTAAACTCCTTGAGGACAGTGATTCTTTTTTATTTTTTGCTTAGGAGGTGCTCAATATACTTGTGGAATTAAATTATTTACACCTACCTCCAATCCGTGCTCAAACTCTCTTGATTTTTACTCAGTATTTCTCACACCTACCTTTCCTCACACTGCAATCGCTGACCTCTCTTACCTTTTCTATTGTAATAACTTCCTACTTTGTGTTAGTTTATCTCCTCCTCAATCTGTCTTTCTCATAGTTGCCAAAATAAGCTTCCTAATGTACCCGTCTAAACATGTCATTCCCCTATTTTAAAAACCTTCAGTGGTTTCCTATTTCATATAGGGAAATACATGGACTATTATTTTTGTTGTTATTCAGTGATTCAGTCATAAAGAGTCCAACTTTTTATGACCCCAGTTTGGGTTTTCTTGGCAAAGATACTAGAGTAGTTTGCCATTGTCTTCTCCAGCTCATTTTGCAGATGAGGAAACTGAGGCAAACATGGGTAAGTGACTTGCCCAGGGTCACACATTCAGATTAAAATGTAATTGGGAAATGCATAACAAAATAAATAAAAATATAATATAAAATAGATAACGTTTATATTTGGGGGCTTTTTAAAGTCAATATGCTTTCCAAAGGAATTCATTTCTATTTGAGTTTGACATCACTGCTCTAGCCAAATAAGGGAAAAATCTTTGTATCAAACTTCTCTGATAAGAGTTTGTTATTCCAGACATATAAACAATTATTAAATATATGTGTATATGTGATTAATAGTCACCCTCAATAGAAAAGTGGTCAAAGGATATGGACAAACAGTTCTCCAAAGAAGAATTGCAAAGTATTTATAACCAGATGAAAGAATGCTCCAAATCATTAATCAGAGAAATTCACACCAATACAATCCTAAAGTTTCACTTCAAATTGGCAAAGATAACAAAGATAACAAAAACTGAGAATACTTAATGTTGCAAGGGTTGTGGAATGATAAGCGCAGTAATATATTGTTGATGTAGCTGTGAATGAAAATCAATGCAACCAAAATTAGAAGGAAATCAGGTTTATATACCCATTTGTAATTTCAAGCCCAACATCACTAACTGCCTACTGGACATTTCTCAATGGTTAGCCCATAGACATCTTAAATTCAAGGCAGAATTCATCTTTTCCCCAAAATCTGGGCCTCTCTCTTTGAAATTTCCTAATTAGTGCCAAAGGTACCAACATCCTTTCCCAGGGTCAGAACCCTGGAGACTTCCTCAACTCTTTACTTTCCCTGATCCAACATATTCAATCAGTTGCTATCTTTTTTTTTAACATCATTTTAAAAAAATTTTGAGTTCCAAATTCTCTCTACCTCCCTCCCTCTAGCCCCTTCTCCACTCATTGAGAAGGCAAGCAATATCTTATTAATCTTATATGTGAAGTCATGCAAAACAGTTCCATATTAGCCATGTTGCAAAAAACAAACACAAAGAACAGACGAAGTGAAAAAATACAGAAAATTTCTCTGATAAAGATTTCATTTTTCAAATATATAGGGAACTGAGCCAAATTTATAAAAAAAATAAGAACTATTCCCCAATTGGTAAATGGTCAAAGGATATAAATAGCAGTTCTCAGAAGAAGAAATCAAAGTTATCAATAGTCAGGAAAAAATGCTCTAAGTCACTATTGATTAGAGAAGTTCAAATTAGGCAACCCTGACGTACCATGTCATACCTAATAGATTCACTAACATGTCAGAAAAGGAAAATGATAAATGCTGGAGGGTATGTAAAAAATGGATAGACATATACTCTTGGTGGAGTGGTGAACTGGTGCAGCTATTCTGGAGAACAATTTGCAACTAGCCCAAAGGGCTAGAAAACTGCATACCCTTTGACCCACCAATACCACTACGAGGTCTATAACCCAAAGAGATCAAATAAAAGCGAAAGGGACCTATTTTTACAAAAAAATATTTATTGAGGTTCTTTTGTATGTTGTCAAGGAATTGGAAACTGAGGGGATACCCATTAGTTGGAGAATGGTTGAACAAGTTGTGGTATATGATTGTGATGGAATACTGTCATGCTATAAGAAATGACAAGGAGGATGGTTTCAGAAAACCTGGGAAGACTTGCATGAATGGATACACAATGAAGTAAGCTTTCATGTGAACATGGTACACAGTAAGAGCAATATTGTAATGATGATCCGCTGTGAAAGACTTAGCTACTCTGATCAAGACAACAATCCAAAACAGTTCCAAAGGACCCATGACAAACAATACTATCTGCCTCTTGAGAGAGAAAGAACTAATGAACTCTGTGTTCATTACTATTCAAAACTATTGAAGCATAGTTTTTTTCACTTACTTTTTCTGTTCTTTGTGTTTGTTTTTTGCAACATGGCTAATATGGAACTGTTTTGCATGACTTCACATATAAGATTAATAAGATATTGCTTGCCTTCTCAATGAGTGGAGAAGGGGCTAGAGGGAGGGAGGTAGAGAGAATCTGGAACTCAAAATTTTTTTAAAATGATGTTAAAAAAAAAGATAGCAACTGATTGAATATGTTGGATCAGGGAAAGTAAAGAGTTGAGGAAGTCTCCAGGGTTCTGACCCTGGGAAAGGATGTTGGTACCTTTGGCACTAATTAGGAAATTTCAAAGAGAGAGGCCCAGATTTTGGGGAAAAGATGAATTCTGCCTTGAATTTAAGATGAGATTACAATTGGGTATATAAAACTGATTTCCTTCTCATTTTGGTTTCATTGGTTTTGATTATGCAAAAAAAAATTGTAATTTCATATGACAAAAATTTTACTTCCCACGATCCTCTCATATCTCTTATTTGGTCATAAACTAATTCCTTATCCATAGATCTAGATACCAGACATTTTTTCCCATGCTCCACTAATTTACTTATGATGTCATCTATCACTCTGTGTCTAAATCATTTAACCATTTGGAACCTGTGTTGGTATATGGTGTGAGATGATGGTCTATGCCTAGTTTCTCCCGAACTACTTTCTACTGTTTCTAGCAATTTTTTGTCAAATAGAGAGTTTTTGCCCCAAAAGCTTAGATCTTTGGGTTTACCAAATAAGATTATTTATGATCATTGACTACTATGTTTTGGGTGCCTAATCTATTCCACTATATTTCTTAGCCAGTACCACATTGTTTTGATGATTACTTCTTTGTAATCTGGTATTCCTAGGCTTCTTCCCTTTACATCTTTTTTTACTGATTCCTTGATATTCTTGATCTTATTTTCTTGTAGATAAATTTTGCTATCTTTTCTAGCTCTATATAATAAATTTTTGGTAGTTTGGTTGGTATGGCACTGAATAAGCAAATTAATTTTGGTAGAATTGACATTTTTATCAGATTGGTTCAGTCTACCAATGAACAATTTATATTTCCCCATTTAGACCTATCTATTTATATGAAAAGTATTTTGTCATTGTGTTCATATAGTACCTGGATTAGTCTTGGCAGGTAGACTCACAAGTACTTTATATTTTCTGGAATTATTTTAAATGGAATTTCACTTTCTACTCTTCCTGCTGGCTTTTGTTGGTAGAATGTAGAAGTATTTATGATTTATGTGGGTTCATTTTATATCCCGCAACTTTCCAAAGCTGTTAATTGTTTCAGTTTGTTTTTTAGTTGATTCTCTAGGGTTCTTACCATATAATATCATATCATCTACAAAGAGTGGTAGTTTTTTTTCTCTCATTGCCCATTTTTATTCCTTCAATTTCTTTTTCTTGTTTTATTACTATAGCTAGCACTTCTAGTACAATATTGAATAATAGTGGCAATAATGGATATTGCTGTTTCACTCCTGATCTTATTAGGAAGGCTTCAAGTTTATCCCCATTATAGATAATGTTTATTCTTGGTTTTAGATAGATAATACTTACCATTTTAAGAAAGGCTCCCCAAAAAAAAAAAAAAAATAAGAAAGGCTCCATTGATTCCTATGCTTTCAAGTATTTTTTTTAAACAGGAATGGATGTTGTATTTTGTCAAAAGGTTTTTTTTTGGCATTTATTGATATTATTTTTGTTGTTTTTGTTATTGATATAGTTGATTATGCTTACAGTTTTCCTAATGCTGAATTAGCCCTGCAATCCTAGCATAAATCCCATCTGCTTATACTGTATGATCTTTCTGATATATTGCTGTAACCTCCTTGCTAATATATTTTTTTTAATTTTTACCATCAGTATTCATTAGGTAAATTGGTCTATAATTTTCTTTCTCTGTTTTTGTTCTCCCTGGTTTAGGTATCAAAATTATATTTGTGTCATAGAAGGAATTAGGACTCCTTGACCTATCTTCTGAAATGGTTGATATTTGTATCACAAAAGAAATTGGTGGGCCTTTTTTTTTTTTTAACCTATTTTTCAAATAGTTTATGTAGTTTGGGGACTAACTGTTCCTTAAATGTTTGGTAGAACTCACTTGTGAATCCATCTAGTCCTGGAAACTTTTTTTTAGGGAGTTCAATGATGATTTGTTCAATTTCTTTTTCTAAGATAGGATTATTTAAATATTCTATTTCCTCTCCTGTTAATCTAGGTGATTCATATTTTTGTAAATATTCATTCATTTCATTTATACTGGTACATAATTGGCAAAACAACTCCTAATAATTACTTTAATTTCACCCTCATTCATTCTTCACCTTTTCATTTTTGATGTTGGTAATTTGGTATTATTCTCTTTTAAAAATCAAATTAACAAATGGCTTATCTATTTGATTGGTTGAGTTTTTTTTCCCATAAAATCAGCTTGAGCTCCTAATTTTATTTTTAGCTCAATATATGGGGTTTTTTTAATTTCAATTTTATTAATATCTCCTTTGATTTGCAGGATTTCCATTTTTGTGTTTAATTGAGGATTTTAATTTGTTCTTTTTCTAGGTTTTTTAGTTGCATGCCTAATTTGTTGATCTACTCTTTGTCTCTTTTATTGATGTATACATTTACAGATATAAATTTTCCCATAACTACTTCTTTGTCTACATCCCACAAATTTTACAATGTTGTCTGATTGTTGTCATTATCTTAAATGAAATTATTGACTACTTCTACAATTTGTTCTTTGACCTATTCATTCATTAGGACTAAATTATTTAGTTTTCAATGAATTCCATGGTCCATTATTGAATACAACTTTTGTTGTTGTGGTATAAAATGGGTACATTTAAAATTTCTGCTTTTCTACAATTATTTGTGAGGTTTTTATGCCCTAAAACATGGTTAATTTTTGTGAGATGCCATGTACAGCTGAGAAAAAGGTATATTCCTTCAGAATATGAAGGAAAATATTCTGATTAAATTTTCTCCAGAACACTATCATATCTAACTTTTCTAAAATTAGGTTTATCTCCTTAACTACTTTCTTATTTATTTTAAAGTTAGATTTAAGAGAAAGTTAAGGTCCCTCAAGAGTATCGTTTTGGTATCTATTTTCTCCTATAACTCATTTAACTTTTCCTTTAAGAATCTGGAATCTATATCATTTCATATATGTTTAGTATTTATATTACTTCATTGTCTATGGTACTTTTTGGCAAAATGTAGTTTCACTGATTATCTCTTTTAATTAGGTCTATTTTTGCCTTGGCTTTGTCTGAGATCATGACGGCTATTTCTGCCTTTTTTGAACTTCAGTCTGAAGCATAAAAGATTCTGCTCAAATCCTTAATTTAACTCTCTGTGTGTCTCTGTTTCAAGTGTGTTTCTTGTAATATTAAAAATATATATATATTGTCGGAGTCTGGTTTCTAATCCATTCTGCCATCTGCTTCCATTTTAAGGGTAAATTCATCCCATTCACATTCACAGTTATGATTAATATGTATTTCCCTCCATCCTATTTTCTTCTACTTACTCTCTCTCTTTTTACCCTGTCCCTCCTCTAAAACCTGTTTTGCTTTTTACCACCGCCACCCTTAATCTGCCCTCCCTTTTATCAATCTTCTCTTATCCCCCTCCCCTCTTACTTCCCCAGAGAATAAGATATATTTCTATATCCAGCTAATTGTGTATGTTATTGCCTCTTTGAGCCAATTCTGATGAGAGTAAGATTCAAGCATTGCCCACCACCACCCATTTTCCCCTGTAAATGCTCTTCCTTGCTCACCTCTTTCATATGAGATAATTTTCCCCATTCTTCCTCTCCCTTCCCCCTTCTTCAATGCATCCTTCTTTCTCACTCAGCAACTTTTTTTAGATCATCCCCATAATCATCTCACACTCATGCCCTTTCTCTATGTAGATTCCTTCTAATTGCCCTAATAATGAGAAAGTTCTTAGATGTTATATTTATTATCTTCCCACATAAGAATGTTTACAGTTTAACTTTATTGAGTCTCCTATGATTTCTCTTTTAATGTCTTCCTTTTTATGCTTTGCTTGAGTCTTACACTTGAAAGTCCTAAATTTCATTAAATATCCATTTCTTCCCCTGAAAGACTGTACTCAGTTTTGCTAGGTAGTAAAATTTGGTTGTAATTCTAGTTCCTTTGCTTTCTGGAATATCATATTTCATGTCTTTCCTCAGACTGTCTCCCATGCCTGAAATGCTCCCCTCTGCCTTTAAGAAGCCCTAGATTCCTTTCAAAGTTCTATTAAATATTTTCTGTGGCACTAAAAACTGAAATCAAAATACATGAACACTGATTAGGGAATAATTAAAGAAACTGGGATATATTGCTGTGCTATAAGAGGCAAAAAAATATGACTATAGAACACAGAAAGACTTACATGAACTGATGCAAAGTGAAATAGAGCCAAGAAGATAATATTCAGAGCGACTACAACGATGTAAATGTAAAAAATCACCATAAAGAATCAAAAACGAATGTGACAAATTTAAAAATTATAAACTCCCAAAAGAAGGGATATGAGACAACACTATCTCCCTCGTTTTTTTGTTGTTGTTGTTGTTGTTTTTTTGCAGAAGTAGAGATCCATGGGTGTGGAACACTGAATTTTTTTAATGCAGTTTTTTCAATGTATTAGCTGGTTTTGCTGGTTCCTTTCTTTTCTTCCTCTTTTTCTTTTTCCTTTTAAAAAATTCTTTGCGCATACAAGCACATATCTGAGCACGTGTATTTATGAATACATAGAGGGCATAAGATCAATTGAATAGGAAGGGACAATATTCTAAAAGGTGAAATCCTGAGGTGAGGGAGGATTAGATTGAGAGGAGGCAGGGAGAGACAGAATGGGGTTGAGCATCTCATGGAAGAGGCAAAGGATAATTGTTACAATAGAGGGGGAGAACAGGAAGGCAAAAGGGAAAGAGTCAACCTTACTCTCACTGAACTTGGCTTAGGGAAGGAATGACATAAACTCTAAACTGGGTATCTTGCCACACAGAAGAGTAGGGGGAATGGGGATGAGAGATGGGATGATAGAAGGGAGGATAGGGTGGGGGGATGGTTGATGAAAGTACACACTTCTTTAGAGGGACAGGGACAGGGTAGAGAGAGAGGAACGGGGGGGTGTGGGGGTGGGAGATAGGAAGAAGGGACATGTAATTAAGTCTCTCACAATATGCCCACTGTGGAGAGGTTCTGCATAATTACACATGTTCAGCCTGTATTTGATTGCTTGTCCTTCCAGTGGGGGTGGGTGACGAGGGAGGAAGAGAAAGAATCTAGAATTTAAAGTTCTATAATCAAATGTTAAAAATATATATGTATATATATATATATATATACAATAATAATTATTATTATTATTAACTACATCCAACTGGAACTTAAAATACACAGGCACTGTGGTAGGGAGATCCATCCTGCCCTACCGGAAAGTCAGAAGGGCAATGGGGGAGGACACAGGAGAGAAGAGATTGGGGGAGGGGTTATACAACGGGATGGCTGTTTTGGGGTGGTGGGTAGGGTAAAGATGGGGAGAAAATTTGTAACTCAAAATCTCGTGGAAATGAATGATGTAAACTAAAATAAATAAAAGTTTATACAGCTTCAAAAAAAATTCTTTGTTTAAAGGGATGGCTGTTTTGGAGTGGAGAGGGAAAGTAAAAGAGGAAATTTAGGCAATATAAAAACCAAGATATTAATAATTATTTATTTCTTTAAAATAGTTCAGCTCTTATACCCCCTTCTAAATGAGACCTTTCCTGCTCCCTTCAGACCCCTTAAAATAAACTAACATTTACTTTGTATATATTTTGTATCTAATTATATGTATAGGTTTTTTAACATATTGCTCCGCCCACCTTACAGATTATAAACTCATTGAGGGCAAGGGCTATTTCATTTTTGTCTCTGTATGCCCAGCAACTAAAGAATAGTGCTTGGAGCAAAGTTGGTAATTAATACTTGCAGTATGAGTAATTGACTGACATTAAACACCATCCATAAATATGTTTCTAGTAAGAAAAAGAAAAGCTATAGTTCTACAACTAAGATAATTATGGATTAAAAATCAATTCAATATGTCTTTTTAGTATTCATAAAAATAATCTTGAAAGAATGGAAATTCATTTGACTTTTCTATTTAAAAATGTTTTAATTTAAAACTTTTGACTAATTAAAAGCAGCAACTTGAGGAAAAAAAAGAAATACTCACAGAAATAAAATGAAACACAAAAGAACTAGGAACTTACGCATTTCTATAAAGAGCTGCCTCTTCTCTGCCATGGTCTTTCTCTTGTTCCCACTTTCCTCAATCATCCTAGACACAGAGAGACAAAATAATATATAAATTAACTATTCAACTAAATATTTACCATACTACTGCTGTCAAGCTGAGAAATACTTATGTATATAACAAAATTGAGTTGGTAAAAATAAGAAGTTGGAAACCTAAATTGGAAAAAAAATCACTGTCTTTATATAAAGTCATCATTGTCATCACCATCATCATCGTCATCACCATCATCATCCAGTTTACAAGGTACTTTCACATATGGCATCTCATTTAAAACTCAAACAAAAGTGCTACTCTCCTAGTGATCCTAGATTTTTAAAGGCTGTATTAGCCTAACACATACTCTAACAAATTCTACTAAGCTATAAAGACTGGTATGTTTCCAGTTATCTACTGTGTCTAAAAATGCAGAATAAGACACACATTATTGGACACATACAATATGGGACTTAGTTTCACTTGGCTATACTTATTACAATTTTTTTTTGCTTTTTTTTCTCCAGTGGGGGAAAGAAGAATAGGATGGAGAAAAAAGAAATGCTTGATAATTAAAAAAAAAAAAAACAACCTAGTGAAATTTCAGTGGTGCAGTGGTTAAAGGGCTGGGCCAGAGTCAGGAAGACCTGAGTTCAAATGCAGCCTCAGACACTTATTAGCTGTGTGCCCCTGGACAAGGCACTGTAATGTTAATGGGATATAAGATCTTCCCCATCCATTAATAGGCCTCACATTGAGCCCATTAAGGGAAGCTTGCTTAAGGGAGGCTTGCCTGTAGGAAAGCTTTCACACCTTTTGTTAATTTCTAATTAGGCACTGAGTCACAAAGGGTTGTGTGTGTGTATACATATATATGTATGTATATATGTATGTAGGTGTATATATATGTATGTATGTATACATGTATGGATGGATGGATGGATATACACACACACACACACACACACACACACACACACACTCTGAGGTTAGCATTTTGCTTTGAGGCTCACTCATTAGAAGAGTTTTTGTGATTTGACCAGATGAGACTCTGGGTAGCCATTAATGAGCTCCCATCCCTCCACCCCTCACTTTGAAAAACCCAGATGTTGGTGCTTCTCTCTCTGGTAACTATGCACATATTGCCTTGGTCAGGCAGTTGGATCTGCCTGTTGATCTGTGCTAATTTATCAGTTAGAAGCCCTGTCTATTGGTCTTTATTTCTCTGCTTGTATTTTCTCTATTTTCTTTGTTTAGATTTTCTCTGAAGTTCAAGGTGCTGATTTTTTCCCCGAATTAACAAATGTAATTTAAAAAGATTGTTGACCCCTTGAACAGCTATCTTTCCTAGTAAAGCAGATCTAAGAACTTGTGCTAACAGCCATCGTAGGTATGTCAGGGTGATTACTAATACAGGCACTTAACTCTGTTTGCCTCAGTTTCTTCAACTGTAAAATAAAGCTCAAAATAGCAGCTGCCTCACAGGGTTGTTGTGAGGATCAAATAAGGTATTTGTTAAACATTTAGTATAATACCTAGTGGCAGGTACCTAATGAATACTCATTCCCTTCCTTCCATTTTATCAGTAGAAATCACATTAAAGAAACATTAATATTTGCTTTGTCACTGCATCCTAAGGACCATGGGACCTTTCCATCTGACCTGTAGTTGAAACATTCCTTATGTATTGTCTCCCATTAGAATGTGAGCTCCTTGAGAGCAAGGATAATCTTATTTTTCTATTTTTATCTCTAGCACTTAGCACAGTGCTTTGTACATAGTAAGAATTTAATAAAAGCTTTATTCATTCATTCTGAAATACAAATCAAAATATTCATGGCAGCACCCTTTGGAGACCTAGGATGGAACAAAGTGAGTATTCACTAACTCTTTTTTTTTTTTATGAGGTGGGGAGGCAAGGCAGTTGGGGTTAAGTGACTTGCCCAAGGTCACAAAGCTAGTTAAGTGCCAGGTGTGTGAGGTCGAATTTGAACTCAGGTCCTCCTGACTCCAGAGTTGGTGCTCTATTCGCTGCACCACCTATCCACTAATTCTGAAATTGGCTGGGGGGTAAAAACACCGACATATGACTATAACACTATACTATTTGTTGTAACAGACAAAAATGAGGAATTAGAAGAAATGTGGAAGATCTACATTAACTTATACAAGCTAAAATAAACAGAATGAACCATACCAGGACACTGGAGATCAGTGTTTCCTGGTGCAGATATACTACCCAATGTCTATCTACCTGAGCCCCTAGAGGCTATGACTATGTCTAAGTTATCCTAAAGAAGGAGAACTGAAGATTCGTGAAAAGCAAGAAGTAAACAAGCATGGGAGTGGAAGCTGTCAGGAGCTCCAATAGTATCATAAGTTCACTGCTTCCACTACCAGTTGCTGCAACATCATGGGTATTCATAGGCCATCTAGGCAGCTTCAATCACAATGCTAAGGGGAAGAAGGAACAAACATAGAACACTGTGATTCCAAAATCTGGATGGTGTTATCCAAGCTGAGTGTATTCCAGGTGAATCAATTTATGGGCTTCTACCCATGGTTCTGTGGAAACAAAACCTGATGAACTTACACCCCCATCCACTACTTCTTCTCATACCCTTTCGTTTTCTCTCTACGGCAAAGGTCTTCTTTTGGGGTCCATGAACTTGTTTTGTTAATATTCTGATAAGTATATATATTGATAAAACTGGTTTCCTTTGCAATCTTAGGTATTTCATTTCATACATTATCCTGAGATGGAGGTCTTAGGTTTTTATCAGACTGCGAAAGAAGTTCATGACAAAAAAAAGTCAAGAACCTCTGCTCTGAATAAAATATGATGTCTTTGGTTTCACATTTAAATTCCTGAACTCTTTGATTTCTACCCCGTACACTGCTAGAAGCATATAAAGTTACCATAAGAAAATACACAATAATCACAAAAGTATAAATTAAAAGATCAACAAAACAAAGTTGAATACTGACTAATGGGAAAACTAACAAGAATACTGAAGAAGAGATAATGAAAGATAGATCCTTCCTCAGAGCAAAGAAGTGGATGACTATTAGGATAGAATATTAGATAGTATCATATATGGTTACAGCGGATGTTTTTTCCTTGAATGTTTTTCTTTATAATAAAAGACAGTTCAATGTGCGTGGGAGGATAAAAGAAAATGAATACCCTGAAAAGACAAAAGGAATCAA
>CM053585.1:178178225-178212739 GCA_028646515.1 Pseudochirops corinnae | reverse complement strand
TGTGCGTGGGAGGATAAAAGAAAATGAATACCCTGAAAAGACAAAAGGAATCAATAAAATATATTTCTAAAGAAGGTTATTACCAAAATCAAGGAGAAAAGAAAAAGTAGAAGCTACAAGTATAGACAGTTTTTTCTAGGAAACTGACTGTAAAAAGGTCATACACAACATTAGCTTGAAGGATTAGTAGGATCAAGTAAAGAGATTTTTAAGGTCTGGGAATGTGTAAAAATCAGAGAAGGATCCAGAATGAATACACATATACGTATATATGTATATACGTATATGTGTGAGTATATATAAATCAAAGGCACCAAAAACTTATAAACCAAAATATTTATTACAGCACTTTTGTGGTAACAAAAAATAATAAACAAGGTGAATGCCCATCAATGGTTAAAGAAGCTGGAGGAAAAAATACAACTGTGGCATATGAAAGTAATGAAAAATTAATGTTATTTTAAAAATCATATATAAGAAATTAGTACTTGGTGTGAAGGGACAAATACTCAAATAATGTTTGTTATCTTATTCTGCCAGAGGATCATCAGAATCTTCCTAAGACAATTCAAATGGAAGCGATTCAGTTCCGCACACATAACCAGTATACTGTCCAAGTTTCACAGGCATACTACAATGAGGTCAGCACAATGGCTCTTCAGACCTTCAGTTTGGTAGTCAGTCTAATATCTCTTTTCTCCCACACTTTCCTTTAGAACAGCAGTTCTCAACCTGTGGGTTACAGTCAATTTGTAACAATGAAAATACATCCTACATATCAGATATTTACATTACGATTCATAACAGTAGCAAAATTACAGTTATGAAGTAGCAATGAAAATAATTGTATAGTTGGGGGTCACCACAACATGAGGAACTGTATTAAAGGGTCGTGGCATTAGGAAGGTTGAGAACCACTACTTTAGAACCTCTAAAACACTGAACTAACTCTGGCAATGTATGTGTCAGCCTCACTATCAATGTATATACATCCCTGGAAAGCACACTGACAAGGTGAGTGAATTTATCCACAGCCTTCAAAATTTCTCCATTTGCTGTAACCAAAGGTTCCACATATGAATGGTGTGGTGCTAGCTGATGAATCACCTGTATTTTCTTGGTGTTAATTATTGGACCAAAATTAACACAAGCAGCAGGAAATGATCCAGATTTTGTTGCATCTCAGCTTCAGAGACATCACTGAGTGCACAGTCATGTGCAAATAAAAAATCACCCACCAGCACTCCCTCCATTTTGGTCTTGGTTTGTAACCTTTTCAAGTTGAGGAATTTACCATCAGTGCAATAGCTGACCTTAATGTCATTTTCATCCTCATTTAAGATGTTTGACAACATGGCTGAAAACTTGCTAAAAAGTTGGGAGCAAGCACACTGCCTTGTTTCACTCCACTGGTGACTGGGAAAGCACAAGAGCACTGTCCATTATCAAGGCCCCAGGCAAACATGCCATTGTGAAATTGACATATTATATTAATGAATTTCTCTGGGCAACCAAATTTTGACATAATTTTCTGTAAGCCATCATGACTGACAGTATCAGAACCCTTGGTCAGATTTACAAATGTTGTATACAGACCTTTGCTCTGCTCCTGACCTTCCTCCTGGAGTTGTCAGGCAGCAAACACCACATTGATGATTCCTCAGCCCTTTCTGAACCCACACTGACTTTCAGGTAGATGACCATCTTCCCAATGAAAGATCTGCCTATTAAGGAAGACTCTGGCAAGAATCTTGCCAGGAAGGACTAAAAGAGAGACACCACTGCCCCCTCCACGCCATTGTGATTATCACAGTACAATCTATTTCTTTTACCTTAGAGATAGACAATGAAGACATCCTTGAACTCCTGGAGAATAACCTCCTCTTGCCATATAACCCAGAAATTTTGGTTAGTTTTTATATGAGCAATGGAACCCCCAGCTTGTAAATCTCAGCTGGAATAGAATCAGCACCAGGTGCTTTGTCACAGGAGAGGAGCCTAATGGCATTCAAAATCTCTTCTTCAGTTAGAAATTCGGCTAGAGAAGGGTTGACTTCAACCTGAGGTAAATGATCAATGGCTTCAGCACTGATTGATCAGTCTATTGAGAACACTATGGCAGGACATGGATCATGTCCTTATCACTAATCAGTGTGGTTCTATCAGCACTGAGTAGTTGTGATGCACCATAGGACACTGCCCCATAAAAAGCCTTCAGGGCATCATAAAAGTACTTTAGATTGTTATTATCAGCATAAAACAATTTCATCTGCCTTCTTCTGAGCCAAGTAGCCTACATCTCTCTAAGCTTCACTTGTACTTTTGATAGAAAGAAATGCTGCTTTCTTAGAGATTGATGAACTATCCTACTGGCAAACTCTATGGAGTTCATGTTTTTCATTTAACAGCTTCTGAATGTCTCCATCATTTCTGTCAAACCAGTCTTGATGTTAGCAAGTATTCTGACTCAGAAGAACAAATGCAGTGCTATGCACCAAATCTCTGAAAAATACCCATTCCACTGTTGCCAACCATGTGTAATTACCTCTGAAAACAGCTACACAAAAAAAACCTGAAGTTTGGGACAGTGCCCCTCCACTTGGGAAGCAGATCCCTACTTGAGTATAGAGTCAAAAGTGAAGAAATAGGCTTGAAAATGAGCAAACAACAGAAAAAAATTCTGACCATAGAAAATTACTATGGTGATAAGGAAGACTAAAACACACACTCAGAAGAAGACAACAAAGTCAAAATTCCTGCATTCAAGGCCTCAAAGAAAAATACGAATTGGTCTCAGGCCAAGGAAGAGCTCAAAAAAAAGATTTTAAAAATCAAGTAAGAGAAGTAGAGGGAAAATTGGAGAAAGAAATGAGAGTGATACAAGAAAATCATGAAAAAAAGAGTCAATAGCTTGGCAAAGGAAGCACAAAAAAAAATAAAGAAAATAATTCCTTAAAAGTTAGAATTTGGCAAATGGAAGCTAATGATCTTATGAAACATCAAGAAACAAAAGTCATCAAACAAGAAACAAAAAAAGATATCAAGTCAAATAAAATCAAAAGAATGAAAAATAGAAGAAAATGTGAAATATCTCACTGGAAAGACAACTGACCTGGAAAACAAATCCAGGGGAGATAATTTAAGAATTATTGGATTACCTGAAAGTCATGACCAAAAAAAGAGCCTAGACATCATCTTTCAAGAAATTATTAAGGAAAACTGCCCTGATATTCTAGCTCCAGAGGGCAAAATAGAAATTAAAAGAATCCACCAATCACTTCCTGAAAGAGATTCCAAAATGAAAATTCCCAGTAATATTATAGCCAAATTTCAGAGCTCCCAGGTCAAGAAAAAAATACTGCAAGCAGCCAAAAAATAATAATAATAATCAAATATTTTGGAGCCACAGTCAGGATAACACAAGATCTAGCAGTTTCTACACTAAAGGAGCAGAGAGTTTGGAACATGATATTCCAGAGGGCAAAAAACCTAAGATTACAACCAAGAATCACCTACCCGGCAAAACTGATTATAACCAACCTTTCAGGGGGAAAAAATGGATATTCAATGAAACAGAGGACTTTCAAGCATTCCTAGTGTAAAGACCAGAGTTGAATAGAAAGTTTGACTTTCAAATACAAGACTCAAGAGAAGTATAAAAAAGTAAACAGGAAAGAAAAACCATAAGGATTCAATAAGGTTAAACTGTTTATATTCCTACACAGGAAAATGATATTTATAACGCCTAAAAACTCTCATTATTAAAGCAGTTAGAAGGTGTATACAGAGACAGAGGAAAGTGACTGATTTGTCAAAACATTATCAATAAAACTTTTGTTTAAATCATCACAGTAACCTGATAAGTACATAGAAATTATACTGGGTTCTCAAAAGCAATGCTGGCAGAAAATAACTGTGGAAGACACAATGAGGCTTTTACAAAGAAGGAGCGGTCACTTGCATCAAGAGCAAGAAGACAGAGAACAGACCACTGAATTTAACCTTTCGAGAAAATATAAGGGCAGTTAGCTGGTGCAGTGAATAGAACACCAGCCCTGAAGTCAGGAGGACCTGAGTTGAAATTTGGCCTTAGACATTTGACACATTTACTAGCTGTGTGACCTTGGGCAAGTCAATTAACCCCAATTGCCTTGCCTTCCCCCCTCCAAAAAAAAGGCTCAAGAAAAAACTGATGGAGTTGTTGTGTTAATAGGAACAGAAAGATTGCAAGGGGTTAAGAAGCCAGTGAATAGTGATTCATTCAAGGAGAAAGAGTAAGCCATTCTTACAAGAAATAGAAGTGAAAACAAGAAAAAAAAAATGGGTAAGTCATTCTTACAAGAAACAGGAATGAAAATAAGGGGGAAAACAGGTAGCTTGAGAGGATATCAGAGTCAAAAGAAGTTTTTTTCAAGGTAGGTTATAATCACTTAGCATTTAATAATAATAGCCTCTAACCTTCCATTCCTCCCTCCTTCTCTTTTTCCGTCCCTTCTTCCTTCCTTCTCTCCTTCTCTCCTTCCCTCCTTCTCTCCCTCCCTCCTTTCCCATTGTCCACACAAAAAATTATACTTTACCTGCAGGTACTCTGCCCAAAGGAATATAAATTTGATCACTGAAACCTCACAAGATATCTTGGGGTTTACAGACTGTAACAGCAATCAATTTGGCAGATACTTAGCACTTAGTAACTTGGGGCTAAGTGTGGCAGACACTTAGCACTTAGTAACTTGGGGCTAAGTATGGCAGATACTTAGCACTTAGTAACTTGGGGCTAAGTATGGAAGGTGTGAACTCTGTTCCACTGTTGAGAAGGCATGAACTCCCCTGTTGATGTGGAAGAAGGGGACTGGCTGAGACAGGAGGCCAGTATGTGTATATAAGCAAGAATTTCAGAGACAGAGTGACAGAATCAGAACGTTGCTCCTGATGAAGGAAGAATTGTGGAGACTGAAGCCGGCTGAGAGAGAGGGGGAGAGAGAGAGAGAGAGAGAGAGAGAGAGAGAGAGAGAGAGAATTAGAGAGTTAGAGTACCTCTCCTAGCATCTGGAAGCTGACTGAGAACTGAGATGGAGTTTTCTTGAGACCAGAATCTGGTGAAGGCCACCTGGAAGGCTGAGAGGGCTTGCCTGGAAGGCCAATATTCTTTCTGGGTCCTAGGGCCACGCTGAAGTGCTGGAGGACTGAAGAAGCCTGGCTGATCCTTGGGTTCCAGGCAAGAGAAGTGGTGAAGAGTTTGAGATGTGCTGGACCCTGTGAACTTCAGTGTGTGCCAGGGACTGCCCTGAGGACTGGACAAAGACCCAGGAGCTGTCTACCTCTGAGGACTGGACGAGGACCTTCGAGCTGTCTGCTTCTGAATCCAAGTGACTGGTGGATTCAGGAGGGAGCCGGGACCATGGAAGGGGATCCAGGGAATCAGAGAGATCACCCAGAGTCAAGATGAAGAAAAGGCCTCCCCTTAGATGAAACTGAGGTTTTCTGGACACCGAGGGGTGGAGGGTTTGTGTGGTTTTTCTAATGACTGCATTTGTGATTAATGAGATTTAGTAATTGTGAATCTAGATTAGTGACTGATTAAGTTAATGGTTGCCCCATGAGTGGAAGTTTGATTATTCTATTGTGAATTGATTCAATGATTAAGTATTGATTTGCCCCATGAATGGAAGTTTGAGTATTGTATTGTGAATTGACTGAATGATTAAGTAAGGAGGGTTTCCCCCTTAGGGAAACCAGATGATTATTCTTTTGTTCCTTATTCTAAATATTGTGGCCACTGTAGTAAAAACTGTGTGGTCATTTTCTGTGACAAGATGTAATGTTGTGAATATTATATTGTGATATATTGTGAATGTTTGCCTTGATTTATAATGGAATAAACAGAGTGTTCACTATATTGTGTAATCTGAACTCTAAAAGCTGTTCACAGTAGCATTCTTTTGGGAATCTGCTGGTGTATGGCATTACACAGACTAGATTTCTTTTTTAAGGACAATGCCTTAAGCCCAAATCACTCTGGCTCTCATTAAATGGCCAACAGGTCCCAACCCAAACATCATTTTGTCATTGTTTGGACTCTGATGGCTCAGAGTAAGTAAATAGCTGTTGTTTCTGTTTTAGTCAGAAACCCAAAAGGTCTTCCTCTCCCATATATTTTGAGTAGGTAAAAGAGGCCATTCTTTGCCTCATTGCCTCATTTCTTCTTACCTAGCCTTAATGAATAAATGGGTGTTTCCTTAGACAAACTGAGACATGGAAAAGACCTTAGCTTAAAAAAAGCCAAAGTTCCCCACTGCTCATCTCCAGGCATCCTGATCTATATCTTGCCACTGTTCCCAGATGGCTCCAGAGGAGGAAGTGAGGCTGGTGACTCTGCACAGTCCTGCCTCACTTAAATGCAATTCACCTGCAAGGCATGACATCACCTTCCCGATGTTGTGGTCCTCTTCAAGAATGAAAGGCAAACAACAATAATGCCCCTTGCAGTTTTTGTCTAGTACAAACCTCATTTTGAGATGCCTGCTTGACACTTCAATATCTAGCACTCCTTTCTCTTTTCTCTTTGCCCTCCTCAACACTCAAAGGGATCTGTGATCTCATAGATTCAGGACTCCCTTCCAATGATAAAGATTATATAACACAACCATGACTGCCCACCTACCTATCCCATATGATTCTTATCCATGTTTCCCTATAGATTCATCACAGGTAATCTGTCCAATATGTTAAAGAACTTCCTCTCTGTAAGCATCAGTGAAAGACTCTACCACTTCTCATTCATTATTCTTGCCACATGATCAGCAGTTCATCTCTTCTTGTTATACAATTCCTTGATAATGCCCTTTACTCCGATTCTTCTTTGGAGTTCTTCATTGGTTATGTGTTGCAGGTTACACATCCACTATATACCTCTCCATTACCCTCAATAGGACAGTCATAATCGATTCTATGAATACAATGGTATCTCACTTCCATCTAGCAACATTAATAAAATGTTATAATTGAAAAGAGAGGTCTTTACTTTCATGAAAAGTTTGGCATAAGTAAAAGTGAAATTTCCTAAAGGAATCCAAGTAGGCTCTCCTCTCTTTCAAGCTCATTGTCCAACTTTACTATCTGTCCCAGATATACATACTATTGGACAAATTCTATATGGTATCCATCTAAATGCACATGGTAATTCCAGCAAAAGTTTTGTCCACTTTGTTGTCCCCATGTAGATGTTTTGGCCCTATTCCTATGAGTGATTTCTGATCTTTTCCAAAAGGCTCTTCAGTGTCCCAGGACTTGAAGTAATCAACACAATATTGTCCTCAAACAAATTTATGGAAGACCTCATCACTCACAGGAACTCTCTCCCTCTTGGGACTCTGCACTGAATCTCCTATATCACAATGGCAAACAACGTTGGCAAGCACAGATTTCCCTTTTTTATTCCTCAACTGATGTTTATGAGAAATTAAATAAGGTTATTTCTGTTGTAACTCTTTGCTCTACTTAGTGCCATTTCTACTTCCCTGTGGGTGCATACAGGACTGTGATGTCAGAGTACAAATATAGTGGTTCTACTATCCTTGGTGGAGAAAACAGTTTGATATAATAATGTTTACTATTTTCTATTCTTCTTTTTTATGTTCTCCTTCCATTTTTGTCCTTAAATGCCCTGAAGATGACTTTTTAGTTGTATAACTTGTCAAACTTTCTTTAAACTCGTTTTACCCTCCACTGCTTCTTCCTGTTTTATGAGATTATGCTGTTCATAATCATACATCACTCTTTACAAGATTTTCAAAATGAGTTTATATCCTAAACTGGCATTGCCTTTGGCAGCTGTTTCTTTCTGTTTAACAAGTAAATCATATGTTTGCTGACTAAAGTGCTTTCTGAGCTCTTTGGGGTTCCTGGTTATAGCAATCATATTACACTGATTAAATTCCTGCATAAAAGAACTATGATTGCTGTCAATATAACTTCTGTCAATTACAATATTTGTTTAAACAGTTCAGGATTGAGTTTTCAATTATACATATATTTTCCTTATTATTCTATTTTATTATAAATTCTGATATAAGCTCTAGCAAATAAGTGATTTGACTGGGCACAGATGGCTGACTCAGAAATAAGTACCCCCCCCAATTATCAGTCTTTTCCTGTCTATTACAATGTAGTCAATTTCATTCTTTGCCATGTTATTTGATGGTTGCCAAGTTGAGACCCTACCATTTTTTTTTTAAAGAAAGTGTTTATGACATGGTAGTACAAGGCTTTATAATCTACAACTCTTTGGCATCTCTCTCATTTCTTCCTCCTGACCCAAACTGTCTCATATACTTCTCCCCACCCCCATCTTTTCCAAGTTTTGTATTGAAGTCATCACCAGTCATCTGAGTGTATGCTGATCTCTAGGGTTTCATCAAGTTCTTCTAAGAACTTTCCATCTTCTTCCTCTACCATCCATGTTATAAAAGCTGAAATTATTTTCATAGTGTTTTACTTTTTGCAAATACTTATCGCCAATAATGAAATATATGATTACTAAATAGTCCATAAAATACTATCTCTTGTTGATTTGGGGTATACAATAAATACAATCTACCAACTCCTTTCTTTGCTTCTCCAAAGAGTACCTATATGTCATCTTCTTCATTTTCCTGAAACTTCTTTCTCTCTTCTGGTTTACTTTATCATAAGAGTATCAAGACTGATTTGGATAAGGTCCTCCAGACATACTGACCTCTTGTTAATCACTGGATGATGATCTCATATTTAGAGTATTAAATCCAAATCAAGTATATAGATGGTCTAAATCAAGCAGGCTAGACTGGCTTTGGTAAACTACAAAGCTCTTTTTTTAAAAAAAAATCTCATTTTTTACTCTAAACTTATACACTGAAAAAATATTTCCACGTACAGAGCAGAACAAAAAATGATTGTATATGAGACCCTTAATTTCCATCTCATACCCTTTCCTTTTTTCAAAAGTATATAATTATATATATCACTTTCAAAACTCTCTACCAGTCTATGCTTCCTTCTGTGCACTTCTCCATATCCTCATCTTTTCCAAGTTTTGTAATGATGTCAACATGTCAGAGTATATGCTGATTTTGAGGTCTTATTCAAACCTGAATTATTTAAACAATTATTGTAATTAACAGAAATTATACTGCTATCAATTATAATCTGTTCTTTTCTATATATTTTTAAATGCTTCAATGGCCCTTTTATTTTTACATAACTATTATTAATCCCTCCTTCCTCTCCAATTCTTACCAACAATTTAAAAGAGAGAAAAGAAAAAAACTAATAGTATAGTCGACCAAAACAAATCCAAACAATAACCATGTCCAAAAATGTGTCTTTTTCTGTACCTTGAGACCATCACCTCTTTGTCAGAAAATCTATACCCTGCTTTATTACAGGTTTTAAGCTTTTCAAAGTCGCTTTTCTTTGCAATGATGTTGTCCTTGTATAAATTGTTCTGATTCTTACTGTGCTCTGCACCAGTTCACACGAGTCTTCCCTGAACTCATCCGTTCTGTCATTTTATACCTCACAATAATACTGTACTGCATTCCTATAACAACAATTTGTTCAATCAATCATTCCTTAACTGATGGTACCACTTTAGGTTCTAGTTCTTTTCTTTTTTACCCTTTTAATCCCTTTGAGAATCACAAAATTTGTTTTGCATATGGCAATTCCCTCCCCAGTATTATCTTCCCTCCTAACTGTATCTATATCACCTTGTTTCCCTGCTTTGTTTGATGGATTACTACACTTAACATGTGTCTATGTGAGATTTCAATCCTATTTTGTCTATTTCAGATGAGTGAGTTTCAGCGATACTTGTTTCTTCCATATCTCCCTCCATGTTTACATCTTCTCATGTGCCCCAGTTATGAAAATGGAAAGTTTCAACCCCTATTTCCTCCTTTCTATACTAGTTGTATTCTTTTCATACTTCTTTGTTTTTTTCCCTCTTAAAAACCCTTAGAACAGAACCAATCTACCTACTTTTCCTGTTTTTCTTAATCACTTAAAATTCTTTGAAAACATTAAAATTCTGAAGGGACATTTGTTTCATCTTCCTTATTATAATGTTAACATTATATCATCATATAGTCCTTTCCAACTGCTCAAATAAATTTACCTAAGTTCTCCTTACTCATTTTTGCATTTCAAAGTTCCAACTCAACTCTGAACTTTCCATCAGAAATGTTTCAAAGTGCTCTATTCTACTAAAAATTCTTTCTCCCTTTCTCCCCCCACTCCAAACTTAGCTTTGCAAGGTAAGTTCTTCTTGGTTTTAAGCCTCTGTCTCTTGCTTTTCAGAATATTGTATTATAAGATCTCCTCTGGTTTTTAGTAGAAACTTTGAGATCATGTGTAATTCTGACTGACATTCCTTGGTATATGAATTTCTTTGCAGAGGTATGTGTGTGTACGTGTAAATAGAGATGTGATGGAGGGAGGCAAAGATGGGGAGAGGGAAAGATATGGGGAGGGAGACAGACAGAGAGAGAGAGAGAGAGAGAGAGAGAGAGATACAAATATTTATAGATTTACATATATACATACACACATAGATATATATGTGTACATATAGATATAATCTGTGTATATGTATACATATCCAAAATGTGCGAGTGCTAGTTTTTGGCTATGATGTTTTGCTTTTAGGGATCCATTTCAAGAAATGATCTATCAATTCTATCTCCATTTTGCCCTCTAGATCTTGAGAAGTCTTCATTTGTGAATTCTTAAAATACAGTGTCTAGGCTTTTTTTTCCACAATCATTTTTTTATACACACATTCACAGCTTATACCAACAGAAATTCCAGAAGTGAATGGAGAAGGGAAAACTGCATATAGATACCCAGTTACAGTACAAATCAACTGGTTATTAACATTAGGAGATAAGACCTTTTTTTAAATTATGATTTTCAGGTAGTCTAGCAATTCTTAAATCATCTCTTCAGTTGTTTTTAGATATTGTTAATATCAAATTTTTTTTTCTATTTTTTTTCAGTCTTTTGATTTTGTTTTAATACTTCTTGCTGTCTTATAGAGTCACTGATTTCTGTTTGGTATATTGTAGCTTTCAAGGAGTCTTTTACTTGGGAAAGATTTCCTACTTTCTCTTCTAAGTTACTTATTCTCCTTCCAATTATTTCCTCAGGAGCTTTTATTTCATTTTTTTATCTCTTATTTCATTTTTCCTAGTTATTCATGTAGCTATGGAAAATCCTTTTTTTTTTTTTCCTTTTGAGCCTCTGCTTGCAATTGTTTATACTGGCTAGTCTTTCCATGCTCCAGCTTCAGTTTCTGAATTAGAGGGCCAGGATCTGCTCCATTTTGGGTGAAGAAGTCATCCTGCTTGATCTTGCTCTAGGTCCTTTGGGTTCCTGCACTGACCTCTATCTTCTTTGGGTTAGGCTCCCCTATACCTTTAAGGTTCAGAGTCCTAGATTTTCAGAGCCCTCTACAACATCTCAGAAGTACGCCAAGCACCTGGGAGCCCCTGGGATATTCTGGTCTGACTGATACCACATTATTCATTGCTGCTGCCCCCCCCCCCTCCACTGACACACCCAGGGCTTTCAAGGTCTCCACATGGGTTTTCAAAGGGAAGCCTTCTACTCTTGAGACCTCTGAAGAGAATTCTGTGGGCTACAAGTGTCTCTAGCCTGTATCTTGTGCTGGGAAGCTGCTGGCTTATTTGCACTAGCTTTGCTGGTGGTCCTCTTTCCTACTGCTCATAGAGTTTATTTTTTTGTAGTTCTGGAGTGGAAGTCACTTTAATTTCTCATTGGATTCTTAATCATTATTCAATCTGCTGTAAATTTCTGAGTTTTGCCAGAGTAGATATGTTGGAGATAAGCATGCCTTTAATAAAGCACTTCTCTTGACCAAAAGTCTAAAGATCCTTCAGTGACCCCAATCTTCCCATGAAAGCAAAGGCTCATACTTTTAATATTAACAGTAAGTGACAAAGTCAGCTTCAAGCTGAGATCTTGGCACTCTAAAACCAATATGACTTTCACTAAAATGTACAGCTTCCCACACCACACAACTCCTCTTTATTCATGGTTTTTTTTCTAATATTTTTTCAATTATGAGGATAGTAATAACTTCAATAAATACAAACTGTCATTGGTCAATACTTCCACCATCTGGATCAACACCTGAAGGGGATCCCAAGAATTTGGACAGATACATGGTGCTGCTCAAAGAGTATTTCTTGGAACTGGAAAAGATGGAAGGAAAAGCGTAGGAGGACATAGGTTCATTAGCAACAAAAATGAACAATAAAAGGTTATGTACCTATATAAGAGAAACATAGGTTCATGGAATCAGAATCAAGCAACTTCAAGGTTCAGAATAGAATGGTGTCTTAATGAATTCAAGAAAAATTAGAAATGCCTATCATAAAGTTGAAGACTGTTTTATGAGTAAAAGGACTTAGATACTTAATTTCAAATGTCAATGAAGGCAGCCTTAAGCCTAATAAGAATGAATCTAGCTTCTATAAATCTGGCCTCTAAAAATCTATATTAAAAGATGCCCTACCATTGATTATGACTAATACTGACAGCATTTTTCTATCAGAGTACAAATGAATCAAAAGGGGGAAAAAGGCATTTTGAAGCTTTAATCCATCCCTTAACAAAGTCAGAGTAAGGTATTTCCCAAGGTCTTGGAGTCTGGAGGCTACACAAAGCAAGATCTGACAATAGGCTGGGGTTCTAGCTCAGTAGCACTGGCTTTCAACCTCTAATCGTATCCTGTGGATGTCTCTATCAGAAAATCAGAATCACAAATCTTTAGAAAATTGCTTCTTCTTAGGAGTACTTCCCCCAACTCCCACCACTGTTCCTTTCACAGGGAGAATTCATCAACTGATATACTATATGAATGCAGAGTATGATGAAATCATCCATCATTGGACATGCTTGTCATGTATGGTCATATTGAAAAACTACAGAAAAAGAAAACACCTGGCTAGAGCCTGCAGTATATCTGAGAGCCATTTTAGTCACATAGAGATCTTACTCGAAAGTGCTATTAGTGAAAAAGATCTTGGTTCAAGGTTCCTAGTATGGAAAAATGGAAAAGCCCACTAAATAGCTATTCCATGAACACTCTAAGGATAAGATTCACCCAACTTCATTCATAACGACATGCTAAGAGGCAGGTGCAAAGAATTGAACAACTTCACTAATTCAGGCAATGATATGAGTCTAGGGGTTGAGACAGAGGCAGTGTAAATGATTAGCATGTCCATGAGCAGCAAAAACCACAGAGTGTGACTACGCAGAAGGAAATGTTAACTTGAGGGATTCATAATCATTCTAATCAAAGCACAGGGAACCAATCACAGGAGAATGCTAGGACAGCATTTAAACAACCAAACAGCCCAGGAAAGGCTAAGTAGCATTATGTATTATTTTATAGTTTGATGAAAGAAGAGAAGGAAAATAGAAGACTTGATGGAGACCAAACAGTTGACCTCAAGTATTTAAAAGATTATCTTGTAGAAGAGGGAAGAGACTAGTTCCATTTGGTCCCAGAGGACAAAGATAAAAGCTATGGAAGGAAATTCCAAAGAGACAAATTTCAGTTTCCTATAAGGAAATAATTCCTAAAAGTTAAAGTGACCAAAAGTGAAATAGGTTGCCCAAGATGTGGTGTGTTCCTCCTTCACTGGAGGTCTTTAAGCAAGGACTGAATGATCACTTTTTGATTATAGAAGGGATTTTTGTTTCTATTGAATGGCCTCTGAGGTCCCTTCCAATTTTAGGATTCTGTGATGATATTACAGAAAAGCATATAAAGATAGTACATCCTTGCTAAACTGTGAATTCCATAAATACCTGGGGCCATGTCCTAAATACTGCATTTATCCAATTAATAAACACACATTTATTGATCATCTATTATGTGCTAGGCACTTGGTATACAAAAAGGAAAAGGAAACTATCACTGCCCTCAAGGAGCTTAGATTCTTTAGGAAGAAACTTGTACAATATAGACACAGATAAGTATGTACCAAATATATATATACAAAATAAATGCAAGGTAGTTTTGGGAGGAGGCAATAGCAATTGTAGGGGTAAGGAAAATCAGGAAAGGCCTTAGGTAGGTGGTGATATTTGAGCTGAGACTTGAAAGAAGCTAGAAATACCACAATTTCTTCAGTCATTTCCTAAAGGTCATATGATTTATTCCCAGGTCTTTGCCAATTTTAATTTTTTTTAATTTTTATTGATATGCTTTTATACCATTTTCATTTCCCAGCATATTTCTCTACTCATTTCTATTTAGATAACAATCACCTATAACAAAGAAGGGGGGAAAAGCAATTTAACAAAACTAACCCACACATCAACCAAGTCCAATATTATATGCAGTGTTTAAGACCCATAGTTCCCAGCCTCTACAAAGAAAAGAAGGAGGTTCTTTTTCACATTTCTTCTTTGGGGTCAGGCTTGGTCATTATAATGGCAAAGTTCAATTTTATTTCTTTTTTGTTGTTGTTCTTTCCAATCCTGTTGCTGAAATCATTGTTAGATTGTTTCCTTTTTTCTGTTTACCTCACTTTGCTTCCACTTGGATAAGTCTCCAACTGACCTACCCATTACATCATGCTTCTTTGTATTCTTCATACACTTGCTTTTTTATAACCCAGTAATACTCCATTATATTCATGTGCCACAATCTGTTCAACTGTTCCCCAAGGGTTATCTGCTTTGTTCCCAAATATATGCTACTACAATTTCAGAATATATGGAACCTCACTTTCAGGCTTTAATCTCCTTGGGGTATTGCCTGAGAGCTCTGATTCCAAGAATACAAGCATTTTAGCTACTTCCTTAAAATATTTCCAAATAGTTTTCCAGAATAGTTGGACCAATTCATACTTCTAATAATCATGTATAAGTATGCCAGCTGGAAAATACAAATTTTCAGAAGCAGAGGAAAGGAGGAAGTGCATTCCAGACATGGAAGAAAGCCTGTACTGAGGCACAGAGATGGAATGTCGTGCGAGGATCACCAAGAAACCCAGTATTACTGTAGAGTTCAGCAAGATAGGCTGGGGCCAGAATCTGAAAAGCTTTCAATGGCAAGCAGAAAAATCTGTATTGATTCTAGAGTCAACAAAGAACCACTGGAGCTTAGTGAGCATGTGACTGACATACTCAGATCTATACTCAAAAAATACTATTTTAATGACTGTATGGAGGTTGACATGGGCAAGAGAGAGACTTGAAGCAGATTAACTAGGAGAATACTACAAATGTAGTCCACACCATTGCTAAGAAAAAAGTATACAGGGGTGACTAAGTGGTACAGTAAATAGAACACCAACCCTGGAGTCAGGAGTACCTGAGTTCAAATCTGGCCTCAGACACTTAACACTTACTAGCTGTGTGACCTTGGGCAAGTCACTTAACCCCAACTGCCCTGCCTTCCCCCCTCCAAAAAGAAAAAAGTATATATAGGTAGTCTACAAAAATAATAACAAGGCTGCTCTCAGAGAATGACATATTTAAAGGTGGAAGGGACATTAACTGTCATCTGGTCCAACTCACTTTAAAGATGAGGAAACTGAAGTCTAGATTAAGTGATTTGTCCAAATTTTACAGATAGCAAGTAGCAGAGGTAGGACCTCTGTAAGGTAAAAGGAAAAAGTATGACCAACGTGCAGCCCCCAAACAGTCCCATTATATTATCCCTAGAACCTGGCAATGCTTTATACTACTCAGCACTTTAAAAGGGTTAAAAGTAAGCACTATAATATTTGAATTGAACTAAATTAACATGATACCATAGAGCACTTTTTAAAACATTTAGGCTTACCTCTGTTGGTTTTTTTTTTCTTTTTCAGAGCAAGAAACATTTTTTGCTCACTTTAAATCTTAGAATTAAAAACCTAATTCTTAGGAATTTCTAGCCTTGTCAACATGGAAACACCTCAGACCAAGCAGAGATGTGCTGGAGCCATTTCAAACAGGCTCTCCAGTTCATTGTTACTGGGTGCGTTTACAATTTGAAAATTGACAAATACAAATCAGGGCTTAAGATTTATTGCATTACTGATTGTTTAGATTTAAGAAAGTGATGGAAAAATGTTAATAATGCAGATTGAACTTAATAGTGTCTGCTTACATTTTTGCCTAGTGATCCAATTGTTACAGGCAGTCCAGGCAGTCCAATCATTCCTGCACCCAGCCCTCCTGACAAGACTGAGTTTTTCTCCTATTGCCCCTTTAATTAAATAGTGAGTAGCCTGGGCTCCTTGTTATTAGCCAGGACTGCTCTAAATAGTATTTCTGATAGAAAGTACCTTCCTAAAGAAAGCACAATCCAAAAACCACTCTTGTCTTTCCTGGAATCCATTATATTGCTTTCTTCCCAAAAACAGGAAAGAGAAAGAAACAAATATACATGGTGGTTAACTTTATTCTCATTTTTTTTAACTCTGGTCACTGTCTTTTTTAGGGCTCTCTTGACAATTAAATTATTCTTTCTCTGCAGGTGTGTTCAGAAAAGCTAAAGATTGTCGTTTCACAGAATAGCCTATCAAAATACCTGAAGATTATTGTGCATAGTATTTCTTATACTAGTCTAAACCCTGCCAGATTTTTTTTCCAACCTGTTTCAGACATTTTCAACAAATGAACTTTTCCCTCACTCCCAACATCTTAAATACATTTGAAGAGAAATATCTACCATCATCCTACTTGATTTAATATTAAATCAAAAGAAGGCAAGGAGAATATGCATTCCTGTACATCACTTTTCTACACAGCCTTTTTCCCTAAGAGTTTTTTTCACTCCATATACTAACTAGGTCTGATGCAGCAACCTTATATCATTCAGCACCTTAAATCATAGGAAAAACCCAATGGCTACTTAACAGGTAGCTAATAGCTAACATTTATTTACTACTTACTGTGCTAGGGACTTTACAATCATTACCTGGTTTGATGCTCACAACACCCTAGGAAGGTAACTACTATTATTATTCCCATTTTCTATAAGAGGGAACTGAGGCAAATAGAAGTGAAGTGACTTGCCCAAGGTCACACAAATACTTAATAGTGGTATTTTACCTAGAAAATCAGAGAGTTAGACTAAAAGAATCCTAAAGTCCTATCCAGTTCTAAACCTAAGATCATTCTTGAACCGGAATTAAAGAAAGAAGAGGTGATTTGTGATTTCAAATACAGAGATAAATGTTCTTCTTACTGGTTTAGTCCCTACTCCACCACATTCTACCCACCCTACCCCACCCCATTCCACTCTACCCCCTCCACCCACCCCTGGGAAAAATGTTCTTCTACCTGCACACTGAGACTGACCTTCAAATTCAACCCTGATATTTGTTCCTAATTAAAATGCAGATGCCACTCAAAGAGAATAACACTTTAAGGTGCTGTCAATCATTCATACCTTAGTGTGAATTAGGGATCTGAGAACTCTTTTGACCCCAAAAGTGGGGAAGAAAAAGTATAAGGTTACCTGGAAAACAAAGGGAGTAGAAGAACCATGGGAAATGGAGAGCATGCAGAACAACGTCCCCATCCCCTAATTTATGTTTCAACAATTTTATCTTGGGCTAATCCTGCTTTGCTTAGTAAACCTGAAGACATTTCAGACACAAACAAAAAAAAAAAAAACCAAAATTTTGTCTGAATAATAAGTAAAGCATCTGAACAAAGGGGAAAAATTTTAAAAAAGAAAGTTCTGCAGTGCTTATCCCCATTTCCTTTAAGAAACATAATTTTTGCTTATAATAATATTTTGAAAAGATGATACTACTTGTACACTTCTATATTTGATCTTGTCCCAACTTCAAGATAGGAAAAATGAGTAAAACCTCTTTTAAATAGTCAGGAGAAAAGGAAAACACAATCTCAGTATCTCTCTCTCTCTCTCTCTCTCTCTCTCTCTCTCTCTCTCTCTCTCAGCAAATCAATCTTCCTTTTATTTTCTTTTTACCACAGTAACTATGACTTATTATTTCAAAAACATTACTGCTCAGTAAAGAGTATAACACTTCCTATTTCTGAGTCTTCACTCTCTTACAGTAATTTATTTGAGAGTAAAAATTTTACTTTCACCTCATGACAGCCAAAGAAACACTCATCACAGAATCACATAATTTTGAAGTAGGAAGGGATCACACAAGTCACCTAGATCAAAAGCACCAAGTTCCCCTCTCTCCTCAATTTACTGATGGGCAACCTGAAGCAGGACATCAGATTTTTTTCCAGATAAGCTCCAAATGGATACATGATCTAGATATGAAAAATTACATCATAAACAAATCAGAGGAACAAGGAAGAAATTACCCATCAGAATTATGGATGGGGGGAAAGTTCATGACCTAACAAGGGATGGAGAGGATCACAAAAGATAAAATGAACAATTCTGATTACATAAAATTAAAAAGCTACAACACCAAAAAAAAAAAAAAATCCAATGCAGCTAAGATTAGAAGGGAAATAGTTAATTGGGGGAAATCTTTGTAGTGAGTTTCTCTAATAAAGGTCCCATTTCCAAAATATGTAAAGAACTGATTCAAATTTATAAGAATAAGAGCCACTTGCCAATTAATAAATGGTCAAAGGATAAGAAAGGATATGTCAAGGTAAGAAATCCAAGTTTTACATGTCCAAATGAAAAAAAAAGTCGAAAATCATTAATAATTAGAAAAGAATGTGCAAATTAAAGCAACTCTTAAGTTTCCACCTCACACCCATCAAGTTGGCAAAGTTGAGAAAAAAAGGAAAATGACAAATGTTGGAGGAAACCAGGCACACTGATACAATGTTGCTGAAACTATAAATTGGTCTAGTTATTCTGAAAATCATGGAACCATATCCAAAAAGTTACTAATTTTGCATACCCTCTGACCCAAAGATACCACTGCTAGACCTACACTCCAAAGAGATCAAAGAAAGATGAAAAGATCCTATTATGTACAAATTATATGTAGCACTTTTGTAAATAATAGTAGCTCTTATCGTATTAGCAAAGAACTGGAAAATAAGAGGGTGTGTGTCCATTGGGAAATTATGGTATATAAATGTAGTGAAATGCTATTGTCCTATAAGTGATTAAAAAGACAATTTCAAAGAAACCTGGTAAAATGTGTGTGAATTAACAAAGAGTAAAGTGAGCAGAACTAGGAGAATAATTTATACCATAGCATCAACAATGTGAAAATGAACAATTTTTAGAGACCAAAGAACTCTGATCAACACAATGATCAACTATGATTTGAAAGAACCAATGACAAAAAATTCTATCCACCTCCTGTGAGAGAGAGGTATTAGACTAATATCCAGATTAAGATACACATTTTTGGACATAGCCAAAATGGAAATTTTATTTGCTTGACTATATTTCTTACAGGATTTTGTTTTTCCTTTTTCTTGTCAAGGACAGGGGGAGGAAATTGGGGAGATAGGGAGAAAAAAGTAAATAAACGCTTGACTATTAAAAAAAAAGAAATGGCATTTTTTAAAGCAGATATTGTAACACAAACCTGAATGTGTATAACATATCACAAAATAAGGAATTTCACCCAACAACAAAAAAAACAATCTTGCCTCACCAAAGCATCCCTCAAGATCAACAAGGATCTTTTATAGTTTGCTTGAATGAAAAGAACAATTTTGTCATTATCTTCTTGTAAAAAAAAAAAAACACAGAATTTCAAAGGATACATAATGCTACTATAGTAAAAAGAAAATCAAATGAAGAAAACATTTAATTGGCCTTGGTTTCTGAGAATTCAAAGCTGAGAAAATTATTAATGGGAAGTTACTTAAATAGTGTATACAAAGGTAACACTGAAGAGTTAAAGCTCTCAATTCAACATTAATAATCCACCGACTTCATTTAGCACTGGACATTCCAGAAGGACTAACACCTCTGTGAAGGACTGTTGATCCCTTTTCAGGGCTGTTTTCCACTTTTGGTGTCCACTTGGCACTCAACTCTCACCTATGGCTCAAAGAAACTGTAGCATGTATAGCACCCATACCTTGGTAAAATCTGTTTTGACAGATGGACTAAACTAGATTGAGGGTAACTGACAGGCCTCAAATTAGTAGGTATGTTAGGGTAGAAGGGTGGAGTTTCCAAGCATATGAAGATTCCCCCAGTAAAATGGGTGGGTAAGAGCAATGTTCCAACAGCCATGAAGGTATCTGAAGAAGGTGCTATGGAGCACCTAAAACTTGGTCAAATATCAAAGATGCCAAGGTCATCTACTGCATCCTGGGTCACTGTCAGATAACCGGACTTTCGCCTTGACCCTGGAGACTTCAGTGACTCTGGAAGACAGCGAGGTTGACAACTTTGTACAACTCTGCCTCACTTAAATCCAATTCATGCTCGAGCCTTTAAGACACCATCCCATAAAGTCATTATTCTTCAAAACAAAAGACAAGCAACTTCTTCAACCCTCAGTGTGCAAGGCATGAAGAAATCACTATTAAGTTTGCTTTAAAAATTGCTGTGTTCAGGTGTTTTGATCTGGAATCAAAGACTCGATACCTTTAAGAACTGTCCCTGGAAAGAAGCTACAAAAGATTAGCAAGAGCCAAGTAATAAAATGGAGATAAGATCCTAGATTGAATAAACACTAACAAGGTCTCTCACCAGAAGGGAAAGTTAGAGCAAGGGTTACTCCTTTAAAAGGAAGGTGTTAAGAAATCAATTAAAGGTATAATAAGTAAATAGGAACAAGACTAAACAAACTAAGTACAATCTAGAAGGCCAGAGGCAGCTCCATAGGTGAGAAAAGGTTTGATTAAACTTTGATGATATAAAGTTCAATGAAAAGAGTACTTATACGTTGGTGGTACTTTGAGGTTGTGTCTGACTTGCATATCATGTTTCTAAGCAGAAATTAGAACTCAAAATGCTAGTTGCTAATTTAAGTAAAATTTTTATAGATAACAAATACAAGTGGATCATATGCCATGTACATGCAACTCAGTTACCTATATTTGTGCAAAATCAAAGCTCTGAATTTTGAATACTTCAATTAATCTGTGATCTCATCAAAAAGGCTATTACTTCCAATTGTAAATCATGCCTGCCCTCTTATCCTGTGCAACGATTTTCTTTATGCCTAGCCATAATGCTCGAAGCCTTCCTGTAGTTCTCTTAACTCTATCTGGAGTATCAATGAAGCACTGTGGTTCATTAGTTATCTTTTACTCTCAATCATTTAACATCATAAATTTCTCTAATGATATCTTTTCCATTCTCTGAACCCTCAAACCAATAAATAAACTATGAATAATAAATACCATATGTGCTCAAACGTATTTGTGTGCATACTGTTTTGGTGTGTTGGAGAGGGCACTGAAGAACTGAGAATTAGGAGACCTGGGTTGTTCCTTTCATGATTCTTCTATTTAACTTTTCTAGGATTTAATTTCCTTACTTTTACCTTGTAAAATCAGGAGACTGAGCTAGACAATTTCTAAAGTCATTTCACATTTTATGACTATGAGCTGGTGCAACTATTAATCAGGTACAGTGCCTAAGAAAAATTATTTTCAGTGATCTTATCAACTCCCACTGATTCAATAGTCATCTCTATGCAGATAATTCCCAATTCTACATATATAGCCCTCATCTCTCCCCTAAATTCCAGTTCCACATCTCCATGTACCTACTAGAGATTTTTATCTGAATGTCCCACAGGTATCTCAATCTCAACATGTCCAAAACAGAGCTGATTATCTTTCCTCCTAACTTCCCTAATTCTGCCAAGGCCACCACCATTCTTCCATTCACCCAGGTTCCCAACCCTAGAACTCATCCTCAACTCTTCACTCTCCTCCCTTCCCACACCACCCCCACATCCAATCAATTGTCAAGTCTTATTCACCCTCCTAAGTTCTTACTCTTGGAATTCTCCCACTTCTTTTCAAGACTCAACTGCTCCCTCCTTCAAATGGCCCCTCCTAATTCCCCCAGTGATTACTTTGTTAACTTCCCCCAATCCCAACATGTTGCATCTATGTTGTATTTACTTATCTGTAAGCATAGTGTAACCTCACACCTACTAAATGTAATTCCTTGAGGCAATTCATTTTTGTATTTATATTCACACACACACCTGCCACATAGTAGGCATATATTAAATGCTAGCTAAGTTGACATCTAAAGCTCCTTTACCAGTAAAAACTGTGTTTCTAAGGAGTAGCAGCACACACATAACAGAAAATCTTCCCTCCCTGTATAGGCAGTATATTTTAAATGTCTAGAATTTATAAAACATGTTTAGAACAGTTAACAAGAATATGCTGCCAGCTTCTCTTCCCTGAGTAAATTCCATGAAAACTATTTAAAATACGGAATTCAATAGTACTAAAGCACAAATAGTAGTGTTTACTACTACCATTGTTAATACCCTTCTTTGTATCCCAAGATCTAGTGGGTTTTTGCCTTTCTTTATATCCCCAGTGCTTAGCACAGTGCTTGGCATATAGTTATGTGCTTTACTTAAATAAATGTTCACGACTGAGGAACTACTCTGACCTTCTGAAGTCTATCAGTATTATCTAGAGTACACTATACTCTAAGGGCCAATTCCACCTATGGGTACTAAGAATTCTCTCAGAACTCATAAAAGGTCAAGTTTTAATTTGGCAGACAAAGTAACCCAACAGGCAGTGCAACCCAATGCAGCTCAAACAACAGCCTGGAACTTGAGACCCCTAAACCCAACTAAGAAAAAGAACAGGTAGAAGAATCCCAATATTCACAATCTACCAACAGTAAAAACATAACTTTCCTATCAAAGATGCCATGATAAAACTGAAAGGGCACAAGTCTTTAAGTAAAGGTACCTATATCCTCCAATAACATGAAACTAAAACGTTACATGCTGGAAGGAAAGACCAGACAGTTTTAAGAATCTAAAGAAAGAAACTCCTTTGATACAGCTTACAAATAATCACTTGAAAGTGTTATGATGCAGACAGAAAACAGAGTATCCCATAGTAGTAGCTACTGTTTTGAAATGTTCACACCGAGGAGTTAGAGCTATGTTGACATGGTTGGAAGGACCCTTCATGTATAAAGTCCAAATGTCCACCTTAATCTGGAGTGGTGTTTCCGCAAAGCTCACCCTAAATAAAGGGTTGCCAATTGAGCAGCTGATGAAACCCTGGCTCTTGCTTATTACCAATCTTCTAAGTACCGAATTTGAGGTCCTCCAATATAACCCAAAGCTGCACTCAGTTATTCTTTTGACTCTTGTGCTTTTTTCCTACAAACAGGCCATTTAAGCTGCAAATGTCCAGATAAAGTAAAGAAACAAAGGAGTTCAGCAAGCTAAAACTAAGTTATAAATTATAAAGCTCATTGTCACTTTATTGTTCCTCTTTAAGTACATTTCTTGTCTCCCCAAAGGGACTACCGGCCCTTCAAAAGGCCTTTACGATGCCTACCTAGCACTGTGTGCCCCATACCTACAACAGGCATTCAATAAATATTTGTTAACGATCATGCCAGAGGGCCTAATTCCAAGACCAAAGTAAGGAACTTAACAATGAGGCATACACCTGATCTCCAACCCCACAGCTTTTTTCCTTTTAGGGGCTCCGAACTCTGGGTCACTCTAACTGCAAGTCTCTTGTTTTCTCTCAAGACTCGATGACCGATAACCATTTCCTCTGCCAGGGCCTGCCTCCTTCACCTGCCCTCTGCCAGGACCTGCCCCATTCACCCCTTCAGCACTCGCTGCAGATTGTCTTCTTTCGAAGCTGCTTCCTCCATGCAACATCAGCCCGGCTCATCACCGCTCCGGGACCGAATGCACCATGGAGTCTCCAGCGCCGCCGCGTTCTCGAGTGGCAAAGAGCAGCTTGCAAACCTGGCACGGGGCGTTCTGGAGAGATGGAGAGGGTGGGAAAGGAGGGGACCCTCCCCTTTCCCGAGGCTGAGCATATATTGCAGTTTGCTCTCGTATCGCTCCCCCTCCAGCTCCATAATCAGCTCCGGTCAGCGACCCGGCAGCTGCACCGGGCACTCGAGGTGCTGCCTTTCTGGCATGGCACGCCGCAGTTAGCACCGGCCCGGTCCCGGCCCCGCACGCTCTCCTGGGGCACCGTCGAGCACCCCTCCCCCTCGGGCCCCGGTACGGACCCGGGGTCCCCAACACTAACAGCAGCCCCTCTCCCGCGCGGCGCTGAGCCCGCCCGCTGGGGGCCGGTCCAGGCGGGATCCGGGGTCCGCTAGTTCCCGGACCGGAGCTCGTGCCCGCAGGGACCCCAGCAGGCTGCCAGGTTACCGGGCTGCCTTCCCTCGGGGGCACAGCAGGCTGCCCTCACCCCACTCTCTCGCCCTCCTCCTCCGCCGCCGCCCCCCAGTAGTACTCACTTCCCGGGGGTGGGGTGGGGGTGGGGGTCTCCGGCGGCGGCAACGGGAGCCTCCTCCTCCTCTTCCTCTGTCCGCTGCCCGCGGCGGGCGACAGCAGCAGCAGCAGCAGCGCCCGCTCAGGCCCCGGAGCCGCCCCCGCGCCTGAACGTGAGCAGCCGCCCGGCTCGCACCGCTTTCCCTAGCCCCGAGCGCGCTCCCGAGCGCGAGGGGAGGGGAAAGGGGGGAAGGGTGTTGGGGTGATGGAGGCGCGCAGCAGGGAGGGGGTGACGACGGCGCGCGCGGCTCACCGCCTCGCCCGCGCGAGAACAGGCACGGGGCGGGGGCGGGGCCTCGCGCGCGGAGCTTGACTACGGTTCTTTGGAGCCCTTCCCCCTTCAGTCCCTGCGGAGCTCGGCAGGCTGCGGGCCGTCCAGGGGGTCCTGGAGCTGGGGACCACCCGAGAAGTTTCTCTTCAGGCGATTCTTCAGGCCCTTAGAACAAAAATGCCACCTGGAAGAGGGGCATCATTGGGGATAGCAGTCCCTTGTTAGCGGGAGCTCGAGTCCCTGCCCCGAAGGTGGGGAAGCAGAATTTCACCCCGAGAGGAGGCTTATTTCTGCCTGTACTGGTCGAGGAGGAGGCGGAGTGGTCTTGTGCATGGAGCTAAAGACTTGCATTTACTGTGTCCTGGGTCAGTCATTTAACCACTCTGACCCTCAGTTTCCTTGTCTGTGAAATAGGACTAATTACCCACCTTCCTAGTTGGTTGTGAAAATCAAGAGATAATGTATCTTGTGAAGCCAACGTGCCATAATGTCATTAGTGTTGAAAGGGTGATACATCTATGTGCCTGAGGTCACTTTTATCTTCACGTGGACTAGAAGAGGTGACTTTTTTTGATAATTGAAGCTTAATTCCTTTAAAACACACTAAGTGGTGGTTTTAAAATATACGTTTTATTTATGTTACATTATAATTATATAAATATGAGACAATGTGACCCAGCCTTCAAACCATGGAAGACCTGCATTCAAGTGGCTATATGACTCAGGGCAAGTAACTTAATCTCTCAGTGCACTAGGCAACTCTCTTAAAAGAGATCATAAATTACAGAGAAGATAATGAACTGAATTGATAGAGGGAGTTTTCTCACCCGGGGAGTTTCCTTATACCTGTGAAATCACAGGTCTAGTCGGATTCGCTGTATACTTTTATATTCATAAAACGTCCCTCACCTTTATACTCCAGCTAGAGCATGACCCTTTAGACTATGCTTAAAACTGAGCCGATTTCTCCTGACCACTTTTAGTTGACTGCTTATGCTCAGGTTTAGCATGGGCGAAGTCTGGGTTCAGGGATCATGCAACAATACTGTGGTCCCAATCGTGGCAGCAAAGGAGATGTATGCTTCGAAAAAGAATTGGCTACTGAGCCAGAAAGAACCACCCCCATCCCACCCGGAGCACTGCTTTTCCAGTTTGCCAAGAATGACATGTTCTGTGAGGCTTTCTCTTTTCGAGGGGTACATTCTTCCCCCCAACTTATCAGAGTCTCTTGTTTCAGTGAAGCTAGAGCATGTGTTTGTCTAAGGGAGCATGGATGGGAATCTCAAGGCCTTGGCTGCCTCTTTCGCTTTTTTGTTCATTCCCTTAGCCTAAGTGGCCAAACAGTAATCTTGAAATGGACATTTCAGGGTTTGGAGGCATCTTCATGAGTCTGATAGGTCAAGAGATCTGGCATCTCATAGTTGAAACTGATGAGAATAGGGAATTTTCTCTTAACTATTCCTTCCTCAGAGAAGGTAACCACCAACAGTAGGAAAAACTCAAGCCCTGGCTTGTTTTGCTAGAGAACTGTGCCTTTAAGAAATTGTTCAAAGAGGGCAGAGTCAAGGTGAACATTAAATGATTGTTTAGCAGTTCCACAAAATGTTTCATGGTTTAATTTTTTAAGTAACAACCTCCTGAGAGAGTAGAATAGGAGTTATGAGTTACTGTGTCATATTTTAATGAGTTGCTGTAACATTTTAAGTCTTTGACAGTGTACATTTATGAGTTTTGTAGTTTGAGCATTTCTTTTGTGGAGAGGAAATAAAGGGCTGTCCTCTAATTAAGCAACATTGTACATATAGTAACTGTCTGATCTCTTTTGGGGAGACTGTACACATGAGCCAAACCTAAGTTTTAATTAATTTTCCTGAGGTTTTTCAGAATAGGGACATAACAAGCAAATGACTTTAACTTTTAAAAAGCCAGATCCCTCTCTTCAGAGTACAGGTTACCCCAAGACAAAACGTTGTGGATACTTTAAGTGATCTACTTGCTGTCTAGAGGACTCTCAAAATCTTGCTGATTCTATGGTGCTTAGCTTTCCTTATAGTCCAACATATACTGCTACTGGAAAAACCATGGCTTTGATTATATGGACATTTGTTGGCAAGGTGATATCTCTGCTTTTTAGTAAGCTGTCCACATTTGCCATCACTTTACTTCCAATGAGCAAGCATCTTTTAATTTCATGACTGTAGTTGCTATCTACAGTGATCTTTGAGCCCAAGAATATAAAATCTGACATTGCTTCTATTTCTTCTCCCTCTATTTGCCAGGAATGATGGGAACAGTTGCCAAGATTTTAGGGGTTTTTTGTTAAGTTACATATATGTTAAGCCAGCTTCTATACTCTCCTCTTTCACCCTCATCAATAGCCTTCTTCATTCTTCTTCACCTTCTGCCGTCAGAATAATATCATCTACATATCTGAGATTGTTGCACTTTCTTTTGGTAACCCTAATTCTGGCTTTTGATTGATTGTAATGAGAACCCTGCCCCCTTATAGGCTGAATGTAATCACATGGAGCCTGTGATGGAGGGAATTTGCTAAAGGGTACAGGAGAGCCCACAGGAAGCTTCCCTGCTGTGAAGATAAACCCTGCACCCTGATAGGCTGAATATATGGAGCCTGTGGTGGGAGGAGTTTGTTGAAGGGAAGCAGAGCCCACAGGAAGCTGGTCAGAGCTAGCCAGATGATGGGGGAGAGAAGAGACTATCTCAGGCAAATCAGATAGGCTTGTGAGTAGATATTGATCTTGTATTGGTTTGTGGGAAGGCTGAAGGAAGTTGTGGCTCTCAGGGTTATTATGGCTTCTTAATACCTTTGGTACTATGATGGAATCGGCTTACTGGTTTGGGGATTCGGTTTTCTAGTGTCTGAATAAATGCTTCAGTTCTATCCTCTATCTGGAGAGTTTGGTATATTTGTGATCAAACATCATGTGATACAGTCGTGGTTTCTATCACTTCTATAAATATTGCATTGATGCTACATTCATTTACCTGGCATTTCACATGATATATACTCTGCTTAAAAGTTAAATAAATAAGGTGACAAGGTACAGGTTTTTGTACTCTTTCCCAATCTTAAACCAATCTGTTGTTCCATGTTTTGCTCAAACTGTTGCTTCTTGGCCTGCGTACAGGTTCCTCAGGAGACAAGTAAGATGATGTGGTACTCCCATCTCTTTGAGGACTTGCCACATTTTGTGGTGAGCCACACTCTCAAAGGTTTTAGTGTAGTCAATGAAGCAGAAGTAGATGGGTTTGTTTTTTTTTTTTCTGGAATTGCCTTGTTTTCTCCATAATCCAGCGAATGTTAGCAATTTGGTCTCCAGTTCTCTTGCCTCTTTGAAAACCAGTCTGCACTTCTGTTAATTTTCAGTTCACATATTACTCAAGCCTAGCTTGCAGAATCTTAAGTATAACCTTGCTAATATGTGAAATGAATGTAATTGTTTAGTAATTTGAACATTCCTTGGCATTGCCCTTCTTTAGGATTGGGATATAAACTGATTTTTTAATCCAGTGACCACTGTTGAATTTTCCAAATTTGTCAGCATATTGAGTGAAGCACATTTTTTGGATTTTTAATTAGCCCAGCTGGAACTGGGTCATCTCCACTAGAGCCTTATTGCTTACAATGCTTCCTAAGGCCCACTTGACTTAATTCTATGGGATATGTGGCTCCAGATCAGTAACCACTATTGTGATTATCAGTGATGTTAAAATATTTCTTGGATAGCTCTGTATATTCTTGCCACCTCTTTTTAAGTTCTTCTACTTCTGTTAATTCCCTCCATTTTTGTCTTTTATAATGCCCATTTTTGCATGAAATATTCCCTTGATACCTCTAATTTTCTTGAAGAGATCTCTTGTCTTTCCCATTCTGTTGTCTTCTTCTATTTCTCTGTATTGCTCATTTAAGAAAATTCAATTTCTCCTTGCTATTCTCTGGAATTCTGTATTCATTCAGTTGAGTATATCTTTCCCTTTCTCCTTTACTTTTCTCTTTCCTTCTTTCCTCAGCTATTTGTAAAGCCTCAACCAGATAGCCATTTTCCTTTCCTGTTCTTCTTTTTCTTTGGAATGTCTTTTGTTGCTGCTTCCTATATAATATTGCAAACCTCTGTCCATAGTTCTTCAGGTATTCTGCCAGATTTAATCCCTTAAATCTATTCATCACCTTCATTTTATATTTATAAATGATGTTATTTGGGTGATACATATATGGTCTGATGATTTTCCCTATTTCTTTCAATTTAAGTCTGAATTTTGCAATAAGAACCTCATGATCTGAGCCACAGTCCACTCCAGATCTTCTTTTCACTGACTGTATAGAGCTTCTCCACCTTTACCTGCAAAGTATGTAATCAAAATGATTTTGAGACTGACCATCTGGTGGTGTTCTTGTGTGGCTTTTGTGTTGTACCTTTTGGGTTGTTGAAAAAGAGTATTTACTATGACCAGTGAGTTATCTCAACCAAACTCTACTAGTATCTTCTCTACTTGCTTGTTATTTCAGTTATCTTTTTATTTCCTACTTTAGCATTCCAATCCCTTATGATGAATTGATATTTTTTATCTTATTTCTAGATATTGTAGGTCTTCATAGAACTGAACAACTTTGGCCTCTTCGGTGGTTGGAGCCTAGACTTATATTACTTTGATGCTGAATGGTTTGCCTTGGTTTCAAACAGATAACATTGTCATTTTTTAGATTATATTCAAGTACTGATTTTCTCACCCTTTTATTATGAGGGTTTCTCCATTTCTTCTAATGGACTGCTTGCCCACAGTAGTATTTGTAATGATTACATGAATTAAATTCTCCCATTCCTATCCATTTAAAGTTCACTGATACTCAGGATGTTGGTGTTTAATCTTTCCATCTCCTGCTTGACCACATCCAGTTTACCTTGGATCATAGATCTTACATTCCAAGTTGCTATTCAATATTGATCTTTACAGCATCAGACTTTCATCACCACACACATGCACAAACATCCACAGCAGAGTTTCCTTACAGCTTTGGCCAAGCAGCTTCTTTCTTTCTGGAGCTACTTGTAATTGTCTTACTCTCTTCCCCAGTAACGTGTTGGACACTTCTGACTTGAAGGGCTCATCTTTCAGTGTCATAATCTCTTTTATCATTTTCATATTTCTCATGGGGTTTTCTTGGCAAAAATACTGGAGTGGTTTGCTATTTCCTTCTCCAGTATATTACCCTTTGTCAGAACTCTTCACTATGATCTGTCCATCTTAGATAATCCTGCATGGCATAGCTCATAGTTTCATTGACCTAAGCAAATCTCTCCACCGCAACGAGGATGGGTAATACACATCTATTAAGCATTTAATATGTACCAGGCACCATGCTAAGTACTGGAGATACAAAGAAAGGCAACAAACAACAAAGTCATAACTTCTAAAAGAGCTCGCTTGCAATGGGAGAAACAACATGTAAATAATTATGAACATATATGATATACAGAGTATGAATGGAATGTAATCTCTCAAGGGGAAGGGAATAGTAATAGAAAGGAAGTAAAGGCCTCTTGTAGAAGGGGAGATTTGAACTGAATTTTCAAGTCAGGCAACCTAGGAAATGGAGGTGAAGAGGGAAAGTATTCTAGGCATTTCTGATAAAAAAGAATGCATGTTGTCAGTAGAGTGACAAAAGCATGTGAAGGATCAGCAAGCAGGCTAGTGTAGCTAGAAGAGGGTGCAAAGAGGAAAGGGAAGTGTGAAAAGACTGTAAAAGTAAGAAGGGTCTTCCTATTTTTGTTGTGAAGGACCTTAAATGGCCACAGAGGATTTTACATTTGATCCTGGAGATAAAAAGGAGGCACATAAGTTTATTGCGTATAGGAATGACAAGCCTGTGTTTTAGGAAAATCACATTACCAGCTAAATAAAAGATGGGTTGGAGCAAGGAGAGACTGGATTGAGGTAGAAGGCTAAAGTAATAGTAGTCTAGGCAAGAAGTGATGAGGGGTTGTACAAGGGTAGTAGCTGTGTGAGTTTAGAAAAAGAGGATATATGGAAGAGCTATTGTAATGCTAAAAATAAGATTGGGTAACATATTGCACATGTGGAGTCAGTGAGAATGGGTAGTGAAGGATAACACCAAGGTTTAGATTCTGGGAGAATGAAAGTGGCCTTGACAGTAAAAAGGGAAGTTGGAAAAAGGAAAGGGTTTTGGAGGAAAATAATGAGTTTTGTTTTGGACGTATAGGGTTTGAAGAGCCTATAGAACACCCATATCCTATGTCCAAATCTGTCCTTATTTGGTTATGAAGAACAGGCGCTCAGGAGATAGACTACAGATGAATACATAGATCTGGACATCATTTGCTTAGAGATTATAATTTAATCCATAGGAATTGATGTAATCATCAAGCAAGGGAGTATAGAATGAAATGAGAAGAGGGCACAGGACAGAGACTTGAGAGATGCCCACATCCCTCCTAGTGGGAAAATGAAGCAAAGGAGATGAAGGAGAAGACAGATGAGCAAAGAATCAGAAGAGAACAGTAACATGAAAACCTAGACAAAAAAGTGTAATACAGAAGTAAAAGGTCATCAACAGTATCAAAGATTGGAGAGAGGTAAAGAAGGATCAGGATTTTTTTTTATATTTAGCAATTAAGAGATCATTGGTGACCTCAGCGAGATCAGTTTCAGTTAAATAATGAGATCCAAAGCCAGATTGCAGAGGGTTTACAGGTGAGTGGGAAAAAAGGAAAAAAGGTGCCAAGTGTAGATGTCTTTCTCAAGTTTAGCCAAAAAGAAGAAAAAAATAGTCCAGTAGCTAATGAGGATGGATAGATGAAGTATTTTTTAAAGATGAGGGAGAAATGGGTGGGCTTACAGGCATCAGTGAGGGAGGCAGTAAATAGGGGGAGATGTGAAGATTTTAGAGATAGTAGGGTGTTGGTTGGGGAAGTCTCTTGAAGAAAACAAGGATGGCATCAAGAGTGTATTTAGTGATGTTTACCTTGCCAAGGAGAAAGGTCATGTCTTCCTGTGTGATGAGGTGAAGGAGGAGTTAATAGGGAAAGATGTCTGAGTGATATGAGATGAGGGGGAAGGAAGAAGAAGAAGCTCTTAATGAACATCCCAATTTTTTTTTTAGGTAAAGTATGTTTTGGTGAAGTTTTTTAGCTGAGACAGTAGAAGAAGTATTTACAGTGGGAGGCCTGAAGAGGGATAAAAAAAAAAGGTTGCATAGCTGTTGTAGTGAGCAAGGTAGTGAATCTGTTCAAGTTAAAAATTGTTTGCTTTGCTGTGGTGAGGGCCCAGTTGAAATTGTGAAGTAAAAATTTGTAGTGGATTCAATCAGCATGGTATCTTGTGATTTTCTGCAGCTCAATTTAGCAGCATGCAAATAAGGATAAAGAAGGCAGATAGGTAAGTAATCCAAGCTTAGGGTTTGACTAGGTATGATTGATTTGACTAGTTAGAGAAAGTATAAATTTGAACTAATTTACCAGTGGATCAAGATAGTTAAAAAAGATAGTGTAGCCAGTGAAAGGATGATGACCTTTCAAAGGACTGAAGGAAGGAGGGACTAGAGGGAACAGTGAGAATGAAGAACTGTATTAGGGGGTCATAAGAAACAGAAAAAGATGTAATGACAAAATGTTGTGATCAGATAAAGGAATTTTGGAATTCATAAATGTGAAAGAGGAACACTTGTGGGTAATGGTCAGATCAAGGACATAATCATCTCTGTGTATAGCTGAAGTGAAGCAGAAGAATAATGCATAGAAATTGAGTAGATTGAGAAATAAGGAAATAAAAGTAATTGAGGGAGAATCAGGTGGTATACTGAAGTCCCCTAATATGATAGTAGGAGTTGAGATGAAGAGAAAAATAATAGTCAATCATTAAACTCATTGAGAAAGGAAGAAAAATGTCCTGGGGTCCTGATAGACAATGGTTATCAAGATGTGGGTTGGGCAATAAAATGTGAATATAAAGGAAAAGAAATTGCTGACTGATGATGGTAGAGGGATAGTAAGGAAGTAGTCATGAAGAGCAAAGGATATTTTGAGCTCTCTGCCGCATGCTATGAATACAGGGGGGCTTAAGAGAAAATGCAGTCAGTATTAGAAAGGGCAAACAAGATCCTCATAGAGGAACTATATCTTAGTAAGGGCCAAAAAAAAGAAGTAAAAAAGGACAAGACATGAGGTAAAAGTTTGTTACTTATAGAGTAGACATTGTAGGGAGCACAATGGAAGAGATAAGCAGATCTGGAGTCAGACATTAGGGGAATATGGTTGAAGAGGATGGGAGTGAGGGAGCCAGTGGTTGGGGAATGTATAGGGTTTGTACTTTGAGGATCAAGGGGTTTAAAATCATTGTGATAAGAATAATATGAAGAGGTACAAACCCACTAACCATTGAGGAATGAATCTAGATGATTTATCAGTGGTTAAAGAGAGGTCATTCAAGAGAAATAGGTGGGGACAGAGCCAAGATGGTGGCATAGAAGCAGGAAAACTCCATGGCTCCCCCCCACAACCATCTCAAATACCTATAAAATATGACTCTAAACAAATTTTAGAGCTACAGAACCCACAAAGTGACAGAGAGAAATAAATCTCCCACTGAAGGCAGCCAACAGGCAGACAAGAAGGGTTCATTGCAGCACGCTGGGAGCCAAACCCAGCTCCACATGAACCTGCAGTTTTACCTCTACGGCGGCCCTGATCAGCAGGTGCAACAGACTTTGGGAGAGTGGATCACCAGCAACACTGATGGTTTCCAGAATTATCAACCCATGTATGCCAAAGAAAAAATGAGAGGTCAGTGTAGAACTCTGTTAGAATTGGGGAGGGTTGGAGGAGCTGGTCCAGCCCCTGCCCCCAGGGCTAGAAGTGGCTGAGGTGCAGTAGCCCTGTAGGTACCTCCACATGGCTGCTTTATAGCTCCTGGACTGCAGATTGCAGGGTGACCAAGTGACCATTCAGAGGGTAATCACTCTTGCTTTTACCTTCCTGGATCTGGATCACGGTCTTGGGTGGTGATCCTGAGATGTGTGACCAATGAGCCAGAGTTTGTGGGGGCTATAGAGACGGCACCCTCCTAATAGCTCCAGCAGCTGTGAAAACCCCAGCGATTTGGGACAAAGCTCTCCCCTCTGGAAGCGGAGTTCTACTGTGGCAAAGAGCTCAAAGGTCAAGTAATTGAGTGGCAACATGAGCAAGCAAAGCAAACGTAGCAATCCAACTTTAGATTCCTTTTTTGGGGACAAAAAGGATCAAAGCATGGAATAGCAGGAAGACAACACAGTCAGAACTCCTGCACCAAAAGCTTCCAAGAAAAATATGAACTGGTTATTGGCCATGGAGGAATTCAAGAAGAATTTTGAAAATCAAGTAAGAGAAGTGGAGAAAAAATTTGGAAGAGGAATGAGAATGAAGCAAGAAAATCATGAAAAGAGAGTCAACAACCTGACTGAAGAAAATAACACCTTAAAAAGTAGATTAACTCAAATGGCAAAAGAGGTCCAAAAAGCCAATGAAAAGAATGGCTTAAAAAGCCAAATTTCCCAGATGGAAAAAGAATTTCAAAAGCTCACTGAAGAGAATAATTCCTTCAGAATTAGATTGGAGCAAATGGAAGCTAATGACTTTATGAGAAATCAAGATACTATTAAACAGATCCAAACAAATGAAAAAATAGAAGGCAATGTAAAATATCTCCTTGAAAAAACCACTGACCTGGAAAATAGATCCAGGAGAGAGAATTTAAAATTTATTGGACTACCT
>CM053585.1:178162669-178177725 GCA_028646515.1 Pseudochirops corinnae | reverse complement strand
CTCTGGGCTGGGAATCTGTCACTCTCTGTCTCACAATGGGTTCTGTCACTCTTAAATCTGCTCAAATTTACTTTTTAGTTCCCAAGGACGAAATTCTTGGGGAGCTTGTTCAAGTTACTGCTTACTCTCCGCTATCTTAGCTCCGCCTTCCTTGGTAATTTCTTGAAAGATGATGTTAAGGCTCTTTTTTTATCATAGCTTTCAGGTAGTTCAGTAATTCTTAAATTATCTCTCCTTGATCTATTTTCCAAGTCAGTTGTTTTTTCCAATGAGATATTTAATATTTTAATCTGTTTTTTTATTCTTTTGATTTTATTTTATTTCTTGATAAAGTCATTAGCTTCCACTTACCCAATTCTAATTTATGAGGAATTATTTTCTGCAGTGAGCTTTTGTACCTCCTTTTCCATTTGGCCAATTCTACTTTTAAAGGAATTTTTTTCTTCAATGAATTTTTGTACATCTTTTTCCATCTGAACAATTCTGCTTTTTAAGAAGTTCATCTCTTCAGTGGACTCTTTTACTATTTGACCTATTCTGTTTTCTAAGATGTTATTGTCTTCAATTTATTTTGTGCCTCCTTTACCAATAGATTGACTCTTTTTTCATTATTTTCTTGCATCACTCTCATTTTCCCCCAATTTTTCATCTATCTCTCTTATTTGATTTTTAAAATTCTTTTTGAGCTCTTCTAGAAACTTTTTTCAGTCTGAGACCAATTCACATTTTTCTTTGAGGCTTTGTATGTAGCTGTTTTGACATTGCTGTCTTCTATGTTTGTGTTTTAATCTTCTCTGTCACCATAGTAACTTTCTGTTGTTGGGTTCTTTTTTCATTGTCTGCCCATTTTCCCAGCCTATTTCCTTACTTTTAACTTTATGTTAAAGTTGGACTCTGCTTCTGGGATGGAGAGAGCACTGTTCCAAAGTTCAGGGGTTTTGTGCTACTACCCTCAGAGCTAGTTCTAGGCATCTATAAGTTGTCTTTTCTTCCAAGGAAAGGTATGAACACTGCTCTCCTGGTTGGTGCTGTGGTCTGTGAGTGACCATGATTATTCCTCTCCACCCTAGAAGTGTGACCAGGGTCCCTGTTCTTGCTAGTGCTCCTCCTCACCCTGAGAATGTGATCCAGAACTGCATAAAGTCAATGGAACAGAGTCTTGCTCCCAGTGCTGGCAAAAGGTCCCCTGCAATCTCCTTCTGATCAATTGTCTGGCCTCCTTACCATCTGGGGGATGAGAGTTTTTAAAGCTGCCTCTTATTCAGTTACCCCCAAGGCCTGCTTCTGCCTTGTCAGGAAATGGCCTGTACTATACTGTGTTTGGCTGCACTCCACTCTTACCTCAGAGAGATAGACCTTACCTGCCAACCCTCTCAGTTGTCTTAGGTTGGAATATTGCTTCACCCCATCTTTTTATTGGATCTGCTACTCTAGAATTTATTTTGAGGCATTATTTTAATGTTGTTTGGAGGAAAAAGTGGGAGAGCTTAGGTTAGTCCCTGCCTTTACTTCACCATCTTGGCTCCACTTTCCATAATTAAACTTTCAAATTTCAAGTTTGTAGCTTTTATATTTCTGAAGTTACTTAAGCTTGAAACTTCACTAAGACTTTTGAGACAACTATTGTATTATCTCATTTGATCCTCGCAACAACCCTGTGAGTCGAGTGTTATTATTATCCCCATTTTGCAGATGGGGAAACTGAGTCTTTGTAGGTAAGTGGCTTGCTTAGGATTGCATAGCTAGTAAATGTCTGAGTGGATTTAAACTTAGATCTTCCTAAAGTGCTACAAGTGTAGCACTTTATCCACTATACCATGACCTAACAGAAGGGTTAGGGAGAAGCACATAATACATACACTATTTGACAGTGGATCTAACTGATCTAACTGATCCAGTCACTTTGTCATTGATTTTACCTAACTATCTTTCTCTGTTATAATTGCAAGTTCAATGATGGTAGGAGAGAATTTATTGGGGAACAACTGGGATATAATAACAAAAGGCATCAATAAAACTTCATATTTCAGTAAAAATGATATAGAGGAAGACTTGGGGGAAAATCCAACCTTATATTATTACCCAATTATTACCCATTTTTTAAGGAGGAAAAATAGAGTCTCAGAGTTATCAAATGACTTGCTCATGATTACACAGCTTGTAACTATCAAAATTCAAAAGAACATATCTTGATTCCAAATTCAGAATTCTATGTCTCTGCCTCCAAAGTTTCTGTTGAATCTACTTTTTTATGTACTAGAGTAGGGTTAAGCAATAGGTACTTTATTAGATTGAAATTGAATATATATTCCAACAAACTTGACTCTAAAATAGAAATTTGTAACCTAAATCCTATTTTCCCCTACATCTATTTTAAAATCAGAGATATAATTCAACCGAATAGCCCAAGTTGAAATATTTTGTTGAGTAAAGAGGTAGGCAGTTAGCCTTATGCTGGGCACCATGGCATATTGGTTTTATTATGTCTGCTGAATTTGTAGTTGTTGTTGTTAGGAATATCCTTACTTGAAGATAGAGCAGGTAGCTGCCTGGTAGCTGTCACAATTTTAGATGGACTTCCTGCACACACACACACACACACACACACACACACACACACACACACACATAAACAGAAACAAACAAAATCACTCATCAATCTACTCAGTGATTCCTGAAATTTCTTTAACAAAATCACGGAATCTTAGATCTATAAAGGTCTTTAAGGGTCATCTAACTATTTTCTCAAGTATGAATCCCCTCCCACAATATTCCAGACAAGTACTCACCACAGCCTTTACTTATGGATAAAACCTGTTATTCTCTGGTCAGATAAAAAGTCAGTTGGAGATGAATATATACATAATAACTTTAGTATTACTGATATTAATAACATTAATAATTTATCTTTAGTGTGAATATAAGTGAATAGTAATAACATGTGAATAGATTTCAGAAGGAACAACAGAGCACCTTTAGCACTCTGGTTCCAAGGAAATGTTCCCTTGGGGAGGCAAAAGGCAAAGAGCAGCTGAAAAATATTTGGCAATTTCAAAAGTTATGGAGTTTGTTTTGTTTTGCTTCTAAACTGTATTGCTAGCTTTTGACTTTCTATCACAACTATTGGTCCTTTAAATGTTAGGTCACTGTCCAGATACCAATATGTAGAAATATTAGAAGAAGTGATTGCATTAATCTTAAAATTCTGACTATAACCAAAGCCAGAAAACAGAAGTATGCTCACAGTTTCTCTTCAGAGAGACAAATAAGTAATGCCCTTGGTTTATGTGTCTAAAGGCAATAAGAAACACAATTTTATGAGTCATCTAGTCATCTTGTATTAAAGTGTGTGAGAAGTGCTGAGTGTCTCAAAAGTCTTAGTGAAGTTCTAAGCATCAATAGCTTAAAACAAAGATTTTTTAAAAGACCACCATGAAAATAATTGCAGCAAAATAGGATCAAAGATTTAGAATTGGCATAGACCTCATAGATTATTTAGTTTCACCCTCTTCATTTCACAGATGAATAAATCCTGAGTAATGAAGTGACTTCCCCAAGATCCTACAGATAGCTATGACAAAGCCAGGATTTAAACCCAGGCACTTCAATTGAATCTAGCAGTCTTTCCATGGCACCACGTTGCTTCCTATTGCAATGGATTAAGAGGTAGAGAAAGCCTACAAAGACCTAAGACCTAAATGAATATATATTTTCATATTCAATTACTTTAAGGAAAAGGGAAAATATGTCGGAAAACATGGATCAGAAATTAGGAATGAGGCCAAATATTTTGGACTACACAGATGCTTCATATTCATATATCATTAATTCTTTTGTCAAGAAAAGAATCAGAAGGCACTAGACATAGCACAAATCACAAAGAAAGAAAGAAGGAAAGAAAGAAAGAAAGAAAGAAAGAAAGAAAGAAAGAAAGAAAGAAAGAAAGAAAGAAAGAAAGAAAGAAAATAAATCTACTGTATGTTAATAGAAATGAAATGGCTCATTACTGACACAGGAGTCATTCTTGAATAATTTGCCTGTATAGACAACTCATTTGTCAGATCAAAGTTTGTGCAAGTTAGAGAAATAAACAAATATGGGGTGCATACCTGCTGCTAGAGAGGCTGAGGCTGGTGGGTCACTTGAGTTTGGAGGTTCTGAGCTGCAACAGGCTAAAATTTCTTGGGTGTCACCACTGGCTGGCACAAAAATGGTGAACCCCCCAGGGGAAGAAGGCCATCAGGCAGCCTAAAGAAGGATTAACTGGTTCAGGTTGGAAAAATGGAATAGACTAAAGCATCTATGCCAAACAACACTGGAATTGAGTCTGTGAATGACCACTGCACTTCCAATCTAATTAAACAAAGTCAAAGATGACCTACTTAAATAAATACTTGATAATGAAAGATCTGTATGGACAGGAGAAAAGACATAAACAATATATATGGTATTTTCATTCAGAAGTTCCACTGATATAAATCAATTGCCAGAGACCCAAAAAGCCTAAAAAAAATGCCCTAGTCAAAAAAAACTTGACATATTTGCCAAGTGCAAAGATATATTAACCAAGGGCAACATCATTTAGAATGTAAACTCATTTGTAAAATCTCATGGAGGATAGTGAAGGATTATAAGCAGTATTGTTTCATAAAGCAGAGAAAAACAATGAAAAGTAAGAATTAAAAAAAAAAATTGACAAGACATTCAGCAGCTAACCAAAGTTATCCCAAGAACAATTAACAACAAAACCATCTGGTTTTGGAATTGGAATTGGAGGGAATGTCCATCAATTGGGTAATGGCTGAAGAATTTGTGGTATATGAATATAATAGAATACTATTGTGCTATAAGAAATGATGAGCAGGAAGACTTCAGAAAAACCTGGAAAAACTTATATGAACTGATGCTGAGTGAAATGAGCAGAACCAGGAGAATATCATACACAGTAACAACCACATTGTGCAATGACTGACTTTGATAAACTTAGCTCTTCTCAGCAATGCAAGGATCTAAGACAACTCCAAAACATTCATGATGGAAAATGCTATCCACATCCAGAGAAAGTATTTTGGAGTCTGAATGTGGATGGAAGCATACGATTTGCTCTCCTTTTCTTTTGTTGTTTTGTTTGGTTTCTTCTTTCTCATGGTTCCTCCCATTAGTTCTAATTCTTCTTTACATCATGACTAATGTTAAACTATGTTTAATATGAATGCATAAGTTGAGCCTACATTAGATTGCATGCTGTCTTGTGGAGGGGAGAGAACATTTGAAACTCAGAATCTCACAGAAGTGAATGTTGAAAGCTAAAAATAAATTAATTTTAAAAATTTTAAAACAACAATAAAACCAGAAGAACAACAAATTCTTTATCACCAAGAACAATGGAGCCGTTACAGGGGGTTTGTGTCATCACAGTCCCAGGTGCGTTTATAGAGGATATATAAATAGCACTAAAAGGAACAAAGATGGGGAAAGAAGGGTTCAGTCAAATAGATATGAAGGAGAACCATGCTGAGGGTGATGCAATCATAAAACCATTGTGGAATCAGTTCATAAAGTGTCTGAAGGAAGAGAAAGAGACCAAACATACTGGGGAAAAACAGGTTTTATTAATACCAAAATAAAAAGTGACAGAATAGCAATAATTATAAGTCTAGATACATATATGTATATAAATAATTTATGTATGTGCATATATAATCATATATATCACATATCATTTGTAAGATATATGTGTATACACACATTATATCCTCTCACATATGTGTGTGCATATATATGTAAAGTGTATACATATATATATAGCCATTATATCTTCTATTTAAAGCTATAGATATCTATATTCAATGATGGACAAGCACTGTGGTTTGTCAACCTCGCTGCATGTCATAATCTGGACAATAATGTTCTTTATCTACTTGGTTTTTCCTGTGTGGATAATTAGACTTCTCTACTAGCTCTGCTCCTGACTCTGGATTTTTCTACTTTTACACCACAGCCTTGTCACCCTGAATAAGCCTTCCTCTTGGTGGTCCTCTCCTCTGATTAGTGAGTTCTTGCCCAAGACTACCATTTCAGGAAGTGTCCAGGCCTTCCATGCTTGTTTCTCTTCTAGCTCCACTCCTGACACTCCTATCTTTTCCACCTCTGCTCCAACAACCTTTTCACCCTGGAACCTCCATCTCTGCAACTCTCTCCACTGATTGGAGAAGTCCTCCCTGGGAACACCATTTCAGGATGTTCCCTGGTCATCTTTGACCACTTCTCTCCTAACTGCGCTCCTGGCTTTTCAGAATTATCTCCATATAGGTAACTCTCTCTCTGCTGCTTTCTGACTCCATTTTATGTGTTGTTGTCCCACTTTAAAAAGGAAGATCCATGAGGGTAGGAACTGTATTGGTTTTGCTTGTATTTATAGTGGTTAGTACATGGTCTAGTACAGAGCAAATGCTTCATAAATGTTTTTTCTGTCAGAAAGCAATGGAGTATGTAAACAGTTTATAGCATATAACAAGTAAAGAATTACAAAGAAGAGCCAGAATAAAGGATATCATCAAAGAAATATAGAATAGAAAGAGAGGAAGAACTGTTCACATGATAAGAATGAGAGATAAACAGTGGACAGCCACTGAGGGATAAACAGTGTTATACTGGTATACTGTTGATGTAAAAAAAAAAAAAAAAAGCCAAGAAGAACCAGCCCATTCCAAGGCTGGGTGGGCACCCTATGGCCAGCATAGGGGAGGACAGAGACAAGAGTTTAATTAGATATTCAAGTATCAATGGGTCTGCACAATTAAAGGAAGCACCTTCATCAGGGAGAATTCATATCCATTTGAATATTTTGAGACCATATTATTCTCCTATTCAATAAGATCCAGTTGATTTCCTTTTGCCTCTAGAACAAATATAAGCTCCTCTGTTTCAATGCCCTTTACGACATTCCCCCTAACATATTTTCCCGCCCTTACTGTATATTATTCTCCCACCTATAATTTGTCATCTAGCTAAACTGGTATTCTCATTTTTCCTCACACATGACACTCCTCCCATTCCCATTGCTTTGCACTGGCTGTCTTCCATGCCTACAATGTACTTCTTCACCTCTACTGCACAGAATCTTTCTCTTGCATCAAGATGCAGCTCAAGCCCTTTCCTCAAGAAAATTTTCCTGACCCCTCAACTGCTAGCACCCTCCCTCTCAAACTACCTTGTATTTAATTACTTTGTATTTTTCTCTTTATTTTTAATATAATATATTAATATTTCTATATTATTTCTATATAATTATATATAACATATTATACATAAATTAATATTTATATATTATATATAAGTACATACTTATATTTAGCCTTGTTGTTTTCATCATTAGAATATATTTATGAATAGGGGTTGTTTTTTATATTGTATTTGTATCCCTAGCATCTAGCAAGTCCCTGCTACGATAAGCACGTACTTAAATATAGGCTGATTCACTGAAATACACCTATTGTCTCCCCCAATAACCTTCTATGTGACAGCACATACAACATTCTAAACTGATAATTCCTCAACTCTTCCAGAGGAGGGAAATCTCTTTACATGAGTCATCCTAGGATATCTAGATTGATTACTGTGTTTAATCTGATCAGGAAGCAGTTTCATCATTGAGTTCAAGTCAGAGCTCTTCTGACTATATCAAATGATCACATGAACCAAGGAAGTTCAGACTTTCCTTCCCAGATTAGATAACCATAGCACAATTTAAGGAACAGGTCTAACTAGGTAATAAACATTTGCAAAGTTTTAAGGTTAAGGCAATGTCTATGGCTTAGGGAGGTAGCAGGAAAAGCAGATATCCTTGAAAGAAAGGACCCTGAAGGAGCTGACCATAGAAGTGGATACTGGAACTTCTCTCTTTTGAGATTTTCAGAGAACACCTAAATTCTTAAAGGTTTGCAAAAGGGTTATATTCATAAAGATCCAAAGATAAGCACAGTTCTAGAATAATAATTTTATATATGAGAAAACTGAGGCTCAAAAAGGTTAAATGATTTACCTAGGGCCACACAATTAGGAAGTGTTGGAGCCAAAACTGTCTTCTGACTCTAAGATCAATGTTCTTTCCACTATAACACAGAGGACATATTCTTACTAGATAAAAGTTGAAAAATATTTTAATCTCATTCTGTTAGTGTTTATTGCTAAACTTGTTAAAAACTAGCTATAAAATTGTTAATATTATCTAATTTTGTTAAGAAAATGTACTTTTTCATCTCTCAAACACCCATTTGCAAACTGGCCACTGAGGTGATATCAAGACCATAAGGAGACATGTACCGTAGTCTGCCACCTAGTGGTTAAACAAGCTTGCGAATTGTAGAGACTGTACCCCTTTTAAGATTTTCTATATCTGTGAAGTTATAGCAATATACCATAGTAATTACTTGTTTACATGAACTACTCGCTATTTATATCTAATTACTATGAAGCACAACAGCAATTATGTTCATCATTAAATGTCAGATTAACTTGTGATGAGTTGTGATTATTGCATTATCCTTTGGATTCTCATCTTTATTAATTTGTTGTTCATGTAGCATAATGATCTGTTTGCATCTCTAAAAAAAATTACATGGAACAATGGATTATTTATCCTGCCTAATTCTGCTTGGCCATAAAATGCCATTGCTGATTTTGTTATAAGAAAGAGGAGATATATCCTAAATATATACGTAATTTTGAAAAATTAATAAAAAGGAATGTTAGACTGGAAATCAGGAAACCTGGGTTTAAGTCCCTGCCTTTCAACTGACCAGATATATAAGATTATAGCTGGAAGGGCCCTAACCTGCCACTTAGTCCAAGCCTCTCACCTTAGAGATGAGGAAACTGAGACCCAGCGAGGTAGTATGCGCAGTGGTCACACTTGGGTAAATTGCCTTGGCAGACAGGCCAAACTAGGTTGAGGGTAACCAACAGAGCTCAAACCTGTTGATGAGTTAGGTGGATGTAAAGACTTTCCCAGGTATAATGGGTAGATGAAAACAATTTATCCCAATGGCCATGAAGGCAGCTCAAGCAGGTGATGTGGAACCTTTAGAACTTGGTCAGACATTGAAGACACCAAGGTCATTCACTGCATCTCAAGCCATCACTAGTCATCTTGGCTTTTGTCTTGCTACAGGACTTCAATGATTTAGGAAGAGAAAATGAGGCTGATGACTTTGTGCAACTCTGCCTCACAAATTCAATTCACATGTAAGTCAAGACATCACCCCATGGTGTCATTGATCTTCTTAAAAAACAAAGTAAAAACAACAATATTTCTACATATAGAAATGTATATTTACTCATATATATAGACATATATCAATACTGTGTTAACCTTTTATAGTTGAAGGAATTCTTCACTGAGTCAAGTATGAAAATAGAGTGGGTTGATCAGGAGACTTCCCCAATCAATTTGATGAACATTCTTCTCTCCTTATAGAATATGGACATGCCTACTGACAACTTGTTAAGAAGACAAAAACTGGTGTTTCTCTCAATATGATTGGCTAGCTAGGATTCTGGGGAGGATGGGCTATTGTCAAAGAAACTGCCTTTCTGTGCAGGTCTGTAAAAGAGCCAAAAGAAGACCTCTCCTCATACTTTTTCACCTTTTCCTTGTTCAGAAAACAGACCAGGCCACAGATATCATAATCTAGCCTTCTAGCAGAGAAGGATTTTTTGAGCAGTGCTATCTTTGAGAGTTGGCTCAAGAATAACCCCAAGTTCAAGAGTTCAGGGACTTGGCTTTGAGAAAGAAAAGATAAGTTAATGCTACTTGAAGAAAAAAGAGGATTGCCCATGTAGTCCCTTTAGCTAGAGAGCAGAGAAGGGTTCAATCCAGGAGATGGTGAATGAGAAAATCTAATCTTTGTTGTCCACTATTTCTGTCAAAAATTCAGATTGTGAAGGGAAATGGGGCTTTCCATTCAACAGCCCCAAAGTCTTGGTCTTTTAGGGGAAAATCAAACCACAAAAAGTTCTATGAGTCCAGGAGTCCTTACATAGAGTCTATGGCAGAAGAAGAAATTTACCAGAATGGTAGATTTGCAACCTTGCTTAATGAATTTTCTGTTCCTGCTTATGGGCTCCTGTGAGTCTTCTGCATCTTCTATATTTTTAGTGGAATGATGTAAAAATTGTCCTATACCCGACATTCATTTGTTATCTTGGCTATACATATGGGGACTCACCCACATTTGTAGAAATCCAGACAAAATATGTTTGGAGATTTCTTAGAGTAATTATTTGGTAAGAGTATAAAGAGTCTAAAGGCAATTATCCTTTTGGCATCAACCCCCAAGGTCAGATTCCATTTATTGAAGTCTAGAACCTGGGGAGTCCTAGATTGTGGCTTATATCTATATGAGTATATACAAATGAATCCATACCATTCTGTTTCCAGAACTAATAGCTTCATCTTGCTATAGGTTAAAGCAAGCCCTGATGAGATAAGTAAGTATTTAGTAACTGTGAAACCAGCAGGCTCACAAAAATTCCACTGGCAGCAACAGAGCAATAAGGATTGACCTAAATAATAAGCAGAGATCAAAACGTGGCTTTTTGTACAGAAAAATTCAAATCAAACTATAGACTAGGACAATTCATACATGTCCTGTGCCATAGATTATTCTACAATGGCAAACCAACTCATCTGCATGGGAGATATGACAAAGTGATAGGAAATGAGTCCAACTTGACCCCACAGTGTGGAATGTGGGTGGATCTCAGATAACAGCTTATAAATATCCCAAGGGCAGCAATTGTGGTGATGGTGGTGGTGGTGGTGGTGGTGGGGAGGAGGGGGAGAATGGCTACTAAAGAGTGAAATTGTTAAACCAGGTGGCGTTGCTATGCAATGAAACCAAGCTGGTGACATATTAGCCAGGATAAGATTCTCCAACAATAAGCTCAATTGGTAGAATAATTTTCTATTTTGTGGAAGAAAATAGTAAGAAGGATTCAACACTATAAGTGCATTAGATAATTGCAAAACTAAGTGCTATGTGAGATCTGAGGGGGAAAGAGTCACAGACAGGAAATTAAGAAAAAAGGGGTAGCATTTGAGCTGGGATATAAAAGATGGATAGGACTCAACAAACAGAAAGGAGGAAGGTATTTCAGGCAGAGGGAGCAGCACAAGCAAAAGCATGAGGCAGGCAAACACAAGATATGTTAAGGGAAGAGTGGGTAGTCTTATTTGGTTAGATGGTAGAATGCACATGAGTACATCAAGATAATGCTAAGAAAGTAGAGTGGTGCCAGTTGGTGAAAGACCTTGAATAGCAGGAAGAGGAGGCTGAATTTTACTAGATAGGGAACCCAGAAGATTTTTTAGCAGAAGATCTATGCATAAGAAAGATTATTTTGGTAGTGGTTCCCTTTCAACACTATGCTCCAGCCAAACTGGCCTCTTTGCTATTGCTTATACATGACCTCTTTCTCTTTTCCCTGTGCCTTTGCATAAATTATTTTCTATACCTGAAATGCCCTCCTTCCTCATCTTTGCTTCTTGTAGTCTCTAGTCTTTTCAAGACGCAGATGCTATATGAGGCCTTTCCTTATCTCCTTAGTTATTGGTACTCTCTTCTCGTTGTTGTTCAGTTGTTTTCAGTCATATCTCACTCTTTGTGACCCATTTAGGGTTTTCTTGGCAAAAACACTGGAGTGGCTTGTGTAATGGTAAGGGAATTTGAAGATCTTCTCTACCTCTTAATGGGTCTCATTTGGAGTCTAACAAGAGAAGCCTGCTTAGGGGAGGTTTGGTTTTCAACACACCTTTTGTTATTTTGTAATTAGGCAGTGGGTCATAAAGGTTGTAATATCTTCTGATCCTGGAGAAGGCTATATATATATATACCCTGATGTGGGATTTTGCTTCAGGACTCACTTATGGGAAGAGTTGTGTGATTTGGCCAGATGAGATTCTGAGCAGCCAATAAGCCCCCTGGCTTTGAAAACCCAGATGTTGGTGCTTATCTCTCTGGTAACTAACTATGTAGATATGTGATGGTCAGACACCTAGAAGCCCTGTCTGTTGATCTGTTGAATTGTGTTATTTTCTCTGTATTTTTTTGTCCGCTTGTAACTTCTGTTTGTATTTTCTCTGAAGTTCAGGGTACTGACTTTTTCCCCTGAACTAGGTAAATAGTATATGTTTGATTAAACTAAGATTGTTAACCCCTTTTGAGTTGTTTTTCTTTAGAAAATCAGATCAAAGAACTTGGGCTAGCAGTCATCCTGAGTATGCTAGGATGCTTGCTGCTACAGCTTGCCATTTCCTCCTCCAGCTCATTTTACAGATGAGGAAACTGAGGCAAACAGGTTTAAGTGACTTCCTCAGAATCACAATTACTAAGTATATGAGGTCACATCTGAACGTAGGTCTTCCTGACTCCAGGCCTGACACTCTAACCATTGCACCTCCTAGCTGCCTGTGAAGAGGAGAAAAGAGTAATAATATATCAAGGAGGTAGGGACACTGCCCTCCTTCCTGTTCCTCAAATAAAATACTCTGTCACTCATTTCTTGGCATTTTTGCTTCATGCCTAGAATTCCTTCCTTATTCATTTCTGTGTCTTGGTTTCCTAGATTTACTTTAAGCCTCAAGCTAAAGTCCTTCTTTCTACAAGAATAAGTTCCCAAGCCCCCTTAATTCCGTCATCTTCCCTCTGTTGGTTATCTCCAATATATCTTGTGTATATCATATATAATACATGAATGATATAACGCATTAACATAATGATTAGTATAATTTATGTATTATATAACATTATATATTATGTTTACATATAACTATATAATTAACTGCAATGGGAATAGGAATTTGAAGATCTTCCCTGCCCCTTAATACACCTAGGGGAGTTTGAAGACCTCCCCTGCTTTGAAAGTAAACTCTGCCCCCTAATAGGCTAAATGTAATCACATGGAGCCTGGGGTGGAAGGAGTTTGCTAAAGGGAAGCAGAGCCCACAGGAAGCTGGTAGCCAGAGCTAGCGAGAAGGTGGGAGAGAGAGGCACTCAGGCAAGGCAATATAGAGAGGTTTGTGAGTAAATATTGATCTAATATTGGTTTGTGGGGAGGCTAAAGGATGCTCTGGCTCTCAGTGTTATTATGGCTTCTTAATATCTTTGGTAGTATGATGGAATCAGCTTATTGGTTTTAGGATTGGGTTTTCTGGTGTCTAAATAAATGTTTCAGTTCTGTCCTCTATATGGAGAGTTTGGCATATTTTGTGATTGAATGTCATGCAATATTTATAGTCATGGTCTTTTTTTTGTGATCATGGGCACTGTAAATATTGCACTGGCACTACATTAATATTATTACATATTATATTTTTATTTCATGTAACTGTAATATAACATAATATTATATTTCATGCAAATATGTGATATTAATATATTTGAATATATAATATATTTCTCTATTTATATATTCATGTGTGTAAATATGTGTATATATATATATATATATATATATATATATATATATATATATATATATATATGAACAGATTTTGCATACACACACACATACAATAGTCATTTATGTGATGTCTCTCCCATTAGGCTGTAGATTCCTTGAGAACAGGGACTGTTTTTTGCCTTTCTGTGTATCCCCAGCAATTAGAATAGTGCCTGGAATAAAGTGGGTACTTAATAAATGCTTACTGACTATTTATCTATATAAGAAAGGTTTAAGCATGTTTTTAAGTCAAGAAGAGGATGAGAGAAAAGATGCACAAGGACATAGTCCATTTAACAAAGTTAAATGGACTACTTTAAAATATATTGAGTGATTCCCCTTCCTTGGAGGGCCTCAAGAATAGGCTGGATATCAGCTTTGATATAGTGATATAGTAAGTATTCCTTTAAGCATGGGTTGGATTAGATGACCTCTGTGGTCCCTTACAACTCTCAGATTCTGTGATTCTGTTACATTTAGAAGTGTGTAAGAAGAGAGATGAAATTGATGTCAGTGTAGACAATCATGCCATCTAACTTGAATTGATAAGATGCTACACTCTAATGCATTTATAAACTAATAACACACTTCTATTTTTTCACTAGATGTGAAAAGATCTGGCAATCTCCCAAGACAAGTTTATTGAGATTGGCTGAGCTACTTTGGTCATTCTGTCTGAGGACTGCATAACACCATTAAGTTGGTTGGAACTAGAGATTGGGAATGAGTGTCAAGCCAAGAGAGGATTCTAGTCAGGACTTTGAGAAGAACCATTTTGGGGTGAAGGGGAGCATCTTAGGCACAGCCTCTTCCCAACCCTTGGTTGGAGGAAGATCTTATGAGCTTTAAGAGGTCTAGAGGATTTTGGAATTTCTGGAATCTCTGGACTATTTGATGATGGTGAATGCATTGGGAGCCAAAAACAGGTTAGACACAATGAAGAAAGTAGGTTTAAGCCTCTACAAGAATCCAGAAGAAAAGCTGTACCATAACTAAAAGGAATATCTTAAGGGCACCAGCAAAAGGACTTCTAAGATTACCCCTTTGCCACACGTTCCCTCTCTAACCTTGAGTCCATTTCTCCCTAGACTCTTTATGTATTGGCAGGAGAATATGTCACAGGCTTTTGGAGAGATGGTTTTACTACACTGCTTTAGTAAATTCCTCCTAATTAATATCAACTCATAATCATGAGGGAAGCACACTGGTTGGGGCTTGTGAATTACAGCATTCGACAGACAACTTCCATAACTTCTCAGAGCTAACCCTAGTGTCCTAAGGGGGGCATAGTAGTCATGCCCTGGAGACCCAACTTATCAGAGTAGGAGCTAGGGCAGTAACCCTAGAGTATATGCTACATAAGTAAAGCAGGAGACTAGATATCAGGTAAAGTTACAGAGCCTAAAAGGAGGAGGAGACCCCAGAGGAAATTTAGTTCAACCTGCAGCTAAACAAGAATCCCTTCTACAAAATACATGACAAATAGTCATGCTACATCCACTTGCAGACATCTAGTAAGAAGGAATCCACCACTTCTGGAGCAGCCTATTTCA
>CM053585.1:178147129-178162169 GCA_028646515.1 Pseudochirops corinnae | reverse complement strand
TGAAATAGGCTGCTCCAGAAGTGGTGGATTCCTTCTTACTAGATGTCTGCAAGTGGATGTAGCATGACTATTTGTCATGTATTTTGTAGAAGGGATTCTTGTTTAGCTGCAGGTTGAACTAAATTTCCTCTGGGGTCTCCTCCTCCTTTTAGGCTCTGTAACTTTACCTGATATCTAGTCTCCTGCTTTACTTATGTAGATGATTTGTTAGGGTCTTTATTATCTGAAAGATGCATTCTTAAATCCCTACAAACATTCATGATTAGAGTTACCATTGCTGATGACATTCTTTTGTACAACAACTAAAAAAAAAAGGCTAAATAGCATTCATTTAATATTTTCAGCTGCCTTAGCATCTGAAATAGATTAATTGATTGGGTATATATCTCTCTATGAAAATATCTTAAATGATTCTATTAAATCCTATTAAATCTATTAAATTAAGTCCACTAAGTAGCTTTATAGTGATATGATCCGAGAATTTATACAAACATTTGAAAGGAAAAAAAATGACATGGCAAAAAATAATTACATGCACCCATTTCTCTATCACAAGATTCAGTTTAATGGAGAAAAAATATTCAGAAAGCTATCCAGAGAACAGGAAAGATAATCATGATAGAAAAAATGTAATTTACAGATCAGCTAGGCTTCAGGAAGCGGTCATAGTATGACAGGAGAAATTAAGAAAAAAGTTATTAATAGTATATTCATCAAATCCTAATAAGAAATATCTTTGGTATATAAAAGAATATAACAAATACTATGGGAAACAGAGGGTACAGATGCAGAAGGTAAAAATGCTGATGCATCACTGTCCTAGAAGAACTATGAAAAGTTTTGCTTGATGGGAAAGTTATAAGAGGTATAGCAGTAAATGCTATCAGGTTAGCCAACCTCTCTGTTTAAGCAGCTGCTCTTACCAATTGGGAAGTTCTGAAGCAAACCTTTCCCTCTCTTACCTCCCCTTACCCAGTATATACCTGCTAAGCCTTAGCCACCCACACCTGCCTGATCATAAGACTAGGGATGAAAATAGCTGGAGCCTCAATCTTTATTGTGCCAGTAGTGTGGCTCTGTTTGCTTATTTAGGGCCCTACCTCCCATATACCCCCATCGTTTAGAATGAATTCCTGTATATCAGGGGCATGTGTATGATTCCACTTTTCTTGAGACTCTCTCTTTCTTGGGTTAACCTGATACCCAAACTGTACCCAGATTGGAAGTTTTTCAAATGGGGATGGTTACTGCTACCCAGTAGGGAGTAGTGAGTCACTCTCTCAACATTCTACAGATAACCTTGTTGGGGGTGAGATGAGGCAAGGGACACAATACCCTCCTACTATTAACACTTTAGCTCTCAAACCCCCAGTGGGATGCTTCCCATTGAGTGAATCAGCCCACTGACTTACACCTTCCTCCTGTCAACCTTTATATATTTCAACTTTTTATCCTACCTGTCCTAAGGTGAGGGCTATATTTTTAATAACCAATATTTAGCACATGCCCTGGCACATAGTAAGCCTAAATAAATGATTGTCTCCCTCCCAAGGTCACAATCCTCCCGGCCTCAGGATTCAGTCTCCACTGTTGGTTTCACAGCATTTTTGTATATCTACCTTTGCAGGGAACTCCCCTGGTTATGCCCCATGGCTGCTGAACACTTGTTTTCGCCCTGGCCATTCCAATGAGTTACACTCATGAGCCTGACTCTTCAACTCCACTTCATCCAACACAGCTACACTGAAACTTCACCTCTGAGACTTTGAACTTGGAGTTCCTCATATCTAATCTTAAGGTCTTTACCTTTTCTATTCCTGTAGACCCATTGAATAGATTTTCTGCCTTGGGGGCTTTTAACCCAAACTCAACTCTTCTTAGTTTCTCAAGGCCATTAGCTTGCTTTAGACATGAAGATCCTTCATTAATGTTATAAGATTCCTCACCCCCTTAACCTTTTCCTAGCTCCATGGCGTATGGGGTAATCAGGGAGGACTAGCACCTCTGGTGCGAGGGTTTGCCAACCCCTTTTCGGGGCTGCTCACCCATTTTCTATGTCCACCTGGCACTCAGCTCTCACCTGTGGCTCCAAGAAGCTGTAGCATGTGCAGCTGCCACACCCTGGTAAAACTGCATCAGCAGACAGGCTAAACCAGGTTAAGGGTAATTGACAGGCCTCAACCCTGTTGGTGAGTTAGAAGGATATCCACCCTAAGGATGTGAAGACCCTACCTTGGGAGAATGGGCAGATGAGAACAATTTGTTCCAATGACCATGAAGGTGGTTGAAGAAGGTGCTATGGAGTGCTTAGAGTTTGGTCAGACATCAAAGATGCCAAGGGTCATCCCCTGCATCCTGGGCCCCTGTCAGTTGTCTTGATTTTTGTCTGGACTTTAATGAAAGAGAGTGAGGCTGATGACTTTCTTCAACTCTGCCTCACTTCACTTCACATGCAAGTCAAGACATTACCCCATGATGTCACTTGTCCTCTTTGAAAAGGAAGGGCCAACAACAACAGTTTCATGGTGCCCATTTCTAATCCTGACTTACCTACATTGCATGTTTTCTTTAGGGACATTAGAGAATAATCTAAAAAAGCATTTGATTTGGACTCAGAAGTCATGAGTTTATTTCTCAGCATTGTAATTAAATAACCATGTGATTGTAGGTGAATAAATGTATTACCTACATTACAAAGCTGAGTACTGTAGTTACTGAGTAACTACAGAGTGTACTAGAAATGTGAGTCATATCTCTGTTCTTGCCTTTGGGTTCCAGCTCATTACAAGAGAATGACAGAGGCAAGTAAGAGGCAACAAACATTTATGAAGGACTTAAAATGTCACAAATGTTGTGCTAAGTACCAAGGATAAAAATACAGGTAAAAAGAAACCAGTAGCTGCCCTGAATAAACTTATATTCTAATGGGGAAGACAACACCTAAAAAGGAAGCTGAAAATCTGGGGGCCTAGCGGGGAGAAGAAGCCTGGCAAGGCGGGGGAAGGTAAGGGTGGTTAAGTCTAGGAAGAGAGAGACAGAAGCATAGCTAGGAGGAGAAATGGCTAAAACACAACATATACACACATCTATGTATATATGTATGTATCTCTATATATGAAGTAAACTGGTGACCAGATCAGGTTTCTCCCTTGATGGCCAGTCTGAGTCCATCCCCAAAATTGAGGTACCTAGCAGGATCTTACCAATGGAAAAAGGAGACAAAAGAAGTAGGGGGGATGTTCCAGGATGAGAAGGCAGCTGAGTCACAGACTTCATATAGATTTAGAGTTGGAAAACTCTTTTGAGGTCATCAAGTTTAACCTCCTGATTTTACACACAAGGATACTAAGGCCTCAAAAACAAAAGCAACTTACATCTCTTAAGTGTCTGAGGCAGTAGCTGAACATAAGTTTTACTGACAATAAGTTCAGTTCTCTTCCTCTCTCTTCATTACTCCACACTGCCTTAATTTGTGCAGATGCAGTCAATTACAAATTCATGCTAGAGATGAGTATCAAGGAGAAGAGGATGATCAGTAGTCTCCTAGGAGGCCTTTTAGTAGTCCCATTGGCCTGTCTGAAGCATGGTCCTTGAGTGAGAAGTCTCATTTGCAGTTCTTCATTATTAAGAAAATTTTCATTTCTGTTCAAATATAACCAGCCAATGTACATTTGTCTAATAATAAGAAAATGGTTCTGAGGTCCAGGGTTTCCCCTTCTGGGTCCTTTTGACATGGTCACTAAACTGATAGATCTAGGAATGTCACTGATGAAGTTTAGCTAGACTTCAGCAAAGCATTTGAGAAAGTTCTTATGGACTAGACAGAAAGGAATGGGCTAGACAAAATTACACAGATGGATTTAGAACTGGTTGGGCAACTAGTTCTGAGGAGTGATTAATAATGGCTTTATTTCATTTTGGAGAGAGATATTCAATTAAATACCTCAGGGATCTGTCCTTGGTCCTATTCTATTCTCCTCAACATTTTTATCAATGACCTGGATGAAGACATCGATACCATGCTTATTAAATTTTCAAATGCACAGAGCTGAGACAGAGATAGTTCACATATTAGACTATTGCATGGAAAAGGATCTCAACATCCTAAAAGATGGGCTAAATATGAAACTTGATAAAAAGAATGGTAAAGGTTAAAAATAGAAATTTCACAAGTACATAATGAAAGAGTCATGTCTAGACCACTGTTCATGTGAAAAAAGTCTGAAATTTTTTACTGGACTTCAAGTTCAATATGATTTAATGTTATTGTTAAACATTACAGCAGCCAAAAAAAACCTAATGGAGTCATGTTTCATCAAGGGAGAAACCTGATCTGGCCACCAGTTTACTTCATATATAGACAGACATATATACATATGTGTATGTGTGTTTGTGTGTTGTATTTCAGTCCTGTCCAATTTTTCATCACCTCATTTGGGGTTTCATTTGCAAAGATATTGGAATGGTTTGCCATTTTTTCTCCAGTTCGTTTTACAGAAACTGTGGCAAACAGGGTTAAGTGACTTGCCCAAGGAGACACAGTTAGTGTCTGGGGCTGGATTTGAACTCATGAAGATGAATCTTCCTGATTCCAAGCACCAATACTCTATCCATTGTGCCACCTACCTCCATACACACACACATATAGATGCATATGCACATGCACATATGTGTATATGTTGTTGAGAACTTGTAAAATGTGTTGGAAATTCTCAGAGATCACAAGACATGGCACATTGGTGGCATGAGAGCCTCCTCTGAAAGAATATGTGTTTACTTCTGAGCAATATATTTTAGGGAGGACATTGGTAAGCTAGAGAACAACCAGGAAGAGAGCAAACAAAATGGAGAGGAGCCTTCTAGCCATACCTTACAAAATGTAAGCAGTTACTGAGGATAAGAGCAGGTTTTTGTTTCTTTCTTGCACATAGTAGGCAGTCAATCAATGTCTATTGGATTGTAGTGAATGCTATAAAAGAATCACTTGTAAAAACTGGGGATGTTTAGGTTGCAAGAGAGAAGATTTGGGAGGAATTTATATGTCTCCTTGTAGTTGAAAAACTGGCATGTGGAAAAACAATTTGAGTTGTTTTGTTTTTCTCTAGAAGACATCACTTGTAGTAATGTGTAGATGTTCCAGAGGCAGGTTTCAGCTTAACAAACAGAAAAACTTCAACATAATTAGCACTATCCCAAAGAGGACTGGGCTGATCCAAAGGCAACAAGTTATGTTTCACTAGAGGTCTTCAAGGGAAGGTTAATTACTTGCAGAGGATAACATATACAGTAAAGACCTCTTAGTCAAGTACAAGTTGGGCTAACTGGTGTCTGGTCTCAATTCTGAGATTCTGTAACGGTTCATTAAACATTTCCTCTTCATGCCACAAGAGCTATGTGAACTGCTTCTTTACTAATTTTTAAAATAGTACAATCTTTAACATTAATGTCACACATCCGTTTAGAATGCATTATGGAATGATTAATTTGCACATTCTCCCATCCTATCTCACAGTAAAAGCTGTCTCTATTCTGTGGCTAGACACTCCAACTATGCTTTCTTCTTATCTTCTCCCCTCTCCACTAGGATTATGTTACCTTAAACATCCTCCTCTCTTTATCAGCTCCTTCCTCAGTGCTTATCAAAATGTACACATCTTCCTGCCAAGGACCCAGCAATCAGGGATCCCTTCTGCCCCAGTTCCAAGGGATGGCTGAGTCACTAAGGACAAGAGCTCAGATAACCCAGAGGTGGGGATCACCTCAACTAAACTAAGAAATCCTACCTAGAGATTCAATTCAATAGAGGCCATGAGATAAACAATCTCTAGGCTGAATCCTAAATCCACCCAGAAGGTGTGGCTTTGTCTTTGGAAACAGACCAGGCTAGATGAGGAGGATTGCTCACTCCTAGGGAGAGCCAGACTTGCTCAAACTAGTCAAAACCCTTTAAGGTCTAAAGAATTCCTGAGGTGGGGCCAGCCTGTAGCCTCCAGTTGCCCAAAATAAAAGGTTCCAGTCAGCAAAAAAGAAAAAAAAAGTCATCTGGGATCTTTATTTTGTTCAACTTTTCCTTGGTGTTGAGGTCCCTTAGCGTCCAAGTCTTTCTGTCATTTGCTTGCTTAGCATTGGATTCTGCCTTGTCTTGTTCAGGTCTAATAGAAGGAGGAGTGCTGGCTAACCTTTTTAGTTTTTTCGGGGTTCAAGTCCTGGCTCAGTCACTTATTAACCATGTGCCAGAAAGTACTATGTAAACTCTAAATGTAAATTGTTATTATTCTCATGACATATGCTGGCCTGTCATCATTCATTCATTTCTGTTCAGTTGTGTCCAACTTTTTGTGATCCCATTTGGGGTTTTCTTGGCAAAGATATTGGAGTGGTTTGCCATTTCCATCTCTGGCCCATTTTACAAATGAGGAAACTGAAGCAAACAGGGTTAAGTGACTTGCCCACGGTAACACAGCTAGTAGGTATCTGAGGTCAGATTTGAACTCAGGAAGATGAGTCTTCCTAACTTCCAGCACTCTATCCACTATGCCACCTAGCCTGATTGAACTTACTTCTAATGATGCTAACCTTATAATCTAGCTACCTCAGTTCTCTCCTAGTGATTCATATTGACTTTTCGCCACACTAGGCAGCCAGATCTTGTCTGTTGCTGTCTTTCTACCTTTCTGCCCTGAACAGCACTGGCTCTGGCTTAGCAAATTTTGCCTCTGATCTTGGCCACGTCATTGAGTTCCTTTGTAAGGCTACCTCTCTGCTGCTTACCCAGTAGGGTACAGAGCATCCCTGTTCCATAGCTGCTCTGACATATCTTGATTCAGGGATCAGAAGTACATGTTCGCATACTAATGACAGTCACCATCTTCCCTGAACCATCCTGGAAAAACAGAAAGAGGCAGCACATTGACAGTTTAACACAAAACCCTATGGTTTCTAATTTGAATCCCTTCTCAGTACATAATGATTATCAAATGGGAGGGGGGGACTAATTTCTGTTGTAGAGTTATAAACAAAAAACCCCAACAATCAAGTATGGATCTCGGGTTGAGACATGCTGCCATTGCAGGGAAAATATGTAGGAGGGTGCAGAAGCTTTTCTCTCCTCTATATTCAATGAACACGTTCCATTTTGTGTGTGCAATGAGGTGAGAAACTACAGCTTTCTTAGATTGCTTAAAAGTAACCAACACACAATTATTTGTTCTTTTCACCATATTTGGTCTATTTGATTAATTGTATGGAAACAAGAAAATCAAATGAAAATAAGCTGTCTTTTATACACTTGGAAAATTCTCAGAAAATCTAATCCAGAGTTATTCTAGCAGACCATATCACCTTGTAGTCATGTGACCCCTTCCTTCTCTGCCAAGTTAGCCTCCTTAGCTATGGTTCTGCAAAGTTAATTCAATTTGATCTTTGACAGCCCCAGCCCCGGGCTGACAGGTTCTTGAAATGTTTTTCCCCTTAAGTAAATGTACTGAATTGACCATAGTAAAATGAAAAGAGGCATGAGATTGTGCAAGGATGGTTGATGGAAATAAACAGGGCAAAAGATAGGATGGGGCCAAATACTGAAAAAGCAAGAGACAGGCTGGTAGGGGGAAGCAAAAGAGAAGAAAGGGCATCTAATATTACTGGGATTAATGAGGAAGGACTTGCAGAGGTGCAGATAAAAAAGAGAGAGGGAAAAAAATCAAAACATTTTCATTCAGGCAAAGACCAAGGCATTTATTTATCTTATCATTCTTTTGGGCCCCTCTCACCTCTACCAGTTAGTTCAGTGGAATAAGTCATCTTTAATTCAAAGAAACATGGAAAGATATGTAGGAATCAATACAAAGTGAAGATGAACAAAAACCAGAGAAAAATATGTATAAGGTGAGGTAAGGGGGTTGCTGAGACCACAGCAAAAGCCAGAGGTCTGTCTGGGCTAAAAGAAGGTCTTCAGATGCAAAACAGAAATTTCCCAGTATACAAAGATACTAAGACTGGAATAACTCTGTTATTTATGAAAAGGTCAGTGTAACAATGAACTTATCTCCATAGCACAGACTGAATTCATACTTTTCCCCTGGCCTTCATCTGCGCAAGGTTCCTAAGGAGTATGGAGTGAAATCACTGGATTGGATCTAATCACCCTAAGGCAAAGTGATATAAGGGAAGGGGCTTTTGATGAAGGAAGTACCTCTCCACTTACTGCCTGGAGGTAATAAATAACCTTGGAGTTGAGGAAATGAAAAAGAAGAGGCTTCTGCCTGCCCAAGTTAAGTCACTGCCCCAGGTGCAAAATTCAGTGGCATTTCTGCTGTAATAAGGAATCTAGAGAATCAACCTGTTCATCCAAGACACTGTGTTCTGAAAAGTGCCCAGAAGCCAAATCATTTATTTATCCCAGGCTGGAATCAGTAGCCCAGCAGCTGAGTGGCCTGCAAGCTCTATCTGGTAGTTTCTGCTGAGCCAAGTGACCTACTTGACCCAACTCAACAGCGAAAGAAAATCCATCGAGTCCTTGCTGGAGCTACAGCTATGAGTTGCCTGGCCCATGAGTTAGTTCCCTACTCATATTCCCTCTCTACTGCATTACTTTAAATTTGAGCCCATTCTTTCCCCCAGGGACTCTGTGTATTCATGGGAGATTGTGCCCCTGGTTTTTGAGGAAATACTTTGTTATTACTCTTCTTATTAGAGTAAATGTCTTCCCTTTTAAAAAAATAGCATTTTATCTTTTCTAATTATAGGTAAAGACAACTTTTATTATTTTAATATAATTATAATTACATAATATATAATAACATAATAAAGTAAATTTTAATATAAAACTTTTATAAAATTTTGAGTTCCAAATTTTTTCCCTCTGTCCCCTCCCTAAAATAGCAAGTAATTTGATTTTTTATATTAAATGCCTTTCCTAAAGAACTGAATCTACTGTTTGTTGGTCAAAGGGAAGCACATTTGGTAGGCATTCATGAGCTGGTGTTCGGAGGATATCAAGCCAATGTTCTTCCCAGTAGAATCCTGAAAGTAGTAGCTATCAATTCTCTGGGTACACAACGTGTCTAGGTGAGTTGGGATTGGGCCAGTGAGCCCATAGTGGGGCATTACATATGCAAAGACAACAGCAATATAAGTGGAGAAAATAATAATTGTAATTAGAATACCCAATCTTGACCCTGAGAATGCATGAAGAAATGCCCTTCCCTCTTTTTGTCAGATAGGTGTAGGATTTCAGGCACGGAATGTTGCATGTACTGTGAGCCATGACTGCTTTGTCACTTGTTTCTGCTCAGCTGTTTCTTTTCAACATGGGAAGGTTCATGGGCAGACAGGGATGGGAACATTAAGACAGGACTGTAATCTAAAAACATGAGACATCAATGAAACTTTGAATACATCCACACATAGCCACTCTTCTGCTGACTGATTCACCTTTTCACCTTCTCCAAGAGCATCAGATTGGCATCTACCCTCCTTCGGATCTATCTGCGAAGTGACCTGAGTTCCTGTCCCACAGTTTGGTGGCAGCCAAGATTTCAACCAGCACTGAATCAAGGTCCAGAAAGTCAGAATGTAAAAGTGAAACTCAGAACTATGTTAAAAGGTCAACTATTCAATTCAACTAACTGTTCAATTAAGTATAGTTATTATTATTGATGATGATGAATTATCAACAACAACAATAATTTATTAAATATTCCAGCTTCCCTTCCCAAAGGGATTTGGTCAATGCTTGTCATTAATGCTGATAATTTGTGCTATAAATTGTATAGCAATTGTCTGTCTTTCCCATAACACTCTTTAATTACTATAAAACTGCTCTGGACAAAACCCCATCCTAGAAATTGCTGCTGGTAAACCACCCTGGCACAAGTTCAGAAAGTCAAAGAAACAGAATTTGCCCAGGAATACAAAGGGAATAAAGGCCCCCACCATGCATCATGATGATGCCCAGTGCACAACACATACAAAATGATTAAACATTTACTGATGCCAGAGTTGGAATATAACATCATACTAATAAATGTCAACAAATATTTATTAAATGACTACTTTGTATCAGGCACTATGCTAAGCATTTGTGAGACAACAACAAAAGTGTCCTCAAGGAGATTAGATTCTATTTGGGGAATAAAACACATTCAGAGATAAGTAAAAACAGGATGAATTTTTAAAAAGAAGACAAAATGATGTTGGAAGGAGGCACAAGTAGGAGAATCAAGGAAGTCTGAGGGGAAGGTAGTGGGGAGAGCACTTAAATTGAGCCTTGAAGGGAATTAGGAGTTCCAAAAGATAAGGGGGAAAGGGAAAATTATCCAAACACAGGAGTAGCCTGTATAAATACATGGAGATGGCTGATGGAATGTTGTTTATGAAGAAAGGCAAGGAAGCTTGTTTGATTAGAACATTTGAAGGGGAGTAATATGTCATCAGTCTAGAAAGATAAACTGGAATCAGACTGTAAAGGGCTTTAAATGCCAAAGGAGTTTGTATTTTCTCCTAGAAGCAATGGGGAACCACTGAAGCTTCTTGAGCAGAGGAGTTGACATACTCAGAACTGTGTTTTATGAATGACAATTTGGCAAATGTGTAGAGGATGGATCAGAGAGGAGAGAGGCTATACACCCAGGAAGTCCAATTAAGAGGTTCTTACAATAATCCAAGAGAAGGATGATAATGACAAGAAGCAGGGTGGATTTGGTATGAGAAACGGATGGAGGAGAGAGGTTGAGGTAGAGAAATCAACAAAACCGAACTGATTGGCTATGGTGGGTGAGGGAGTGAAGAGTTCAGGACAGATCCAAGATTGTAAACCTTGGTGAACTTGAAAAATAGTGGTATTCTTGACAGAAATAAGGAGGAAAGGAGGGCTTGAGGGGAAAGATAATGAGTTTGCACTTACCCACATTAAAACATTTGGGAAATAACTGGGCTTCTGTGGGAAGTCTCCCTCTCTCTTATCTTTCTTCTCTTCTGGATTCATTATTGTCTGCTGATATTGTGACTTGGTTGTTAGGGGAAAATGGTTCAGTAGCAGACACTTTGTGCCCTCCAACTCTTGCCAGACCTTTTCTAATGCTGAGGGGAGGTTGGAGGGAAGGAAGTTGCATCCCACGTCCTCCAGCCCTCTATATGTAGCACTGCTGACCCAGCTCTAAATCACCATCAGCATGACGGCTAATTAAAAACATTGCTGGCAGAAGGAACGACAATGATGAGAAAAATTAAAACTGAATACTGTGTCATTATAATGACCGAACCTGACCCTGAAGAAGAGATATGAGAATGAACCTCCCCTCCCTCTCTGCAGAGGTGAGGGACTCTGGATATGGAACATTGCACATGTGCATTTGCTGTCAGACTTGACTGACATATTGGTTAGTTTTGTTGAACTGTTTTTTCCTCTCTCTGGGATCTTTTGTTATAAGGGATGGAAAGGAATGATATACTGAGAAATAAAGGTACTGTAAAAACAACAACAAAATATATCCATTTTTATTAATCAATTTTTAAAAAAGCCATTGCTCACTAACTTGATACTGATTGGCAGCTGAACCAAGGTCATGGCGTTGGTGGAAAGAGGGAGGAGTAGTCTCTTCTCCTCTCATTTTCTGGGCTCCATAACTATTTCTGGAGTCCTGTTAGTTCAAAGTTCGTGTAAGCAGCTCTATGTCCCCTTCATTTGGCTAGAGAGTTCTATGGTGTTTGGTGAGTTTTGAAAACTGTTTCTGTCATTTGATTCGCCTTTACTTGAGTTGTTTTTTTTTTCCACAGAGCACAGAAATACAATTTGATTTTGAAATGTTTTTGTGTGACCTGAAAATACATACAAAATATTGTTTTTCTAGAGTAGTGTTTTGTCTTTCAGCTCCTTGAAGAAGCTAGTAATTCTTTCACAAATGCTAATTTATCACAAAAATGTCTCTGTTTTGCATTTAAAGCACTTTATAATCTAGTCCCAATCTATTTTTTCCAATTTTACCACACATTGTTCCCAGTGACACTCTCACTTTTCTAACCAAACTGGCCTACTTGCTGTTCCAGTTAAATTTAATTTCCTACCTCTGGGATTGGGGCTTTCTGTATCCCTACCTGGATTGCTTTCAGGCCCCACCTCAGCCTCTTAGAATCCCGAGCTTCCCTTAAGGCTCAGCCAAAATACCATCTCCTACCTGAGGTCTTTCCTGATGTTGCCCAGTTGCTGGGACTCTCCCAATCCTAAATGACTTTGTTTACTTAGTAAATACTTTGTATTGCATTTACTTGTTATGTACAGGTTTCCCATCAATAGAAAGTAAGTTCCTTAAGGGCAGGGATTGCTGAATTTTGTTCTTTCTTGTCCAGTACCTAGTATGATGTCTGAGTGATGATGATGAAAATTATAATGAAAGTGCGTGTGTGTGTGTGTGTGTGTGTGTGTGTGTAGAGAGACAGAGAGCAGAGACAGAGACAAAATGAGAGAGAGAGCAGAAAGAGACAGAGACGGAGATAGAGAGACAGAGACAGAGAGAGAGACAGAGATAGAGAGAGCACCTACTAAGTGCCAGACATTGTGCCAGGCACTTTACAAATATGATCTCATTTGCTTCTCACAACAACCTTGTGCTATTATTATCCCCATTTTGTAGCTGAGGAAAATGAGGCAAATGACTTGGTCAAGGAATCAGAAATGTTAGTCCTGCTGAACAGCTCTCAGAGATGCCTGTGTTACGGAGGTTCAAACTAAAGACACATCAGTTCTATCAGCATCATTAATAAATAACTGAAAGCTTCTAGATTTACCTCCTATTACTCCTAGCAGCTCACTGGGGATTCTAAAGCACTCATTGTCCCACACTTTCAAATTTACTTCCAATGTTGCAGAGGCAGAGTTCAGTTTTAATTCGCTTTCCTGTGTTAAGTTGGCTGAGGGAGATAGAGAGGTGAATTAGACTCTATCTTTGTCCTTTGCCATTGTTCAGTCGTGTCTGACTGTTCCTGGCTCCATCTGGGGTTTTCTTGGCAAAGATGCTGGAGTGGTTTGCCATTTCCTTCTCCAGCTCATTTTACAGATGAATAAACTGAGGCAAATAGTTAAATGACTTACCCAGGATAACAACTAGTTTCTGGGGCCATATTTGAACTCAGGGGAATGAGTCTTCCTGACTCCAGACCCCCCACTCTATCCACTGTGCCACCTAGTTGCCCATATCCTTGCCCTTAAGGACAGTCATTTCACACCAGCTGCTCTGCTTGGTTTTGACTCCACAATCATCATGTCCTTCTCCTCCAGGTAAGCTTATCACCAGGAAACTCAACATGGACACATTGCTTCAGCTTTAGTATTCACACCTCATTATAGTGGCCTCCACTGCATCTGCTTATTTGACTAGAGGACTTGAAGGTGGAGCAAAAACAAAAACAAAAAAAACCCCCCAAATCTCTTCTTTCCAAAGCCTTCCCTTAGAAAGGGCCTAATTTGCTGTCAACTCTTTATTTCAAACCAGCCACTTTGCTTGGTTTCTACTCCACCCTCATCACGTCCCCAGTCAGGCACCCTCGGGTGCCTCCCCACCTTTTCAATTTACATTTGTATAATTTCTTCCCCATCAGACTGTAACCTCTTTGAAGGCAAAAAGGTTTTTTCATTTGTATCCCCATTGCTTAGTGGCAGCTGGGTTATGCTCAGATAGAGTGCTGGGCCTGTAGTCAGAAAGACTTATCTTCCTAAGCACAAATCTGGTCTCAGACACTTACTAGCTGTGTGAGCCCTAGGCAAGTCACTTTTTCATTTGCCTCCTTTCCTCATGTATAAAATGAGCTAGAGAAGGAAATGGCAAATCACTTCAGTATCTCTGCTAGGAAAACTCGAAACAGGGTCATGGAGAGTCAGACAGACTCAGATGAATAACAACAACCAGTACTTAGCACAGTGACTGGCCCTGTGTTTAATAAAGGTATATTGTATTGTATTGTATTCTAAGAAGCTTATAAGGTTTAGCAGGGAAATAAAACATGTAGTATTCATGGGGTAGCCCCTTACTCATGGAGGACTCTTAGGGGTTCTTCAAGGAATGACATACCCAGAATCAGTACTCTATAGGTCTGCATACTCTGAAACCATAGTTCACAAGCCCCATCAATGTGTTTACCTCCTTAGTAGTCAGCCAGATGACACAATTAGTTGAAGGCACAGGAATTTAGTGAAAAGATATACTAAGAAAAATAGCAACAAGACGTGTCACTCACAAACTTGTGGTGTAGTCTCCCATAAATATAGAAGAGAGAACAGTAATGGGGAACATATGTGGGGAGACATACACAAAGGGAACACATGTGCCTCAACTACACTATGAAGAGGGATACGCATCAAGGGAGCAACTCACAGCTCTGATACTATAGTAACACTGCTGTCATCACGCTGATTTCAGGGGGTCCACTCTCTTGTCTCTAGTCATTTAGTTTCTGCTAGATGTTGTTCAATTGCTTACATAGCCTTAATCTGACAAATGCTCCACCTTGATGGAGGATGAAGCTCCACTGAAAGAATAGCCTCCCTCAAATACTGCTCTGTTGGGTGCATCATTTCCCATGATCGATTTTTCCAGCTCTTTTAGAAAAGTCAGAAATGGGGTAGCTAGGTGGAGCAGTCCTGAGTTCAAATCCAGCCTCAGAAACTTAACACAAAAACTAGCTGTGTGACCTTGGGCAAGTTTCTTAACGCCAATTGCCCTACCTTCCCCCTCCAAAATGCAAAAAAAGAAAAGTCAGAAATCTTGACCTGCAAACCAGAGGAAGCTTCCTTTTCTTCCTTTCTTATTCCTTCAGAGTTTTGGCTACTGATGCTTCTCACCTCCTCAGCAAGAGTCTGAACCCCAGGCACCAAGATTTTTTTTTTTTTAGATGGATTAGTTTGTTTTTTTTTTTGAATGACTTGTTTATTTACTTTTAGTTTATAAGATTCAGTTCCACAATCACTTGAGTTTCAGATTTTCTCCCCTCCCTTCCCCCCCCCCCCCATGGTAGCATGCAATCATGTATAGGATCTGCAAATACTTTC
>CM053585.1:178131040-178146629 GCA_028646515.1 Pseudochirops corinnae | reverse complement strand
ATATATATATATACAGACACACACACACACATACATATAGGAGGGTGTATGTGTATATCAATACATATGTGAGGGTGTGTATATATGTATACAGGTATACATAGACAGAGGGCACAGGATCAATCGAATAGGAAGGGATGATATTTAAAAGGTGAAATTGAGAGGTGAGAGAAGAATATAATGAGAGGAGATGGGGAGATACAGAATGGGGTAAATTATCTCATACAGAAGAGGCAAGGGGTAACTGTTACAATGGAGGGGAAGAACAGGAAGGCAAAAGGGAATGGGTCAACCTTAATGTAATTTTTTTCCCTCATAGGGAGGGAATGACATATACACTAAATTGGGTATCTTGCCCTACAGGAGTGTAGTCGGAAAGGGGATAAGAGGGGGGGTGATGGAGGGAAGGGCAGGTTGGGGGGAAGGGTAGTTAGAAGCACACACTTTTGAAAAGGGACAGAGTCAAAGTAGAGAATAGAACAAGTCTTTCACAATATATCCACTATGGAAATGTTTCGAATAACTACACATGCACAACCTATATTGAATTGCTTATCTTCCCAGTATGGGTGGGTGACAAGGGAGGAAGGGAAAGAACATGAAATTCAAAGTTGTAAAATCAAATATTTTTTAAAAATTATTATTACTATTATTATTATTATTATTTACATGCAACTGGGATATAAGATATACAGGCACTGGGGTATGAAGATCCATTTTGCCCTACCAGAATGTGGGAGGAGGGATGGGGGAGGATATAGGAGAGAGCAGATTGGGGGAGGGGGTGTACAGTGGGATCGCTGTTTTGGGGTGGCGGGTAGGGGAAAAACGGGGAGAAAAATTGTAACTCAAAATCTTGTGGAAATGAATGATGTAAACTAAAAATAAACTTAAAATTTAATTTAAAAAGAAACCAAAAAAAAGAGAAATAGATAGTTAGGCTGGTGAAGGTCCTCCCTTAAAGATCCAATCTCATGGCAGATGGCATGGCAGGTAATATTGGGTCTTCAGAGAATAAGGAAACAAACCTTATAGTAGGGAGCAAGTCAGTATTAGAAAGGGCAGTGAGGGAAACGGAGAAAGTCAAGATGTAGCTGGGGTTGTCTAGTACTGGCTGAGGAAGTTAGGAGTGGAGGGAAGGTCTTGTCTGGGAGATGAGCACTGGGTCAAGGACAGAGGCTTGAGGGCCAAAGAATTTCAGGAAGAATCAATCAAGAAGTATTTATTAAGCACCTATCAGGTAGTAGGCAATGTGCTACATACTAGGAATATGAACACAAAAATGAAAGTCTCTTCCCTCCAGTACCTTACATTCAATTGAGAGAAACAATATGTGTGCATGTAAACAAATAGAAAATATATAAAAAATAAATACAAAATAATTTCAGAGCAATAAGATTAAATAGGGACATTAAGAAAGGCCTCTTGGGAGAGGATTCTGGGGAAATGGCAGAGTGGGGCAGAAAACTTCAAGCTCTCAAGATTTTTCTCCACAAAAGAGATGAAATAGCACCTCGGGGAGAACATAGGGGATGAAAATAAATAAGAGTGGGGACTGAACAGGGGTCCTCCTGAGACAATCAGAAATCTGAAGAAAAATTGCAGAGTCCCTGTGAAGAGTAAACACCTCCTGGCTAGGGATCCCTTAAATAATAAGCCCTGGGGTTAGCTGGGTTGGGAGGCTGCCTCCACCCCAGCCACAGGAACTTTTACCCCTGAGATAGTGAGGGGAGTTGGGTGTCAGAGCTAGGAAAGATCTAGGGAACCTCTTCTAACAAAGCACACCAGACCCAGTTATGCTATGGAGACATGGTGGGAGTGAGAAGGAACCAGTACACACTGGGTGAGTGCAAAAGCAGTGGGGTCAGGAAACCATTGACTGTGGGCACTTACCAGGAGACTGGAGGTCTTGGTTTGAGTTCAAGGTCAGAAGAGAGAACCGAAGAGGATCTGAGACCTGAGGCACCATCCTTCATGCCCCACGACTAGAGGTGATTATAAAAGATTACCAAAAAAAAAAAAAAATGCACAGGCAAAGGAGAAAAAAATCTAACCATAGAGAGCTACTATGGAAATAGAGAAGACTGGGGTTCATCTTTAGAGGAGGATACTGAAGCAAAGAAATTCTCTTCTACCCTAAAGAGTAATGTCAAATGGTCACCTTCCCCAAAATAATTCATTGAAGAATTTTTAAAAGACTTTAAAAATCAAATGAAATAGATTGAGGAAAAACTAAAAAGAAAAAGAATCCAAGAAAAATAAGATTATGAAAAGAAAGCCAACCAATTTGAAAAGGAGAGCCAGAATCTTAAGGAAGAAAATGACTCTTTGAAAATCAGAATTGGGGGGTGGCTAGGTGGTGCAGTGAGTAAAGCACTGGCCCTGGAGTCAGGAGGACCTGAGTTCAAATCCAGCCTCAGACACTTGACATACTAACTAGCCGTGTGACTTTGCACAAGTCACTTAACCCCAATTGCCCTCAAAAAAGCAAAAAAAAAAAAAATCAGAATTGGGCAAGGGGAAGCCAGCAAAATTATAGGAGATCAAGAAATAAAAAAGCAAAACATAAAAATGAAAAAAATAAAAGAGAATGTAAAACATCTCATAAGAAAAACAACTGATGTAGAGAACAGATCAAGAAGAGAAAACATAAGAATAATCAGACTACCTGAAAGCTATGCTCAGAAAAAGAATCTTGATAAAATAGTACAAGAAGTAATTTTTTTAAATGTCCTGAAGCATTAGAACAAGAAGGGAAAGTAGAAATAGAAAAAAAAATCAACCAATCACTGCCTGAAAGAGATCCTCTGAGGAAAACTCACAGGAATATTATAGTCAAATTCCAAAACTGGGCCCCAGCTCAAGGATAAAATATTACGAGCAACAAGAAAAAAAAACTATTTACTTATACTGGTACACAATTAGAACCACACAAGACCTAGCAGTGGCAAGAGTAAAAGATCATAGGTATTGGAACACTATATGTTGAAGAGCAAAAGAACTGGGCTTTCAGCTGAAAATATCATAGCCAGCAAAGCTAAGCTTAAATGAAAGCTAAAGGAAAAAAAAATGGATATTTAATGAATTACCAGTCTTTCAGGACTTTGTTTTAAAAACAACAACAACAACACTGAATTTAATAAAAGATTTGACTTACGAGAGCCAAGAGAAATACAAGGTACATACCAATGACCAATTACAAGGGACTCGATGAGGATAGACTGTTAACTTTTATGTATGTAAAATGTAAAACCTATGTCTAAGATTGTTACTAATAATTAGGTAGCTTATAAGAAAGATTGAGGTAGACCTAAGTATGATATGACTTCAAAAAGTAAAATCATTCAAGAACAGCTAAAAGAATAATTATCTTATACAAATGAAGTGTGAGTGGGAGAATCAATACAGAGGAATTAGATGGTGGAGGTGGGGCTGTTAGTTCTGGAAATCTACTTTCATCAGGAATGGGTTCAAGAGGGAAAAATACATATACATCTAGAAAAGTATAAAAGTATTCTAAATTTAGATAGAAATAAAACTCTAAGGGGGTGGCGGGGAAGGGATAAAAGAGAGATCTTTAGAGGGGAGGGTGAGGGAATAGGTTAAAAGGGGGATATAGAAAGGTATTTAGATCAACATGAATGGGAGAATAAGGGAGGGATTCTTGGGAGAATAAGGGAAGGATCTTTAGGGGGAGGGGGAGGGAATAGGTCAAAAGGGTGTACAAAAGGGTGTTCTGATTTATGGGAAGGGGTGGATAAAGGAGGGATCTTTGGACAGGGAGTTGGTTGACTAACATGAGGGCAAGGTATCTGAAAGAAGTAAAGTAGAGGAGTTAGGAGAAATAAGAAAAAAGATATGCACAAGCATAAAAATAAAGATTAGGAGTAGAATCTCTTAGAGAAAGTAAATGCTTACATATGTATGCATGTATATATGTATGTATGTGTATATATGTATATGGGTATGTATATATCAATATATCCATACTTAACTATAGCCTTAAGGGTGAAGAAGGGGGAGAAACAAAGTAAAAAGTGCACAGCAGAGAACAAAAGAAAACCTACAAGGAAGCAAAGAAAAGATGGACAGTTTTCAACATAATGTGCATTATTTAATATATAGGCTTTCTTGAAATGAAAAGCTATTGCTATATATTCTGAATCTTCTATGATCTGCTATGCACATGACATGATTTTTTCTTTTTTCTTTTATATTTAAGTTTAATATGTATGGTTACAAATGTTTGCTTCTTTTTCTTTTCTTATTATGTATTTAAGTTTTAGTATTTGTCTAAAATAAAAAAAGATTTAAAAAAAAATAAAGACCTCTTGTAGGAGATAGTACTTGAGCTAACCTTGGAAGGGATTTGGGGGTTCCAATATGTGGAGATGAGGAGGAAATACGTTATAGGCTTTGTGGAAAGACTGTGCAAAGGTACAGAGATAGGAGAAGAAATATGTCTGGACCAAAGAGTATGGTAATAAGTACAAGAAGGTCATCTATAAAGTGTTTTCAGTGCCAAACAGAAGGGTTTGTATACTCTATTGTCTTTAGATCAAGAATTCTTAACATGAAGTCTGAGAATTTTTTAAAAAATATTTCATAGCTATATTTTATAACTATATTTTTATATTTTATATTTTTATAACTAGATTTTAATATAAGTAGTTTCCTTTATAAGCCTATGAATTTTATTTTATTAACATTATTCTGAGAAGGGTTTTAACAACATTATTCTGAGAAGGGTTCAATAGGCTTTACCATATTACCACAGGAATCTATGATCCCAAAAAAGGTTAAAACTCCCTGCTGTAGGCTAATAGTGAGGCACTTGAATTTTTATGAAGGATTTTAAAGAATAGCAATAAGGAGATGCATGATTAAAAAGGAAATGAGCAAATAAGTAATAGATAAATAATAGCCCCCAAAATGCCAAGAGACCTAGAAGGAGGCTCCCAGGATGTTGAGGTAGAACTGATGTGGAGAATTTATGAAAGGACATTAGACAAAAGTTCATGATGATAAAGCACGATGTTTTTAAAGTGCGAGACTTGGACTCAGGAAGATATGTATTCAAATTCTACCTCTGGCATTTACTAGCTGAATGATCAGTCAAAGGCAAGTTGCAACCTCTCTGAGTCTCAAATCCCTAAGACATAGCTGCTGAGTCAATAGCTAACATTTATAGAGTACTTATTTTGTGCCAGGTACTTGAGTGCAATAGCTTTACAATTATTATCTCATTTGATCCTCACAACAACCCTAGGAAGTAGGTACAATTATTATCCTTACTGTTCAGATAAGGAAACTGAGGCAGAGGTTAAGTGATTTACCCAGGCTTGCACAGCTAGTACCTGAGGACAGATTTGAACTCAAGTCTTCCTGACCCCAGGCTCAGCATCCTATACCCTGCACCATCTAACTGCTCTCTTACAGATGTTAGAAATATTTTGCAAGGATTTTTTAAACTTTTTTTTGTTTGTTTTTTTGCTTTTTGGAGGAGGGAGGGCAGGGCAATTGGGATTAAGTGACTTGCCCAAGGTCACACAGCTAATAAGTGTTAAGTGTCTGAGGTTGGATTTGAACTCGGGTCCTCCTGACTCCTGGGCCAGTACTCTATTCATTGGGCCACCTAGCCGCCCCAAGGATTTTTTTTAAATGTTTATATTGCAGTTACTCTGTGCCAGGCACTGAGCTAAGTGCTTTACAATTATTATCTCATTTGATCCATAAAACAACCCTGGGCAGTAGGTTTTATTGTTATCCCCCTTTTAAAGATGGGGAAACTAAGGCAAACAAAGATTAAGTGACTTGCCCAGAGTCACACAGCTAGTCACTATCTGAGGCTAGATTTGAACTCATGTCTTCCTGACCACAGACACAGCGCTCTATCTACTATGTCACCTATCAATCCAAAAGTATGCCGCAACCTTTCAATAAGATAAATATATGTTAAGTGTTTTGTAAACCTTCAGAGCTACATATATAATTATAATCCTTATTATGTATTGCAATTTGTATGTAATGGAGTATCCACATCAATATTAATATGTGGGAAAGAATAGTGCAGTATAAAAAGTCATACTTGTATAGTGATCTACTCTGGTAGGAGTAAGTGTCCACTTAATAACATAAGGAATTTGACGGTAATTCACGAAAATAGAAATCTTTATATCCTTTCTTAAACAAAAGGGTATATACACAATTTAGCTTTTGCTTGATGACCATCATGAACTATTCATGTCTTGTCCTGCAACACTGTGGTTACACTAATTCTGTTGAAAAAGACATAAAAAGTCATATGGTTCAACTTCCCACCACATGTAAAAATCATCTCATACAATCCTAGACATGTGTCATTCAAGCTTAGATCAAACTCTACCAGTGCTGGGGAACTTACTTTGGAATGACTTGAAGTACATGGAATGATTTGCCAGATGCTTAGTGACCCACATTCCCCAACTACCATGTTGCCATGATTTTTAAAATTTTTGTCACTGCTTTTTATAAATTTTTTTCTTTCTCCTCACTCAATTTCAGTGGTCTCTAGCATCCTCTTTCAACATTCTAATTTGCTGCTTCTAATCTATTATGGGCTAAGATAAACAGACTTGTTAGAATTTTGTGGAATAAAAGTAAGTAGATTCTAAGTGAGGGAAGCTCAGTTAGGGATGAGGTGTTAGGAAAGAAGTTCTTATGAGTATGTACAATAAGCACATAGATTTGGTGGCATCTATTTCAGCTGATCAAAGGTTCATTTGCCTATTTCCCAGGAAAGTTAAGATTGTCAAATAAGTAACTACTGATTCAAGTCATTGATTTACTCAAAAAATGTTTATTGACATTATGTGTACCTCCTACGCTTGAGGAGCCTATAGTCTGACAAGGGATAAGATTCACAACTAATGTAACAAGGGACTGGACAAGGAAAGGCTAACCTTTATGAATATGCATAATATGCTTGGTGTAATGCAACCCCCCAAATGAATTTGCAGGCATTTGTGTATTCTGTGACTTTCCAGTCTGCTTACACCAGGTGAGGAAAGTTTATTGTTCTGATTCCGAACTGAATACAAATACAAATTCAAATACTTAATCTTAATCTCTTTCACACCTGGCTGAGTATGGGAAAGCAAGGACTGCTGTAAACCTCTGGATTGGGAAACAGAGAGCTAACACTAGTGACCTATTCTTCCTACTTGGACCTACATGAAGTCATAAGTACATGGCCCTGCTTCTGTGCTTACTGTATCTATTCTCTCCTACCTTAGGTGAAGGAGTATTGGAAATGTACCAGACTGAGCTACAATCTTGTGAGTTTTGAAAGGTCAAAAGAGTAAGTGGCCAGAGGTCTAGTCATATGAGACTATGCCAGAGCTCATGGGCAAGTCAGTGATGAGTGAAACCCAGAGTTGCCTGATTGATGCAGCATAGCAGCAGATCAAAGGCACCCCGAAGAGAATGACTCATCCATAGGTTTAGTCACCTTTGGAAGTAAACTTGGTTGGGTGAATGCTTTGTATCAACTACTCAGAGACTGAGGTAGTATAGGGGAAATGTGGACCTAGGTCTTGAGAGGGAAAAATTTGTACTTCAGTTCTCACTATATCTTCTCTATAAAATACATTTGTAAAAGTTTATGGATATTAGCTGCTAGGGTTGTTGCTATTGGGGAGAAAACACCAGAATGAGAGCTCAAGCCAAAAGCATTAGGGAGACATTGAAACCCTTCAGAAATATCCCTAGAATGCTGAAAGGAAGTCTTGCCCTAGGAAGCCCACATTCCAGTAAGAGTGGGAGTCAAAATAAAGACATATCCCATCCCAGAATTTATAATCAGCTACATTAATACCAGGTAAAAATTACAAATGCTATAAAAAATGTAAAGTATTGTGAGAATTTGAGGGAGGGAAAGACTTCCAGGAAGAGGTAGCACTTTAGTTGGGCTTTAAAGGGTAGCTAGAATTTTGACAGGCATAGATGGAGAAGGAAGAACTTTGGAGGTAGAGGGAACACCTTAATGGGTATTCATTGAATTGAAAGGCATTTGAAAAGAAAGGCACAAAAGCAGAAAAGTTTGAGAGGCATAAAAAGCCTTCCAAACTTTTTTGTTACCCATCAGAAACATAATCTCATTGGAATAGTCCATGAAAAGTTTTTTAACAAGCAATCGTATGTAAGATTAAATATCTTTATCAAGTGGTACAATATATTAAGGGAGTTAAAGGAGGGAGAGAGTAATAAGGGTTGGAATAACTGGATAAAGTTTTATAGAGGAGCTGGAACAGAATTCAAAAAATCTTGAGAGAGAAGCATAGGAAAACCTTGGTATGTGAACAGGAATTTCTCTGTCGGGAGATTTTGCTGAGGGCCTAGAAAAGAACAGGGTACCAAAAGGATGCAGTAGGAACAATTGTCATATACTACAGGGCTATCCAAGAGAGTCAAAACCATGTTCTGATGTCTTGCTTTTTGACTCATTTGTGCCAAGCAGAAATAGCATCAATAGTCAGAAAAGAGTATACTAATTTCCATAACTAAAGAAGATTTATAATTTCACAGCTGGCGGAATCTATAAATGGTAGTCACTGAACACATGAACAAATTTAACCTATTAGGGGAAAGCACAATGTTCTCTATAAAGGAAAATCATGCCAAACCATCCTGTTAGAATTCTTGAAGGTATAAGTGAACTTGTGGTTGGAAAGTACCATGGACTCTTCTATTTAAACTTTGAGCCTTAAACAAAGTTCCATACCAAAGGCCAATTTTTAAATGTATTACTATGTAACTCAAAGGAATATGTTTTGGAATGAGAACTAACTGAAGGACTAGTTACAGTTAATCATGGAGTTCTTTAAAGAATTAGAAACATATGGTGCTAGAACTGGAAGAGGCCTTAAAGTCTATCATCTAATCCAACCTTCATATTTTGTATTTGAGGAAACTGAGACTTGGGTAGAAAAATGACTTGCTCCAGAACCAATATGTTAATGGCAGAGCTGGCATTTGGACTCTGGTCCTATGACTCCAAATCCAGTGTTCTTTCTACCTAATGCTGCCTCTAATACCTGAACTATGCTTTCTAGTAAACTTATAATAAGTAAAAGAATATATGATAAATCTCCAATTGACAGATACTATCAAACTCTTCCAAGTAGTGAAATTGGGACAAATTGCAGAAATGTGTCCTAAGGCTACAGAGGCAGGCAGGAAAGTAACAGATAAACCTCAGTGTGTACAAGTTCAAGGTAATAATTTAATTCTTAAATAAGAAAAATAATTTAAGCTACACTTAAAAGATGATGGGTCCTGAGCTATCACAATTCAGGAAAGAGCTAAAAAGCATTCATTTTGTTCTACTGATTCCAACAAAATGCCAAGCATCATCAAAAGAATACCGTAAACAACAAAAACCATTATATTGCCCTTATACCAAATCACAGTAAATAATTGCCTAGAACACCATGTGTAGTTGTGGTTTCTGCTTTATAAGAAAGACATGATGGAACTGAAAAATAATTAGAAAAAGGGCCACAAAATGATAAACTTCTGCATAGGATAAACAACAACAAAGGTTTCTAATTAGGAAAGATGATGGCTGAAAAGGAAAGTGACAAGGTTATAAAACCAGTAAAGGAATAAATAAGACGACATTCACCAAATCCCAAAATATTAGTGCAGCAAACCTACTGAGGGTGGAATGGGTATCATGGGTATCATGATTATTGGATATAATCAATATCTCTCTGATGCTTTTAAGATCAAGCATACCAAAGCCCTCAACCTTCAATTGACTTGTTGCCTTATTCTTTTATCTTCCGGATTCCAGGGCAATCTAAGGCATGTGAATTAGAATTATCTGTCTCATAAAATTATCTATCTCATAAAATTCTCTCTCATTAGTTAATTAATCAGTTAGCTGAAGCCCCATCCCAGGAGACTTGGAGAAATTTCTTCTCTCATAGATTTTCTCACTTCTCTCATTCTCAAATCCCAAAGTTTATAAGCTTAGACTAACATATGTTAGTAACTATATAATTTGTTATTTGATATCCAATAACGCAGAAAAATTGAAGAATACTTAAATAATGCGGCCATGAGGATAGTCCCAACCAGAGTCACCTTTGTGTTCTGGGAAAACATAGAAAGGAAGAAGTTGCTGACTCAAATTTTTCTCATATATTGCCTACTGTTAACTCCTCCAAAACACTGAAATCACAGTCTAAAAAAAAAATCAGTTCTCTTCAGAATGATATTAACCCAGTTTCTCTTAGGATAATAATTTATTCACTTTTTAGAAATGGCAATTAACTGCTTTTTCTCCAAAGAAAAATCTCAATTCACTTTCCATAAACAATGAAAGACAAACTCAGTTACCTCTTAGGAATTTACTTGAGAATGTCAGTTAAAGTCTCTCAAAAATGACAATTGTACAAATCACTTCAAGATTCTTGTCCACTGATAGTTAACTACCAATCATCACAGGAATAACAGTTCTATTCATTCTTTCTCCTTGCCTGAGAGATAATTCTCCAGCTATGATAGTTAACTGACAATCTCTAAGATTCTCTTCTCTCTCAAAGTAACAGTATCCAAGGTATCCATGGGAGGAGTTATTTAAATTGGGATTCACTAGACCTAGGCAATGGACTTTGCAACTAGAAAGAAAAGTAGTTTTAGGATAAATAAAAGGAAATGTTATTAGATATTATGGGTAGTAATCATAGGATTTAGAACTAAAAAGAACCAATTACCTCCAGGATCAAACGTAAAATCCTGTTTGGCATATAAAACCCTTCCCAAGCTATCCCTCTCTTTACCGTAACCACTTTCCACCACTACTACCCAGGTGAGCTTGAGGAGTTTCTCTGAAGGACGCCCCTGTGACCCTGCATACACGTGAGAAGACATGATTCCCCCAAACTTCAAATGATCTTTCTCCTCACCTCCAACTCCCAGCTTTCTTGGTTTCTTTTAAGACTTATCTCAGGGGCGGCTAGGTGGCACAGTGAATAGAGCACCAGCCCTGGAGTCAGGAGGACCTGACTTCAAACCTGGCCTCAGACACTTAACGCACACACACACACACACACACACACACACAAACTAGCCATGTGACCTTGGGCAAGTCACTTAACCCAAATTGCCCTACCTTACCCCCTCCAAAAAAAAAAGCAAAAAAAACATCTCAAATCACGTTTTCTGCAGGTAGCCTCCTTTCTGGTACTTGATCCCTTCTTTCTGAGATTATCTTCCATTTATACACTATACATCTTGTGATACATATGTACCTGAAGTTCCAAAACATATTAGTATGGGATTTTCTCCTTATTGGTAAAAATCAATATCCTGCATGCCATAGCATATTCATGCTATTCTTTTATCTTCTGGATTCCAGGGCAATCTAAGGCATATGAATTAAAATTCTCTGTCTCATAAAATTATCTATCTCATAAAATTCTCTCTCACTAATTAATTAATCAGTTAGCTGAAGCCCATGAATAGCATGATATAGCATGAATAGCAAGATAAAAGAATTGCATGAATAGGAGGGCAGAAATGTGAAAGTGGAAGAGAGGAGAGCATCAGGTTCCTTGATTCTCTCTGGGTCTCTTCAGGCTTCTGGTGTTACATCAGCCACTTCTGGCTTCCAGCATTAAGAGAGATGGAAGATGCCAACTCTACTTCAGGTTGCTGAAGGAAAAGACTCTGGGAAAAAGCCAAGAAGTTGACAGTTTCCATCACATTCCTATTCCCAGCTTGCTATACTAGAAAATTTGGAAAACTTCTCCTTGGGTGAGATGTAGGACTCTCTCAGTGAGCTGAGTTACCTAGTTCCCAGTGGGAGCACTCCTTCACTCTATATTGTCTGGTGTATATTTTCTGTAATTTCTGTTTTACTATAAACTCAGATAGATGGGTCTCTTTGCTGGTTTTTATTTATGTTCATTGTGCAACTAGTGTTTGGTGGGAATGGAATCAAGCCTTGGAAATAAAACTTGGGGGTCTTTCTTTTCCCATAAATAGTGATCAGAAGTTTAATGTGAACCTGAAAATCACATCCCCTAGACTAATGATATTTAAGGGAGCAGAGAAGAGAGTGGACAAGCTTCTGGCCTCAATCTCCTGCTTCCCCACCGGGAAAGAAATATTCTCCCTTGGAGAAGGGTAGGGAAGAAGAGACTAGAGATATCTATTCTGCCTCCCAGTAAGCCACACCACCATACCCCTATGCTATATGTGGGGGATAGCTCACATCATTATTTGCATATTGTTTCCTCCCACTGGAATGGTTCCATGAAAGTAGAGACTATGTTTTTACCTTAATTTTATCCCCAGTGCTTAGCACCATGCCTGATTTAAAGTAAGTATTTAATAAATGCTTATACACATCTAGTCTTACCCTGTCATTTTATAGATGAGGAAACTGAGGCTCATGTATAGAACTTCTCGCCACAATGTGTATTATAAATAGATTTATTGGGAATTTGTATTATAGATTTCCAACTTCAGGTCACAACTCAAATTAGTGTCTATGAGGGTCAATATAAAAGATATGCAAAGGATCCTGAGAAACTTATGTACCCCGTACCTCACATGGCAGCACTCATTTAACCTTTCTGACCTTTAGTTTCTATAGCTATAAAACAGAAATAATAATGTCTGCCTAAGCCTACCTTGCAGATTATCAGGAGAATCAAGTGAAATATTGTACACAGAAATGGACTATAAATTTAAGGTTTTGTGATTTAGTTGTGTATGTGTTATGTATGCATACAGCATTATGTTACATTATATCAAGAGAGAGAGAGGGAAGGAGAGAAGATAAAGACAAAAAGGAGAGGGGGGCCAGAAGAGTCGAGCAGGGAGGGGAGGGGAGTGGAGGGGAAGGGAGGAGTAGCTTGACAAAGTAGGCAGAATGCAAGCCTCAAAGCCAGGAAAGCGTGGGTTTGAATCTGGCACATAATGACTGGCCTTGGATGAGTGATTTAGCCTCTCACTGCCCTTAACTTTTTAAGATTACAAGTTGCAGAGAAGGTGCTAAAATGGGCAGATGGAGCTTCCTCACCAGGAGCCACTTATATCAATGAAATCACACACACATACACACACACACACACACACACACACACACACACAAAATGCAGTTTTGTTATTGAGTTTATATCATTCAAATATAACAAATGCACATGTACACATATATAATGTTACATATAGCATGAATATTATACAATTTAATTATATAAACTCAATAACAAAGCCTTACATTTTATACATATATATATATATGTTGTTTGTGAAGTACATTATATACGTGTGTGTTGTTTGTGAATGTTGGTGTCCAACATTTTCAAAATAATCATTATTATATACATTTTCACTGTGTCACTATGGAACATTAGAATGTCTGTCTTGTGCCCAAAGACGTAAGAAAGAAAGTCTCTGTAGACTACTGGATCTGCCTAGGGGCTAGCCTTGGGATGGGGCTTTCCCTGGACAAACAGCATGTAAAACATGTTCCTAGGTCATCCCCTCGAACAATAAGTCAAGAGTGGTTTATATGCTCTGCAAAATAGGAAAAAAAAATCCAACTCTTCAGAGCTGTTCTTCATTCCCCACCCCACCCCCAAACTTAACACAATTGAGAAGCATTTACTGTCATACTTGGCAAAACACTCAAGGACTCTTTCTTTAAATGAATCAAGTTTAACAGGAAAACACTATTGTCCAATGAAAGGTCTGTGAGAAGGGAGTAAAAAGCTTGGGGGGGGGGGGTAGGAATCTCCTCTAGAAAAATGGAATTGGAGGCAAGGGGGAAGAAGAGAGAAAACAAAACACACCCTCCGACCCTTCACTACTGAGGGGAAAGATGCCAATACTGCTGGGGTTTTGTTTCCACCTTAGCTGCCAATGCCCACTCTGCCTGTGATGGGTGTCTTGCTGAATTTGCACAGTCTTTTAGTGTTCTCTTCCTCTCTGAACCCTTTTCTCTGCTCCATTAGATTTCTTGAGCAAGAGGACTGCAAGATCTCAGCCTGTCCAGACTCAACCCTGCTGAGATCATGAACCGCCTCCTACCAGGGAGCTATGTAATTAGTCCCTGCAAGCTTACAGGAGGAGCTATAATGAAATATTATGGTGTTATTAAAAATGATAAATATAAAGTACACAAGGGGATAGCAGGCGTTTACATAGCAATTTTAAGGTTTATAAAGCATTTTATACAAATAGCATGGCTCTTTTGATCCTCACAACGATCTTGTGGGGAAGGTACCACAGACACCCTCCTCATCTTGCAGATTAAGAAAATGAGAGGTTAAGTGACTTGCCCTTGGTCACACAGCTAATAAGCACCAGAGCTGAAATTCCAATCCACATGTTCCTGATTTCAAGTCCCTTACTTTATCCATTAAAAACCATTAGGAAAAGCTATAAAAGTGATGCAAAGATCAACAGAACCAAGACTGTCATATATGTACATATATATTTGATTATAACTTTGATATTTAAAACCAAAAGTAGAGGAATTTTACATAGACTTGGAAAGGGACACAGAGCAAATGCATTTGTGTTTATTGTCTATTAATTAATTTGGTTCTTCTTTATTAAATGCTAAGAGTTTGTATAAAATTTTCTTCTATGGTAAGATTATTTGATCACCTGTTTTTATTGACTGGTACTATTCATTTTAAAATGTATAATTTTTAAAATTAACTTTCATTTATTTTTATTTTATGTCATTCATTTCCACAACATTTTGAGGTACAAATTTTCTCCCCGTCTTCCCCCTACCCACCACCCCAAAACAGCAATCCTACTGTATACCCCCTCCCCCAATCTGCTCTCTCCTATATCCTCCTCCATCACCCCTCTGACTTTCTGGTGGGGCAAGACGGATCTCCCTACCCCAGTGCCTGTATATCTTATTTCCCAGTTGCATGTAAATAATTATACACACACACACACACACACACACACACACATATATAAACATATATATATTTTTAACATTTGATTTTAGAACTTTAAATTCTAGATTCTTTCCCTTCCTCCCTCTTCACCAACCCACACTGGAAAGACAAGCAATTCAATACAGGCCATACATGTGTAGTTATGCAGAACATCTCCACAATGGACATATTGTAAAAGACTGACTATATTTCACTCCTTCCTATCCCACCCCCCACTTATTCTTTTCTCTACTTTGTCCCTGTCCCTTTACAGAAGTGTGTGCTTCTAATAACCCTCCCCCCCAATCTGCCCTCTCCTCCATCATCCCCTTCCCCCCAATTCTCTTGTAGGGCAAGATATCCAATTTAGAGTGCATATCATTCCTTCCATAAGCCAAATTCAATGAGAGTGAGGTTGACCCATTCCCTTTTGCCTTCCTGTTCTTCCCCTCCATTGTAAGTTATCCCTTGCCTCTTCTATATGAGATGATTAACCCTACTCTGTCTCTCCCTGTCTCCTCTCATTCTATTCCTCTCCCACTGCTCAATTTCACCTTTTAAAATATCATCCCTTGCCCATCAATTAGGGAATGGCTAAACAAGTTGTGGTATATGAATGTAATGGAATACTA
>CM053585.1:178099455-178130540 GCA_028646515.1 Pseudochirops corinnae | reverse complement strand
GATCAGAAGAAGGGACATGTAATCAGACTCTCACAGTGTGCTCGCTATGGAGAGGTTCTGCGTAATTTCACATGTTCGGCCTGTATTTGATTGCTTGTCCTTCCAGTGGGAGTGGGTGACAAGGGAGGAAGAGAAAGAATCTAGAATCTAAAGTTCCATAATCAAATGTTAAAAATATATATCTATATATATATGCAATTATTATTATTAATATTATTAACTACATCCAACTACACAGGCACTGTGGTTGAGAGATCCATCCAGCCCTACCAAAAAGTGACATAGGAGAGAATAGACTGGGGTGGGGGGCACACTGGGATGGCTGTTTTGGGGTGGTGGGTAGGGGAAAGATGGGGAGAAAATATGTAACTCAAAATCTTGTGGAAATGAATGATGCAAACTAAAATAAAATTAAAAAAAAAAGAAGAGGACAATATTGATCAATTTTATGAAGACCTACATCTTCTAGAAATAACACCCTAAAAAAGATGATGCATTCCTCATACAAGATTGGAATGCTCAAGATAAGGAAAGCAAAAGGTAACTGGAATATCAGACAAATTTGGACCTGAAGTACAAAATGAAGCAGGGCAGAGACTAATAGAGTTTTGTCAAGATAACTCACTGGTCATAGCAAATACTCTTTTTCAATAACCCAAGAGGCAATTCTACACATGGACACCACCCCATGCTCAATATCAAAATCAGTTTGATTATATTCTTTGCAGTCCAACTGGACAAGCTCTATATAGTCAGTGAAAAGTAGACCCAGAGCTGACTGTGGCTCAGATCATAGGCTTTCTATTGCAAAATTAAGATTTAAATTGAATAAAGTAGGGAAAACCACAAAACCATATAGGATTGTCCTAAATAACATCTCTTATATGAAGTGAAGGTGATGAGTAGATTTAAGGGATTAGGTCTAGTAGAGTGCCTGAGGAACTATGGACAGAGTTTTGCAATATTGTGTAGGAGGCAGCAACAAAAAACATTCCAAAGAAAAGGAAAAGCAAGAAAGCAAAATTACTTTCTAATTGAAGCTTTACAAATAGCTGAGGAAAGAAGGAAAGTAAAAGGGAAAGGGAAAAGGGAAAGATATACCCAACCAAATAAATGCAGAATCCCAGAGAATAGTAAGTGTAGAGTAGATTTTCTAAAATGAGCAATGCAAAGAAACAGTAGAAGACAATGCAATGGGAAAGATAAGAGATCTCAAGAAAATTAGGGATATCAAGGGAATATTTCATGTGAAAATGAGCATAAGACAAAAATGGTAGGGTCTTAACAGAAGTAGAAAAGCTTAAAAAGAGGTGGCAAGAATATATGAAAGAACTATACAAGATTTTAACATCACTGATAATAACAATGGTGTGATTACTGATCTACAGTCAAACATCCTGGAAAATGTAGTCAAGGGGACCTTAGGAAGCACTGCAAACAAGGCTAGTGGAGATGATGGAGTCCAACCCAACTGGGCTACTTAAAATCATAAAACATAATGCTGCACTCAATATGCCATCAAATTTGGAAAACAACAATGGCCAATGGACTGGAAAAAAATCAGTTTATATCCCATTCCTAAAGAAGGGCAATGTCAAAGAATGTTCAAATTACTGAACAATTGCACTCATTTCACACACCAGCAAGGTTATACTTAAGATCCTGCAAGCAATATGTGAATTCTTCAGCAATATGAGAACTGAGAATGACCAGAAGCACAGGTTAGTTTTTGAAGAAGCTGGGGAACTAGAGACCAAATTGTCAACATTTGCTAGATTATGGACAAAGCAAGGGAGTTCCAGAAAAACATCTACTTCTGCTTCATTGACTATGCTAAGGCCTTTGAGTGTGTGGCTCACCACAAAATGTGGCAAGTCCTCAAGAAATGGGAGTACCATATCATCTTACTTGTCTCCTGGGGAACCTGTATGTGGCCAGGAAACAACAGTTAGAACTAAACATAGAAAAACTGATTGGTTTAAGACTGGAAAAGGAATATGACAAGGCTGAACACTGTCATTTTATTTATTTAAATTACACAGGGTACATTAAGCAAACTGCCAGACTGAATGAATCAAAAGCCAGAATTAAGGTTGCCAAGAGAAGTAACAGCCATCTCAGATATGCAGATGATACCACTCAGATGGCAGAAAGTGAAGAAGCCTCTTGATGAGGGTGAAAGAGGAGAGTGTAAAAGCTGTCTTGAGGCTTAACATTAAAAAAAAAAACAAAAACCCAATATCTTGGCAACTATTCCGAAAACTTCCTGGCAAACAGAGAAGAAATGGAAACAGTGCCAGATTTTATACTCTTGGACTCAACAATCCCTGCAGACAGCAACTGCAACCATCAAATTAAAAGATGCTTGCACCTTAGAAGGAAAGCTATGGCAAATCTGGACAGCTTACTAAAAAGTAGAGATATCACCTTACCAACAAAAGTCTATATAGTCCAAGCTATGGTTTTGCCAGTAGCTATGTATGGCTGTGAGAATGAGCTGAGCAATGCAGAATCAATGGTTTCAAACTACGGTGCTGGAGAAGACTTTTGAGAATCCCTTGGACAGTAAAGAGATCAAATCAGTCACTATTTAAATTAATTCAGATTATTTCCTGGAAGGTCAAGTATGGAAGCTAAAGATTGAGTACTTTTGCCACATAATGAGAAGACAGGACTCAATGGAAAAGACTCTGATGTTGGGAAAGACTGAAGGCAAAAGGAAAAGGGAATAATGGGATGAGATGGATATAGTGTCATAGAACAATGAACATGAACTGGCACACACTTCAGGACATAGTGGAGAAGGGCCTGACATGCTATGGTACAAAAAGTCATGAAGAGTTGTACACAACTTAATGACTGGACAACAATCTGTGGAAGTTTTTTAACTCATACTATCTGCAAATAATTTTACCTTTTTTTATTTTATAGCTGTAATGAGCATTATCAAATTATGATGGGAAGAGAGGGCATCTTTGCTTTACCCCTGAACTTAATGGGAAAGCATGCATTACTTTTCCATTGCAAATAATCACAGCTTTGCATTTCAGACATATAATTTGATATACTAATTCTCCTTTAATAACTATTCTTTTAGGTTTTAAAAACATAATGCATCTTGGGTTTTTTTTAAAAACTGTTTTGATATACTTGTATGGTTTTTATAGAATTGTTTTCTTCTTAATGTTGTATCCTCCCTGCTATAATACATCTTGGTCATATTTGATATTTCTTGGCCATCTATTTCTGTAGTCTCTTCCTTAAAATTTTTGCACCAATGTTAATGAATTAGGTTGTTCTATAATTCTGTGCTTCATACCAATCCAGTTCAGGTATCAAGTATTAATTTCATAAAAGTAGTACAGCAGAATATAATTGTTTTTCTAGTGACTCAAATATGCAAACGGCTTTGTAACCTCATTGACAAGATTATTCCTTCTAATGATAATGCCACTCATCCATTACTATACATTTTAATAATGAACGTATAACTAGGTCATAAACTTCCTTTAGCCTCTCAGCCAAGAGAAGTATTTAATTGAAGTCTTTATTTGGGGAGACAGCTTAAAATACAAATTAATCGGTAGGCATGGTGCATGCCCAAACATCAATAAAGAGGGTCTTTCTGGCTTTGAGGATAGCTATTGTCCTCTCTTATGTGTCCAACAGTCTTTTATTTTTTCTTTCTTCAATGATTGTTAAACTTTATTTTGAAGTTGTGAAATTTCTATTTAATGGGATGCTTCATTTTAAAAGAAGTATAGGTATCTTTTGTTTATATCACATTTATTTCCTAGTATATCCCTCTCCTGTTCCTACCTAGACATGCTTTGATTTCTTAAATTAGGAGCATTTTCTGGTGACTAAAACTGCTCCTCTTTCATATGGGAAGAGATTCCTGGTACAGATGGTTGCAATATTTGTAGTTTAAACGGAAATTGTAAAGTGTGGCCACACTCTTGGTCAGTTAATCTTGGAGTTTTTATTAATGGATTATGGCTTCTATCAATCTACACTTTCACAGTTTCCAACGTTTTGTCCAATTTTCCTTATTTTCTCAAGTATAGTATTAAAGTATTTTGATTGTGATCTTCTGGAGGACCCATGATTCTTAGAGGACTGCAATTTTATAAAGTTTAATTCTCTTGCCTTAAAGAAAAGACATGTGTGCTGGTTTTGTTGTCCTCTATTATGTCAAATTTTCTTCCACCTCTGCATTTCCAAGTTCAAAGTTGGCCATTCTTTTTCAGAGCATCTACTGCTTTGAGGTTCTCTAAACATTGGCTCTATACACCCTACTCTTCTTTTGATTTCTTCAAGTTGTCCTTTCTGTTCCAATCTCTACCCATTTGTCTTTTACTGCTCTTTTACTAATACTGGAGTTTCTTAAAGTTGTTCAGTTATTTCTGAATTAAGGAGGTCTCATGATAATTGCTAAGTCTCCTTTTATCAGGAGTTTCTGAGTAAATTTATTATACTCTATAATATTTAGTGGTTGTATTGGGTCTTTTTCTTATCTCAAAAAAATCACTTTTCTGTTATTTTTGTATTCTCTTGTTGCTGCATGTTGTCATTCCATTATGCTACTTGACACATAACTTGTTCTAAAATGGTAGTATGGAGCTGGGCTTAAGCAAACCTCTCATTTATCTTGTCAGAATGTATCACATGCCTTCCTTTCTGGCCCACATAGTATTGGAGCAGGCATAGCATGGCTGGTCTCCTCCACCATTCAAAGTCACCAACTCTCTCCTGTTTAGAGTACTAGGGCTGGGTGAACTTACAAATCTCCACTCCATGAAGTATGGCTGTTTGTAGTTTGTCCTTTGTTCTGGAAGAGAACCAATGACAACAGGAAGGTGATGTATTGACTTGCAAATGAACTGGATTTATGTGAGGTAGACCTGTGCAAAGTCATCAGCCTCACTGTCTCCTCCAGAACCACCTGGGTCAAGTGGCAAGACATGGAACAGGGTGGTTGAAGTGGGAGATCTTGGCTTTTTAAAGCCAAGATCTTTCCCAGGTCTCAGTTTATCTAAGCAACACCCATTCAGTGATTAAAGCTAGGTAAGGAACAAGGCCAGAAATCGGCCTCTTTTACCTACTAAAAGAAGAAAAAAAAAAGCAACCTGGGAGGGGAAGATGCTCAGGGTTTCTGGACAGAACAGAAATAATTGCTATTTACATTGCAGAGAGCATACTCTCAAAAGTATACTATGCTGGTGATGTGACACTCTTCCTTCATTGTATGAACCAGTTTGGGGGGAGGGGGAAGAGAAATGTTTTCTTTCCCTTCTTTAAAAAAAAAAACAAAAAACCCTACTTTATTCGGTACAATTTTTTTTTCTGTTTTAAAGTTGTGCTGGTTAGGCTGGATTTAGACATAACCTCTCACTTCCAGCTGTCCTGCTCAGAAACAGATTTTCTTCATGTCAATCACCACTGAAGGAAAATGTAGGTGAAGAGAGGTATGAAACCTAGTAATAGAAGTAGCAAAGGCATATATGGACATAAGAAAGGATTGAAAGGATTTGAACTCTGGACTGGTAAACCAGTAGTCATAAATTTTACTCTCTCTGGGTCCTGTCTTGAGTTTTTAATGGTTTTACTCTCCTTACATGAATAAGATTTCCCACATTCACTCTTATCTAGGCGCTGAAATGTCCTTACTCTGAGACACACTTGCCAAATCAGGTAATTGCCCCTAAAATTCCAAATAGACTATCCTTTCTTTTTCTATCAGTTCCCAAATGAATATTTATGTTCTGAATTTGATTCCTAATGGAAAGAGGGTGTTATTTCTCAAGAAAGGAGGAATAGAATAGAGACCTCTTCCATAGCCTTGACTATGAAGAAAGCATGCTTCCTTAGCTATTTTGGAAAGATGCAGGCGCAGTCACCAGAGTAAAATTATATGCTTTTATTGAACATAAAATGAAACATTAAGATAAAATACACAATCTGTCCATGTGCAGAAATACTATTTTACATTCAATTCTGAAGCAGGTAGTTTTACATGAACAATAACAGGAATGGTGTAAGGTAGTAAGAGGAGTAGGTATGGTAGTGACAGGAAATGACAAGGCAGATTTTGTTTTTCAAAGTGCTAAGGCCTACTGGCATGTAAGATTTTAAAGTGACAAGGACACATATGGTAATTGCTCCTGTTCCTCTGGTCTCCTAGTGCTGGTGAAGATGGTAAGCTGGAGCCTGATACAGCATGGCATGGCCAGATGAAAAGATCACAGTCAGTGGAGCTTCGATGCAATCTGGAGCTCAAAGAATACCTGACAAAAATCTTGCCCTACAGTGCTGACCAACTCTTAGGGAGTGCTTTCTATTGGCTGTTATCTCCAAAGCCATAAAAAGGGGGTCTAAATCCATGGTTTCACTCATTTTAAGGCTTGTGCAAAAGAATTATCCAGCTCATTGGTGGTACTTACATTAAGAGATACGTGGACACCTAAAATCAAAAGAATGGCTGACTTAGGTTAAGTTTGACTGTTTAACAAGTCCTGTACTCTATTGGCTACGATGACATGCAATTTTTTTAAAAAAAAGAACGGATCCCAGAAATGTTCAGCTTCATTCACAGCATAGCCAAGGCATGAACCCAAGGCAGACACTGGTTAAGCCACAACTTGCAGGTGTGGCTGTTCATGCCCACACACAGAGGCTCCTACCCAAGATCTCTTCCTTGTGTCCAACTAGAACCTCTGATTGAACTATAAACAACTCCTTTCTGCCTCACAGTCACAAATCACTTTATCTACAGAAAAATGGAATTACTTATGTCTCATTTCTGTGGCTGTTATTTGTTGCTAATGATACGAGTATGTTCAGAGCAACTAACAGAGCAGGCAGCTCTTTAGAACAGGGTTAGTGAGGTCAGAAGCAGGATCCATAGCCCAGATACAACACCCTGGTCAGGTCAATTGACTGCCATTGTATTAGACATCTATCTCTAATCTGGTAAAGTGACTCAACAAACAATACATTCTACTAATAGTGAATTAACCTTGTCTTTATATACTACAAACTACAGGTGATTCTTAAGGAGTTTAAAGCATCCTGGAGATTACCAATTTTTTTTTCAATCTTTAATTTAACAAATAAATATATAATTTATTTTCTCTCTCCCCAAGATGGCTTCTATGTTCTAGAAGAACAAAGATAATTCAGGCCCAGTCTTTTTCTGCCACTTTCTGAAAATCATCTGACTCTTCCAACTGGAGGGCCCCCAGACTCTACCCAACACTCAGTCCTGAAATCACACCTGATCACTGCTTGTTTCATTCTCTCCATTATTCTATGTTAGAAATATGAGTATGGGGTTGAGAGATGAGTCCAGATTTGGAATTTACTGCCTAAGTAAATCTTTATCTCTTCTGATAAAATGTCTCAAAATATTAGAATAGTCACATCTTACAAAAGGGAGAAATACTCATTTTCCCCTGTTTCCCCCTTTATTGAGAATAAGCATAAATCTCTTAATTCCATAAGCAAAAGCAAAACCAAACAGAACCTGAAATCCAGAGCCATGCTTTTGAGTAGCAGAGAGATTATTGTTAGGAACAGCATGCGGAGCACAAGCTTATAGAGTCCTGTTTACACAAAATCACCAAAACAAATATCAGGATCAGTGTTACTAAAACACCAAGCATTAGAATTCTTATTAAAAAAATAATTATGCCACATCTTGTTTTGTTAAGATGTATGGAAAGGTGGAGGGAAAGGGGGAAAGAGCAAATCCTACCAGGTCTAAACAGATTCTAACAGCTGAGAGTTGTAAAAAAACCATTTCTACCCAATAAGGCACACAACCGAAAAGGAAGAGAACTGCAACATCAAATGGCAAATCTTTAAGTCACTGAAAAGGTCTAATGAACCTAAGAAATGGCAGTCCCATGGTACCTTTAGACCATAAAATGGTAACTTATTATCTGATTTGCATATTAACTATGTCTGTAACATTTCTAGACCTATTAACAATTCCAAATCCTTTGACAAATTCCAAACAATTTTTACTAATATTTGTACAGCTCACCAAAATCGCCATCCCTCCAGTCTCTCAATTTTGTTTTAACATGCTGCCAGTCATCCTATTTCACATTCCACCAGTCACGTAACGACGACTAAAACCCTCTCATATTTCAATACTATTACTGTTCCCATGCTCCCCCACAAAATGGTTGCTTAGAAAACTTTATCAACTACTGACCCATGTGACATACTCATCTCTAAAATAAACTTAATAAGGATGGTCTATGCACGTTGAGGAGATACTCAATGAAAAAAATAAGGTTCTTGAACATTTTATAGCAGACCATGTCTTTATCCTGATTTATTACTGATTGTACACAGAAAGTATTTGACTCAGTAGAACATGAGGAAAGTTTAGCCTTAAAGGTTCTCCCTCAGTGCTCCCCATGTATATTGAAGTTAAAAAAAAAAAGATACCCTGATAGATGTAGCCACAGTGATAACTTTAACCATTTTCTGAATATAAATGTCTAATAAAAAATAAAGTGGGGAGACAGATGCTCACCAAAGGCGTTTACTGGCACCGTGTAGGATGTTCTGTACAGGTCCACACCAAAAGTTGGTTACCTGTAGATAATGAATACTGTTGGTAGTTAAAAAAATATTAAAAGAAGTCCTTTAGAACACAGGTTAAATTCTCCACAAAGAATTTATGGAAGGATGGGACACAACTAAAAAGCCACGGATGAGTTGTAATTAGAAACAGTGGTAGGAGTGCTCACATTGATGAGGGCACAACCATCAAAGTAACTCAAATCATTCTTCAGACTTCCCACTGGGCTACAGAATGGAATGTTGCTAAATCAACACTTTGCCCTATCATGAATGCAAGGTACTTCACTTGATGATTAAAAAAAACCACTACATGTTAAGTGTCTACTATGTTCTGGCCAATAATCAAGGCACAAGGGATAAAAAAACAGAAAAGCTACAGATTGAATGGGAACTGTACTCCCAAAAGAGTGTAGATTAGAAGTTATTGGAACTTAATCAATGTTCATTGTCTGACCTGTTCATTTTATTTGAACTCATTTTAATGTTTTATACCTTATTTTACATAAAGAATTTAAGCAGTTTTCCTGAGATTAAATCAGTTCTTTTAGATGTGTGGACCTTCAGCAAATACAGATTTGAGTATGATTTTCTATCAAATCCTTAAGAAATCACACACATAGAACAATGGTCGTCTTAAATTTTCAGAATTGGACTGCACACCTTGATGTATTTAGACATCACATACTCTATGGTCAGAGGCAGTGAATGCAGTATAGTGACAGACTGAGTTTGGGTGGCTTAACCAACCTCTCAGTGCCCATGGCAGATAAGATAATACTAAGAGTCTGGACCTATGCCAAATATTTACCTTACAATCTCAAGGTATAATTTCTTAGTGGTGGTAAGTTTATCAGTAAACCTTCCTAGCTCTCAAAGATTTCCAGACGGCTCTCATAAAATACAAGTAAAGTGGTTTGCAAACCTATATGAACTACTATATTAATGCTAGCTAGCTATTATTCTGGGAATAAACTACTGCTCTTTCCTTCTAATTCAATCAAACAAATATTTGTTTCCAAACTTCTTCCATATAAATTTCTTTTTTAAAAATTAGAGATTAAGGGGCAGCTAGGTGGTGCAGTGAATAGAACACCAGCCCTGGAGTCAGGAGGACCCGAGTTCAAATCCTGCCTCAGACACTTAACACTTACTAGCCGTGTGACCTTGGGCAAGTCACTTAACCCCAAATGCCCTGCCTTTCCCTCTTCCAAAAAAAAAATTAGAGATGAGAAAATTCACCATATAAGTTATAATGAATTCAAGCAATGTGGTACAAGCATATATCCCTGGGCAATGGCCTCTGTCTTTTCCTCAGCAAGACTCTCTTGACCTAACTTAGACCTCTCCAAAGTCTTGAAGAGTGTTTGACAGAGACTATACTAATTACTTACCTGCAATTCTTGGGGGGGAGAATTACACTCTTCACTAGAGAACATTTCCTCACATAATCCTGGGGCTTAAGGTAGTGGAAGAGGAGCTCTCTTGTTAAGTGGTCACCAACAAATGTGGAAGAAAGCAGTATTTCCTTCTTTACAAAGTTTTTACAATCATTCTTTCTTTTGAACTAAAAAAAAAATAGCCACTCTACAAAGTGACTACTTCTCTTTCTCTTTTGAGGGCCAACAAACAGTTCTATACATGTAGCATAGAATGAGAAGAAATTAGACAAGCAGAATAAGGGGCTAAAAAAACAACTGTGCCAGATTTTAGAAAGAAAACCTATTCTGATTCTTTCTTTATTAATCTCCCCATTTTCCTGTTCCCCTACAATTAGGGGTATTGTTCCAGTAATAGTGTCAAGCAGCAGAAACACTCATTCAACTCTCTCTCAGATACAGGTCAGACCTCAAAATTCACCAGCTCAAAGGTTTTTATTTTAATTTTTTAACCATCTTTTACTTAATAATAAAATGAAAAATAAGAGCATATATGAAGTACATACAGTCTATATACATATATTTATTGCAAATACTTAAAATTCTTATGTAAAATGATTTTCTATATTATTTGTGAAAAAATATGAATGGTGTCGACACCAACTTCTCTGTACATACCCTCAATTCCAATGTTAACAATTCCTTTAAAAAGGCAAAAGATACTAACGTTTAGCATGTACTAAACCAGTTTGTACAAACCTTATAGCCAGGAGGAAAAAAATAGCTTGTGGTAAACAATGTCAAATTTATTTTGAAATAAAAAACAAACCCCAGAACTATCCCCTTTACTTATTGCATTATATGGAAATAATCTGAGTGCCTTCAGTCACTTCCTTGGAGAGAGGTGCCTTTGCAGAGGCCCCGAACCCAACATACCCTGTATCAGAAATTCACAAGTCTTCTGCTGTCAATTTTTTTTACAGATATTAAAATATATATTACTTAAAATATATTATTGGAAAGCTTTTTTTAAACTGATCTTCAATATTTGTATCAAATGTATAGGATTAATAAAAATAAAGTAACCAAGAATCTCTGAAGGTATTACTTCAATCTTAGCAAATATCCCTGTTGCTTCCCTCCAACAGGTTTAGGTAGGAAAAATCCCTGCCTATCATGTGTCCCAAAGTCTTTCTGGACTCCTCAAAAGCCCAAGCTGAAGCCTACCTCCTGGGCCAAGTTTTAGCCCAAGTGCTTTGTAGAGAGCTAAGTAATGGGGCAGAATCAGGACCTTTTCTATTTTGCTGTCATGGGAAAACTGGTAGGGTTTACCTTACACAGGAAGGCCAGACACAGGTAAGACACTGATGCTACTCACTGTTAGTGGAGCCTTCAATACACCCAATTAACATGAGTCCCTTAAGACCCCTCCATTTTGGTAAGCACATTCAATAAGACCCTAACCAGAGAGCTCTTTTGTGGTCCTGAAGGTGGTAAAAAGCAGCAATTGCCAGTTATATTTTTAATATCACTAACTTGTTATTCTTAATGACTAAAGCCATGTAATTAACAATGTGTTGATTAAAATTCTTACCTGACAGATTTGGTCTTTCTCTAGATGGTTATTTAAATTTGAGAAGTAAGTTCCAAAACAGAACTGTCTGCAGAAAATATTACCAGCTCTTACTAAGGATGCTCAATCTGATAGCAAAGAGCATCAATAACTTGAGCATGTGGATGGTGGGGGAGGAGGACAAAGAACCTAGGGCATCTGTTTATTTGGTTTTCTATTATTGACTAGATGGTGTGATTTTTAAACTAGCACAACTTCAAATTCAAAGAACATTTTATAACAAACAATTCAGAACACACATAATTAAGACCTGGAGATACTGTATTATTAATGCTATTTCCCTGCAGAAGAACCTGTACCGGAAGGCATCTGAAGGATAGAGAGGGGTGTATCTGAAGCATGCCCCCTAGGCATGCAACACCCAACTAAAGTCAATGGGAGTAGTGCAATTTTACTCTATTCTATAACAATGGTTAGCACTTTGCTTGAAAATACTTCAAGTTGAGTAGGAAGGAAGATAAGAAAAAAAAAAACCAACTCTAAAACTAAAACCAAAATCAGAACCCTCAGAAGATATGGGAAAACCACTATCTACTGATAATGTCCCAATAGGTTTTCATCTCCAACTGCTTCATTTTTCAAGACGAATACCAAGTTAAAAAGTATTTTTTTTTTTTTTTGCTGTTTAATATACAAGACATGACTTTCAACTTGAACAATGCATTGCTATTTTCCAACAGAGAATGTGAAATTGGATGTGACCTACACCCTCTGGTTTCCTTGTAGTTCATATAAGATCCCCAACAACAGAGAAATGGACTTAATCCTTTTAATAAGTTGTGACAGTCTGAGAAGACAGGGCAGGAATGCACTCAAACACTGTATTGTGGGGGAAATGCACAAATCTTATTTCTTGGTTTTTTTTGTTTTTAACAAATTCTGCAAATCAGGAGCTTGCTTCAGTTAACTTGTATGTTAGAGCATCTGGTAAAGAGTTATAATGTTGAAGATCTTTTTTTTAAAGAACCAGTCAATATGAATTAAGCAACAATATAGAATGGCCTTGTGATGGCCTGAAATTTCCCTTCCTCTGTAGCTAACTCATTTGTCTATCCTTAGATTTAAGGATAACCAGAACCTTCCTTGACCCTACAGTGAAGAGCCTCCTACACTACTAGTATGGGGAAGGAAGTAGAGAGACAGAGAATGAAGTTACCCACCAGCAGGTTAAATTCTTCCCCACTTACAACCTCCTCGACTTGCTAAGAATGTTTCAACCTGCAGTTAGAGAGCAGAACAAACCCAGTCTGATCTCCTGCTGCGCGACTTAACTGGAGCAGCTGCTGCCAACCTTGGGATTCCTGTAGTACTTCCTCTTGACTGTATGTGCATAGGGGTCAACAACAGAAGAATATCACGCCAGCCTGGAGCATGAATTTTATACAGTCCTATGACTGCATCAGGTCACAAGCAGAACAGAGACCAGTAATGGGTCCCGTACAAAGTTTAGAATAGGGAGGGGGGTAGGGTGCTGGTAAGATTGTGTAGTTTAAGAGCAGTAACAAGGGGGAAAAAGAATAAAATGGGAAAGAATCAAGTAAACTAAGTAGATATCTCTTGTTATCTCCTATTCTGGAATGTAATTCAATTTTTTAGTTCTAAAATGTTTTGGATTTCAGAAATGCCATGCCCTGAATATTAAGTCTGAACATAACTAGTTGTATTTGTCAGCTGCACTGATATTTCTATTTTACACACTTGAAATTAGGCCCTGTACTTGACATTACAATTTTTGCAAATCAAGGTCACCCCAAATTTGCTAAATAATTCTGGTTGCTGTCCTAGGCCCAGTAAGCCAATGATAACCTCCAGTCCTATTTAGCCAGGGTGCAGACCCCTGCTCTAGTTTTGTACTCCCAGGTGAATCTGCTGTTTCTCCCTTGCTTATTTGTAGACATCATGACTCTTAGGCTTTCCAGAGCAGACACAGACAAACTGAGGGTTTGGTATTTTCAAAAATATGAAAAGTGCCTGACTTGTGTTTTAAAAATATATATACATATATAAATTTAAAAATATATAAATTATTAGCCTAGTACATGCCCCACAGTGTCCTGTCAGGCCAAAACGAGTGTAACAGAAGCTGCAACTGTGGCATTACTCACATATCCTATCTAAGGACTGTCTGCTTAGCACTGAGTATCTGGTTGAAGAAAGAAAGATGAAGCTATTTCAAGGCTAGTGTTAAAACTGAGCAAGTTTTTGCTCTTCCATGCCCCCAAGATTTCAAACATACACAAAAGGAAATGTAGTCCAAGTTCTATTACTGTCTTTTTTTTTTTTTTTTTCATGTCTGCTGCTGACCTACTCAAGAGCTCCCAGAAATAACTAAGTGCTCATTATTATTGCTGGAATCACTGGCCTACCCAAGTTAGCAGGCAGCCAAAGGTGCTGCATTCTTTTTAGAATAACCTGTCTCAGGGCACAAGGGTGGGATTGGGAGAATGGCAAGTATCCACAAGCGTAGTGCTCATATGCCACACAGCTTCTGGGAACCAAGAGCAGAAGCAGGTCAGAGCTGGTGGAAAAAAGGTTTGCAATGTTCTTTGTGAAATTAATGCCTCAGCAATGTCCAAAGTGAACAAGACTCTCTCTTAGGCAAAGGGACTAAGTATGCCCCATACCAAAAATCCTTCAAGGAGGCCAAGTAATTTCTCCAACCAGAATTTCAAGGCCTTTATCAGGATGGAGAGCCATTACCTTTGGCCTTTCCCTCTACCTTCCTTTCTTAGCCTGACTCACATGGGAGAGGTTGGGAGGAAAGTGGCTCTCTTCTTCTAGGGTAACAAGCTTTTCTGAGTCATGTGAACTGGAACCAAAACATGAGTCCACGGCAATACATTATCTCCTAAACACTTGGAAAAATAATTTTTAAACAAAATAATGTGACATATTTACATGATTTTATAAGTGCAAACTTGTCACAATTCACAAAGTCTTGCTTGACTTAGACTTACTGTACAACAAGGTGCTCTTCCATTAAAAGGTAAAAACTGTGTTCTGTATTCCTGATTACGTAACATTTATCTCGAGTAAGACAACTGAAATTAGTTATTTCTTCCTGTGATTTCAAAAGAAGGACCTATACACACTTGTGTCTCCCTATATACTTGTCTACCGACTTTTTTCTCCTCTAGGGTCTCATTTTCTGCTCTTCCATTGTCTCTCACCGGACCACCAGGCAGGAGACACACAGTTTGGAGGGCCCAATGCAATCATCATGACAGAAGGCACCACAACCTTTGCACATAATCATGGCTTTCAACCTGCAATAGCATTTTGAAGGCGAGTCCTCCACACTGTTTTCTTCAGGGAAGGCCTGCACAGGGAGCGTCTGTCCATGGCTGCTGGGGTTCATTGCCTGGCTAGCAGGAATGGTGGTGACTGTCACTGAGAAGGACATTACATCCCCCATGTTGCTAGACACCTGATTACAGTCAGGCATTCCTGACACAGCAGAGCTGTGGTCCACCTCAGAAGAAGTAGAGACATTGATCATGCCTCTATAGCTGGGCCCAAGCTGGCGTGGTGGACTTCCATAAAGCTTTGGGGTTTGCAGTGGTGGAAGGAGCAGAGGCTGATGTGTAGGGCTGTCTGTGGGAAGAGGAAGAGTACCATATAGCTCAGGGCTACTATTTATCATCTTTCCCCTCATCGCATGGGCCATTCGTTCCTGTGCTGCCTGAATGAAATCTCTCGCCAAGGTGTTTCCATCAAATACCTGACCTGTAGGGAAGAGGTGGAAATTCTCCTTGCTGACAGTGGCATGACCCATCACTGGTGCTTCAACTTTCATATTCTTGTTGGTTAGAGTGTCATATGTCGATAGAATATCTCTGCTGTAGACCCCTGGGCCTCCTTCACACTTGCCAGAAACCTGGGAAGGTAAGGGCTCCTCCTTCACTAGAATCTGTTCCTCTTCATCACCACTACTCTCTTCATCAGTCTCATCTTCATCTTTACTGCTGCTGCCATCTGCTGTAGCTCCTTTGTAATCCTGGTGTTCCATTTTAAAGGCCTCAGGAGGACTGTTCAAACAAAAACGATCTTCAGAATTCATGGACTGGGCTCTCTTAAAGCTCTCTGAACCCCGGCCATAAGTGGAAATGTTGAGTAAGTAGTGGCCTGACATGGCAGGCTTGGATGTCCTTCTGCCTGCAAAACCCAGCATAAACCTCTGGCTGGTAGAGATGTCCTCTAATTGGAAACCTGAGTGAGCGAGGCTGAACTGGGTGGGCTGCAAGACTGACAGCAGATTCTGCCTCTGAACCCTTTTAATGAGTGTCTGGAGAAGCTGCTCTTGGGTTGCCTTATTGAGTCCTTCTTGGCAAGGATACTGATCAATGTTAGAGTCCCTCAGGTCCTTTCCTGAGAAAAGGTGGAGGGTCCTTGGGACCTGGGGTAACTGCTTACTCTGATGGATTTTCTCTGACTGAAGTGTAGACAGATGAGACTGTCTCTCACCACCTTCTCCTCTGGCACTAGTTCCTGTAATGCTGGTGTCCCTGGGTGCTCCTGTCCCTTTCTCCTCCTTTGCAACCAATGGAACAGTTTTCATTTCTACTTTGGTGAGAGGCTTAGGCAGTATCTGCTCCAAGGGAACGTCTTTGCCTTGGAGCAGCTGGGTGACCAAAGGGTTATTAGCAGGAATACTAGAGCTTGGCCGTGCAGTGGGTCCGCTTGTATTTGAGGAAGCTCCTTGAGTTTTAAGGCTAGAGGTTGGCAAAGTGCTAGAGGATGGAGCTGATACAGTAGGTGCTGCAGTAACACTGGTCTGGGGTGGCATAGGCTTTTCTAAAGTGACTGCTATTGGTAAAGTTGTCAAAGGAGAAGGAGCCACCTCCATAGGAGCACAGAGACTTGTCTCTACGACAGCTGCAACACTCATGTCCTTCCTAGAACTAGCTCTAGGCTCAACTGTGCATTCTGCTGTAACCTGAGCAGGTGGGGTCCCTGAGGTCAGGGCTGAGCCTGCTGAAGGAGAAGGTGCTTTCTCTTGTTTGAAGTTACTGGGAACCTGGGAAGGGCTAAAGGGAACTGTTCTGTCTGTTCCCAAAGAGGAGTCTGGACTTTCACTCTTCAGCTTCTCTGAAGTTGTGGGGGGTGGGTTAGCGAGGGCTGCTCCACTGACTGCAGATCTGGATGGTAAGAGGGGGGCTTGCTGTAGTTGTGCTCTAGAGACACTGGGAGGTGATGTCGGGCCTGAGGCCTTGGTCTCAACTTGGGATTGAGTCTCTGAACCATTGGGTAAAAGGTCTCTCGTACCTCCCCTGCTTCCAGTTCCTGCCAGTTCCAGTGTGTTCCCTTTTCCAGTTTCACTGGCTCCACCTGATCCTGGCTCCCCTCCTCTTCCTGCCGCTCCTTCTCCTCCCCCTCCAGGGCCAGGACCTGGGATGGTCCCTCCAACAGAGGCAGCTGCAGCGGCAGCAGCGGCGGCAGCGGCAGCTGCTCTCTGGGCTTTGGCCAACTGGGCTTTTGCTTTGATGTCTGCAAGGGTTCTGGCTCCTTTTCTGTTGGGACTAGTGATAGAGGCTGGAAAACGAACCCTGGGAGAGACCTGTCCTGTAGGAAATGGCACATGGGAGATTCTGGAGACCGGGATCTGCGGGGGAAAACAAATGAAAGGTGACTTAGTTTCCACCAACATTACATAACCAAAGCTTACCAGCATTTGAGAGCCATGACCAGGGTTCATTCTGTCTTGGCAGAGCTCCCCTTTCCTCAGCATTTATACATCGACCCCCAAAGCCTCAATTTCCTCTAGTCAGCACATTTTTGGCCACTCTCAATATCTATTCTATGTTGCAAATTTTGCTCTTATTGTCAGTTAACTAATTCCTGTTAAATTATGATCTGATAATTAAATGTTCAGCCCCATGTGAGGGGTGAATTCTTGGAATAACATCAAAGCAATGGCTCTTTAATAAGTCTGAATGGAGGCCCACACTCCTGCAATTACCCCTCTTTTCCACCACTTCCTTTCCTTCCTTACCTTGAGTGGTGGTACTTTTCGAACCTGGACCCTTTCCTCTCTGATGGGAAAGGGCTGCTGAGAGGCTTGAAGCGACTGCTGGTGCTGGTGGTTCTCAAGGACACGAGGTCTTTTCTCCCAGCTCATGGGGGGCTCTTCTTCAGTGAGTGAAGATTTCCTCTTGAGACCTTCTGGGTTCAGATCACTGTGCTCTGAGGGAGAGGCAACTTTCACAGTGTTCTCCTGGGGACTTTCTTCTATGACTGGTCTTATGACTGGTTTTCCAATTCCTGGGCTCTTTGGTTTACTTGGAGTCAAAACAGCTGTGCCTTTATTTTCCTTTATGATAGGAGTAGCTGTAGTGAGATGATTTTCATTTTCAGGCTTTGGCTCAGCAGAGGTTACTGGCTTCCTTTGGCCTAATGGGTCCTCATCCTCTGGGCCTGGGATAGGGCCTGTTTTGTCTTGCTCAATGACACTGCTAGCTGAGGAAACTAAAGGCTCCGGGGATTTGGAGGGTTTGGGCAACACTTCTTCTGTGCTCACTCCTGATTCTTTTCTTACTGGAGAAAGCAGTAGCACTGGCTTAGACTCTGCTTCTGGGGCCGCCATCACTGTTTTGATGGGAGGTTCTTCTGAAGGTGTGGGTTTTGACTGTTCAATTGGTGGTTTCTTCATTTTGGGGTCACTGGTGGCACTAGTTAGCTTCCTTGAATCCTCAAGGCTCAACCCAGAACTAAAGAAAGGAAGAAAAAAGATATTATTATTGAGATATCAAGCCTAGTTTAGTGGGGATACTATAGTTAGTTATCACCTATTTATAGGGTACCAAATGCTCTGCTTAATGGCAATGCTCAAATCCAAAGTACTCATTTCTATGGTCCTATGGTGGTCTCAGGGCATATCTTTAGCTTATATCCCAGGAACTGTTGGAGAAGGGCTAAAACCTTGTGTGTGCATGTGTGTGCTGGGGGAGGGGAGTCTGCATTTGAAAGAGAGTGGGAAAGAAGCTAAACCACTACAGACTTGTTCTACTTTTCCCTTACAAAAACATCCACAGTCAGTCTGGCATGCTTACTTCACCTCCCTTGCTGCCTGTCCCACCCCCTAATTCCTAACTACCTCTCCCATGAAAGAGACAATTGGAAACTTGCTTCGGAGACTTCTTCAAGGAGTATGAATCACTCTGGAAGCATCTCAGGTATCTGCCAGTGCCTGGAATTCCACAGAATCCTCCTAAAGCAGAGACAGAGCTACACAGACAGCTTCAGTGCCTCTTGAGTCACAATGATATGCAAACAAATGGTGAGCTCCAAAGTCTGAGGATTCCAGGGATATTTCTGCCCTTGTGCAAAATGTTTAACAAAGATTTATTATGTACCTACTTTAAGCAAGGTAACAGGCTAGGTGTTGAGACTACAAAGCCAAAAATGAGACAAATTTACCTCAAGTAAATTCAATGAGTTTACATACAATTTATTGGATAACAAGAGGCTATTATTGCTGTTCTGAAAAGCTAAACTATTGGAAAAAGCAAAGCATTGCTGAGCAACCCCAAAAGGACTTAGAAGGATTAGTCCTACATCACTGAAGACTAGGAAGAAAGCGTGACAAGCTCCAAAGTAGTCCTTGTGTAAAAAATGGGACCCAAATCAACAACTATAATGATAATGTAAGAACAGAGGGAGAATTCCCTTTTCAAGACTGCCATTATGTTTTCTGGTTATATATAAAGCTATTTTATTTCTATGTTCTGGTCAACATTCTATATGACTGCTACTTCGCTGCCATGTCTGCAATGATTCTGAAAGAAAAACCCTATATGCATCAAAAGTGCCTAGCAATTAGTGAAACTGGCAGTGAAGATGTTAGAAGACATTTTACAGAATAATGGCAGAAAGGATAAAGGCACAATTAGGGAACCAGTAACATGCCCTTTTGCACAAATAAGGCTGAACTCAATCAAAAGAAGTGCCTCCTTACAGGCTCTAATTGTTTGCAAATAAAGTATATAACAAATGAGTATAGATTAATTCTAAGTTTTCTTTGTATCTATATTCTACGCTAAGTACCTGTAACAATATCTAATAAAGTTTCCGCAAATCTGATGTTCATTTGATACTAGTAGGGGGATTGTGGGTGTATATAGCAACACATACACACACACATTTTTGGGGGTGGGGTGGGATGGAAAGGTAGCAAATAACGTACAAAGTGTTTATCACAGCAACAAGAAGTGTTTTCTTGTTTTGCTTCTTTTGGGGGGGGGGGGAGCAGGGCAATTGGGGTTAAGTGACTTGCCCAAGGTCACACGACAAGTGTTAGTGTCTGAGGCTGGATTTGAACTCAAGTCCTCTTGACTCGAGGGCTGGTGCTCTATTCACCATGCCACCTAGCCACCCCAGGAGTCTCTTCCTGAAAACAGGATAAATCAACCCTTCAGTGCAACATACATACATGCTGTTAACAGTGAGAGTATCTTTTCTGCACACCATAACAACAGGTTTCTTTTGTAACAAAGTTTGAAAGAGTATATGATCAACTTGGAAGGTTATAAAAGCAGTTCTTAACACAGAACATCTGAGCCTCTTTTTTTGTACAACTGTCAAATCACCATGCTCATTTGACAAAGATGTGGTCCAGATATAATAACCTTTTCAATTGCTAAGAATTGGAAGAAAACCATGCAGGGAATCCTAGCAGGAACAGAGAATGTTAGGGCTAGAAGGGAATTCAGAGATCATCTAGCCCAATTCCTCTTTTTATGGAAGAGAAAACTGAAGCCCAGAAAGATCAAGAGGACTGCCTCACCCATGGTCCACAAGCATGTCAGTGGCATAATTCCCCTGGACTAGAATAATATTCTCCTGACTTTCAGCCCAGGTCACTTTCCACTGTACTGATGGCTCAGGAGAGTTGTGGGAGAGCAACTATAGATTGTGAAGTGATGTCAAAGGTGTTTAAATGCAAACTCTATAAATGAACTACTGCATATGGTATTGAATTTTTTAGGAATTTGTGGCTGTAGTAGCAATTCTGATTTTTCTTCAAGATTGTTAAAACAAGATTTTCCCTTGTTTCTAATAGCAATTACCATCATCATCATATTTTGTAGACCTTAAAGCCTATGTGTTTTATGTGTCTTATGAAGATTTTAGGGAAGTTTTAAGATTCCATTGGGGCAACCTCCAATCTGGAAGACTGACAACTAAGGCAAGAAGTTTTATGATTTAATGAGAAACTATGACACTGAAGAAGTAGACAAGTGAATGAACTTTGTGAGAAGAGATTCAACTGTGATATACTAACACTAAATGCCAGTTTTCACAAGGATTTGTGGGCAAACTTTCTTCTCTCTTTGCACTTAAGCTTCTGTGCACAGTTAAAAGACTAGCTACCAACAACAACAAAAAAAATCATACTTTTTATTACCTCTGCCCATAATAGCTCTCAAAGAATTGTTCCTTCCATGGCTCCACTTTTTTCTCCTTCTCAATTTCTTGTCTTATTCTCACCTGCATTTCAGGCGTGAACTCACCTATAATGTACAAAAAGAGAAATTAACCAGAAATGACATTATTTGCAACTCCCAGTCCCTACAAGGCCTGGTGTGTAGCAGTGCTCAACAAACACTTGTTGAATTCTTGTTTGTAATTCAAGGATGACAGGAATTTCTCAAATTTTCATCAAAAGTAGTACTCTGGCTAAGCTGAGGGACAGGGTAATTGTTCAATCTGTCTCTGTTAACCCTAGGAAAAATTGGAAAATTTTGAAGTTTGCATTCAGTTCTTCACCTTCTGTTACTCCAATTTCGTTCTTCATTGCCCGGGGCTCCTCCATATTGTCCTCATCTTCCTTGCTAGTTAAAGCTTTTTTCTCTTTTTTCCTCTTTCACAGCCCAAGGACTATCAAGTGATAGAGCTCCAGAGCTCATGCTTCTTGGATCCTGTCCTCTCTTCCTTTCAACTCTCTTGAGCACTCAGGCTTCCCCATTGCATTTGCAAAATACAGGGATTAGGCTGTCACTACAGGCAGGTCACAAACTGGTCATGAAAGATCATCAATGCTGACACCTTCAGTTTCCATTCCTGCCCTCTCTTGCCTTCAGAATTCCTAGAGATAAAAGCCTCTCCACATAACTAGCATCTCAAGAAACCTTCAAAGCTAGGGGAGAAGACAAGGAAGAGAGCAAAGGTAACTAACACTGAGCTATAGAAAGGGCAGCTACTGGAGTTTAATCCTATGACCTTTCCTCTTCATTATGCCTGAGTTTTAATTATGCAAATGTGTTTGTGTAAAGAAAAGTAAACTGTCTTGTGGGATTGGAGAAAACTATCACTACAGATGGCGATTACAGATACTATAGGACTAACAGAAGAAAACAAAAAATTATTGTAAAAATTTGGTTTGGCAATGTAGAAGTCAATTTTTAAAATAACTGCATGTCACATATGCCTACTTAATATAAAGTACAATTATAAAAGTAATTTGCATTTATACAGAACTTTTAAGTTGTACAATGCGGGTTTCTCACAATTATCCCTATTTTACGGAGGAAGAAGCTGAGCCTTAGAGGTTACACGACTTGCTTACAATTACATAGGCAGAAACTGTTTGAGGCAGCATTTGAATGTCCATCTAATTTTTTTGTTTTAAAACTTTTTTAAAACAGTAGTGTTACTTCCCAATCCTTTCTCTTCTCCCTGGCCCAAATCCAAATGGAAACTTCCCTCATAACAAAGAAATACCCTTAAAAAGAACACATCTGACTATGTATAACAATGTAGAGCTCATTGCACATCCACTGTCCACCACTTTACTTAGAGAAAGGAAGCATATTTCATTATCAGAGACATCATCTGATGTCTCTTAGGCCTCTACCAACTCCAAAAGATGATCATGGAGGGGGATCATAGCGCCCTTACCTAGATTTAGAGATATGTCAGTCCATTCTATCGCCAACCTACACCAATTCCCCCAAAGTGCCAAAATTGGAATATGGAAAAGCTCTTCTCTGTCCTAGTACCGGCCTAGTCACACCTAATTAGGGGAATAATTTTTTAGAGAAAAAAATTATGGGAAAAACTCACCTTCTGATAATCTTTCCTTCCAGCCTTGAGCAGCTGAAGTGAAAAATTCATTATTAAGGGCCGAACCATTCAGCTTCATCAAACCATCTGCACCAACCTAAGTCAAAGAGTAATTACATTTAATTCAATTAACATTTTAAAGTACCTATCCGTGTATTTGGATTGAGTTGGATGAACAATGTCAATTGTTCATAACATAATGCAATTAGTGAACAAGTCGGAGTTCACAATTAGTGAACAAGTCCCAGAGCTGAAGAAGAGATGAGATGGCACCCCAGTTTCTCTGTGCGACAAAGAACCATCTTTTTAATATTAAGACCCTTCAAATGATACTGTACAATTATGAGTCATAGACTGCCATAATTTTAGAATATTTTAACATTGTTGATCACCCAAAGGGCAAGGGTATGTGGTAAGTATGAGTAGGCTCTAACATATTACCAAACAAAATTTGGAGAAAAAATTTAGTCATATAACAAGATTGAAGACAACATGCATATTCTTCATGCTCTATTGATATTCACATAATGTCAAAGAGATTTACCAAAAGACCCACAGACTGTTGAATGAAACTTCTGTGAAAGATTTACAAGATGACATGGATAAGAGGTGAAAAGGAAAAACTGGTTTATATAGGCTGCCATTTGTACTGCTAGAGAGAATACCTTTTCTATCTTCTCCAGCAAAATGCCCTTTCAATCACTTCCCCTTTCTCCAATTTTCAAGTTTATGTATATACTAGTAACTCCCTGCTGCCTACAAACATGTCCTTGTCTCCTCAAGTTATCTTAATTCAACTTACTTCTTTTCAGCCAAACTCTTAGAAAAGCTGTCTATGCTTGTTGCTTCATTTACCTTTCTCTCACTCTTTTCATTCAACTGAAACTGTCTTCTCCAGATATGAACAGTCTTTTAAATGCCAAATAGTATTCTGACTACTGAGCACTTTTTCCTTTACGACACTTTCTCCTCTATGGATTTTCAGGATACTACTTCTCTGACCTGTCAGACCAATTTTCAGTCTCTTTTGCAGAGTCATCATTGTTATCTCATACCTTTTATATTGTGGATGTACCCTAAGACTTGATCCTGGGTTCTCTCCTCTTCCCTCTCATGTATTCTCTTGACAACTACATCAATTCCCATGGGTTTGTCATTTTTTTTTATTAAGATTTTTAAACATTACTTTTATCAATGAGCAATAATTGGCTTTTTAGTCAATTTTCACTTTAAAAAATCATCAATAACAACAAAACCATTACAAATATATACAATCAAGCAAAAAAAAAAAGTCTGTGTTGGCCATGTTTATACACACACGTGTATGTTTACATACATAAGTATAAATACATGTGCGTGTACATTTATATATATCTATTTCTTCTGCACTGAGTTTTTCACTTCTCTGTAAAGAGTTGGGTGGTATGTCACATCTCAATTCTTCTGGAATTACAGTTGGTCATTATATTTATCAAAGTTCCTAAGTATCTGAAAAAACAGTTTAATTTGCTCTTGTCCTGTTCACCTGACTCTTTATCACTTTATACAAAAGTCTTCTCTGAAGCCATCTGCTCCAACATTTGTTACAGCACAACAGTATTTCATCACTTTTTTATTTTGGTGCAGCTTTTTTAGTCATTCCCCAATAGATGGGCAAACCTTCAGCATGCAATTCTTTGCCACAACACAAAAGGAATCAATGTTCTTGTTAACCCTGTTTTTTTTTAATTTAGGACTAGTTTCTCCTTTAAAATACCCTCCCTCTAATTCCCCCTTATCCCTTTTTCCCTTCCTCTCTGAGTTCCTTGTTGAGTGAAATGTGTGTGTGTGTGTGTGTGTGTGTGTGTGTGTATGTGTGTGTGTAAACTTCCCCCTTCTGATCAGTTTGAATGAGAGTAAATTTCAAGTATTAGCTCCCTTCAATCTATTCTCCTTCTTTGTTTAGACTTCAATGTGTGTGTGTGTACAGGAGACCTTTTGCAACCATATTCTTCCTTTCCTCCTCTCATTGTCATCTTCCTCTCCCTTTCCACTCTTCTTAGATCATCAAGACATAATTGAACCATTACCAAGTCTTCTGATTAGACTCTCTCTAAAACCCCTGATGAGAGGAATCAGAGTGGACACACGGATCATATCCCCATAATAGAATATAAATAGTTTATCCTTGTTTAGTCTCTTAGGAGTGTTTATTCATGTTTACCTTTTCATATTTCATTTACTCCTGTGTTTTTGCTTCTAAGTTTCTATACAATTCTGGGCTTTTTTGTAAGGAATGACTGAAAATCTTCTGGTGTTGCAAGGCTATTTTCCCCCTAAAGGATAATACTTAAATTTTCTTGGTAAGTTATTCTTGACTCCCTTTCTGGAATACTGTGTTACAAGCTCTCTCTTTCTTTACAGAAGTGGCTGCCAAATCATGTGTGAACTTGACTTATTGCTTCTCAGTTCTTGAATTACTTCTTTCTACCTGCTTGTACTATTTTTTCTTTGACTTGCAAGCTCTGGATTTTAATTATGATGTTCCTGTGAGTTATATAAACTCTCTTTATCTTTACACAGGCAACTTCCATGCCTATAATGCATTCTCTCTTTCTGTCCCATAAAATCTCTCATTTCCTTTAAGATGCAGCTGAAAGTATCATATTCTGTATGAAAGCTTTCCTAATCTCACCAATTTTGAGTGCTCTCCTTCCCTAACTACTACTACATCCATAGTTAAGTACGTACGTACCCATGTGTATATCCACACACCACCATACATTCTGTACATGTTTACAAATGTATATATGATCTCCTCCCATTGAAGCTGTTTCTAAATTAAGAGTAGGGATTGCTTTCTTCCCCCCCCCCCCCCCCCCCCCCCAGACTTTGTAAACCCAGCACCAAGCACAGTGCCGTGTTTGGTGTGTCGGAGCACTTAATGCTTTTCTGGATTAGGAGCTAGGTCAGAGATCCACAGTGCTGAACACGTACAGGGCCCTATATGAGAACAAACTAAAACAAAGAGAGGTACAAAAACACAAATCTGCCACATAAGAATTTACTTTATTTTGAAACTTATGACTATTGCTTCCCTGTTGACCCTGGAAGATTGGCAAAGGGCTTCAGTTACAGCTGCTTCAGCTAAGTGAGGAAGTCAGCCTCATGTCGTTGCTGTTGGGCCAATGACATCATAATGCTGGAGTCAGAGTATGGCGTGTTCAGCTCTGGCTGACAGTCCAATACAAGTTCGAAGGTCCTACACAGATCGTACAAGTGGTCCATTAGAAGGTTTTGAGTGGGATTGGCTGTGGATTTGTGCAGTACACATTCCTTTTGTGTTGCTATAATTCTCCTTCGCTGAGATGGAGAAGAGAGCCTGCCTTAATGTAGGCATGCTATGCTAGACAGTCCTGTGCCAGTATTTCCCAAGTCTCACAGTCAACATTAAAGTTCTTCAGAGATACCTTATACCACTTCTTATGACCACCATTTGAGTACTTACCTTATGAAAGTTCTCCATAAAAGTTTTTTATATACTTGTGTATCTGGCATTTGGACTATGTGGCCAGTCCACTGGAGCTGCACTCTCTGCTATAGGGTTTGAATGCTTGGTAGTTCAGCTCTAGAAAGAACCTCAGTGTCTGATACATTATCTTGTCAGGTAATCTTCAGAATCTTCCTAAAATAATTCAAGTGGAGGCAGTTTTCTGACATAGTGCTGATACAGGCAGTCCAGGGTTCAGAGGCATACAGAAGTGCAGCCAACACAACAGCTCTGTAGACTTTTAGCTTGGTATACAGTCTGATACCTCTTCTCTCCCACACTTTCTTTAGGAGTCTCCCAAACACCGAGTTAGCTCTGGTGATACTACATCAACCTTGTCATCCAGCCCTGGAGAGACTACTGACAAGGTAAGTGAACTTATCCATAACACTCAAAGTTTCTTCACTTGTCAAACTGACCAGGGCCATTGATACGGTCAGTAATGAGAGATTGCAGAAGATCATGGTGGAATTGGGTTGCCCAGAGAAGCTCATCAGCATTTGTATATCAGTTTCATAATAACGTGCTCACATGGGTCCTGAAGGAAGGATGATGCTCTCATACTTTCTCAGTAACCAGTGTTGTGAAGCAAGGTTGTATGCTTATAGAAAACATGCTGAAGAGCACGGAAGCAATGTTGTCAAATGCTTTCAATGGGGGAGTGAAAATAGCATCAAGATCAGCTTCTGCACTGACAGTAAATTATTTAATCTGAAAGGCTACAAGCCAAGGCCACAGTAAAGGAAGAACTAATACAGGACTTTTTCTTTGCAGATTTTTATATATTCAATGGAGGCTCTGAGGCTGATACATAACAGAGTTTGGATCAATTTTCTGCCACTTATGCTAATTTTGGCCTGACAGCATCAAGAAAACAGAGGCCCTCCACAAGTCAGCACTACACCATCCAGTTAGCCTAATATAGGACTAATAAAAGGATTTTAATTCCCTTTTGTGATATAAATAAAGGTAATGTGATTATAATGCATTGTATGGAGAAGTTAAATTACTTTGTTGTAGTGGAGTAGATGTAAAATAGGATCTACCCTGGAATGTGGAGACAATATTTGTAAATGTTACCCTGCGAAAATGAAGTTAATAATGAATAATGGTGTAATGGTAATGGTACTCTGAAGATCTTCCCTGCCCTCTAACAGGAATGCAATCACATGGAGCATGTGGTGGGAGGAGTTTGCTGAAGGGTGGAGTAGAGCCCACAGGAAGCTGGGAATCAGAGCAGTTAGAGAGAGGGAGGAGAGAAGATGCAGGCAAGGAGACAGCTTGCTTCTGAGTGTTTGTTTACGGGAAGGCTTAAGGATGGTGTGGTTCCCTTCAGTGTTATGGTGTATTAACTTCTTTGTTGCTATGATGGATTTGGCTTTCTGGTTTGGGGATTCAGTTTTCCAGTATCTGAATAAATGTTTTGCTTCTGTCTTCTATATGGAGAGTGTGTTATATTTTGTGATTCAGAACCACGAAAGCATATTCATAGTCACCGTTGGTGTTGTGAATATTGTGTTGGCGCTACAAATGGACAAAGCAGTAGCAACTCACATGTCCTTATACTATTACAGGAGAAATTATCAAGAAAAAGCTAACTTGAAAAAGAAAACAATAAATTATAATATGAGAAATTGATACATGACCTTAAAAAGTAATATAAAAATAGGCTTCTGGTAACTATTAAGGAATACTTAAATAGAGGTTAAGTATAGCTTGTCATTGTTTCTCTATAACATCACCTCAGGGAGAGAGAGGGTAATCTGATGCTCTGAGACAAGTATTTAGTGAGGCTTGGAAAGAACATCTACACAGTAGATAAGCATGATATCAGGCAGAGCTCAAAGATTTAATTCCTTAAGACCATTTAGCTCTATGCATACAACATAGCACGCTGCTCTTAATTTGGCGTTAAAAATATGCCTTTTTAAAATACAGCTACAGGAATATGTTAGCTATTTATAATTCTCAGAATAAATTAATAAATTAGCATTTCCCATGGTTTTATTAGCATGAATCAATCCCTAACAATACGATTACTTCTGAATAAAATTCTGAAGCTACAAAAGAGAAGAAAAGCCCCACATCCCACCAAAGATGTAATATATATCCTATAATATCCTAACTGAAACAACTCATATCCTTTACCCTTTCATTACAGTAATTATACCACCTGAGACATTTGCAATGTGAGGCCAGTATCTCAAGAGTGAATATAGTACTCTGAATCCAGGAAGGGAAACTGATAGTAGTATACATACATAACCTTTATTTCTCCAAGTTCAAGAGTTCCAAGACTGTTTTTGAGTCTTGTGTCATTTTGCAAATGGCCTGGAAGTTTAGATAAGCTTTTTGACTAGAGACGTCTGAATTGAAAGAGAGTAAAAAGAGCTAAACTGCTTTTTGATGGAAGAATGTTCCCTTCCTTTGAGGAATGAATAAACTACAAGCAAAAGAGACAGAAACTAAAAACATTAATTATGTAAAACAGAAATTTCATCAACAAAATATTTTCATAATAGAACACTTCAAAAAAAATGAAATAATTTTATTTGCTTTGACCCCCCAAAATAGTCACTTTTCTGGACTAGAGGGAAACAAAGTAAAAGTTCTGATGTGAAAGGAATTGAAATGAAAAACCAATAAGGAAGGCCCAATGAATGAATACTCTCCCTCCAGATAACTGATATCATCAAACCATCCTATCACCCAATCCCCAAAACAGAATTTTAACAATATACTTAAGAGGGACTAGTTTCACAAAGAAATACAAGGATTTAAAAGTGAATTCCTTTCACAGAACCATATAAGAGAGGATACCAACCTAACTGGAAGCTTTTGAGTGGACTAGTGAAGCTGTTATTAAAGGAAAGAACCATTCTAGTGCTCAAGGAAATATAACAGATACAAAAACAGAAGTGATTTTGTAAGAAAATGTCAAATATTTTGTGTTTTGCTGTATCAACAAAGCTGGTAAAATTTCAATCCAAGGAATATCACATGAAAAATAATCAAACACAACCAACAAAAGGTACCATGAGAATAAAGACCAGAGTTGATCTTCAGAGGAGGATGTTGAAGCAAAAAAAGATTCTTCTACCCCAAAGAGTAACGCTGAATGGTCACTTGCCCAAAAAGAATTCATAGAACTATAAAAAGACTTTAAAATTCAAATCAGAGAAACTGAGGAAAAATTAAAAAGAAAAATAAGAACAACACAACAGCCAAACATTTAAAGAACAACTGACTCCAATACTTTAAAAACTATTTGGGAAACTTGGAGAAGGAGTCCTACCAAATTCTTTTTATGAGACAAATATGGTACTGATACCTAAATTGGGAAGAGACAAAACAGAGAAAGAAAATTACAGACCAATTTCTCTTATGAATATAGATGCAAAATCCTAAATAAAACATTACCAAAAGACTACAGCAAATCAACACGAGAATAATACACATTGATCAGGTAGGATTTATCCCAGGAATGCGAGGGTGATTCAATATCAGGAAAATTATCAGTATAATCGATCACATCAACAACAAAGCTAGCAGAAACCATATAATTATCTAAACAGATGCAGAAAAAGCTTTTAACAAAATACAACATCCCTCCCTATTAAAAACACTAGAAAGTACAGGAATAAATGGAGTTTTCCCTAGAATAATAAATAGCATCTATTTAAAGCCATCAGCAAGTATTATATGTAATGGGGATAATCTAGAAGCATTTCCAAAGCATGTCCACTATCACCCCTCTTATTGAATCTGGTACTAGAGAAATGTTAGCAGTAGCAATTAGAGAAGAAAAAGAAATCAAAAATCAAAGAGACTAAGCTATCGCTCTCTGCAGATGATGATATACTTGGAGAACCCTAGAGAATCAAGTAAAAACTTCTTGAGATAATAAATAAATTTAGCAAAGTTGCAGGATATAAAATAAACCCACACAAATCCTCAGCATTCCTATATATTTCCAACAAAGTCCAATGGCAAGAGATAGTAAAGAGAAAACCCATTTAAAGTTACCGTAGACATTATAAAATATTTGGGAATCTACCTACCAAAACAAACCCAATACCTATATGAACACAACTACAAAACACTTTTCACACAAATAAAATCAGATCTAGCCAACTGGAAAAACATCAATTGCTCGTGGCTGGGTTGAGCTAATATAATAAAAATGACAATTTTACCTAAATTAAATTACATATTTAGTGCCATCCCAATCAATCTGCCCAAAAATTACTGAGTTAATAGTGACAAAATTCATTTGGAAGAACTAAAGGTCAAGAATATCAAGGCAATTAATGAAAAGAAATGCTATGGAAGGTGGCCTAGCCATACCAGACTTTAATCTCTATTATAAAGGAACAGTCATCAAAATTACTTGGTACTGGCTGAAGAATACAGTAGTGGATCAATGGAATAGATTGGGTACAAATGACTCAGTAGTCAATGATTATAGTAATATACTGTTTGATATGCCCAAAGACCCCAGTTTTTGGGATAAGAACTCACTATTTGACAAAAACTGCTGGGAAAACTGGAATATAGTATGGCAGAAACTGGGCATAGACCATCACCTAACACCGTACACCAAAATCAAGTTCAAATGAGTACACGACCTAGGTATAAAGGCTGATACTGTAAGTAATCTGAGGAAGCAAGGAATAGTCTACCTGTCAGATTTATGGAGCAGGGAAGACTTTATGACCAAAGAAGAGTTAGAGAGCATTATAAAATGTAAAATGGATAATCTTGATTGCATTAAATTGAAGAGTTTCTATACAAACAAAGCCAATGTAACCAAGATTAAGAGGGAAGTGGAAAACTGGGAAAGAATTTTTACAACCAGTGTCTCTGATAAAGGCCTCATTTCTAAAAT
>CM053585.1:178078301-178098955 GCA_028646515.1 Pseudochirops corinnae | reverse complement strand
ATGGTCAAAGGATATGAACAGGCAATTCTCAGAGGTAGAAATTAAAGATATCTATAAGCTTATGAAAAAATGTTCTAAATCACTCTTGATTTGAGAAATGCAAATCAAAACAACTTTGAGGTACCACACCTCACCAGTCAGATTGGCTAAGATGACAAAACAGGAAAATGACAAATGCTGGAGAGGATGTGGAAAAATTGGAACACTATGCATTGTTGGTGGAGCTGTGAACTGATACAACCATTCTGGAGAGCAATCTGGAACTATGCCCAAAGGGCTATAAATAATTGCAAACCCTTTGACCCAGTAATACCACTTCCAGGGTTGTATCCCAAAGAGATCATAAAAGTGGGAAAAGGTCCCATATGTACAAAAATATTTATTGCAGCTTTCTTTGTGGTAGCAAAAAAACTGGAAATTTAGGGGATGCCCATCAACTGGGGAATGGCTGAATAAGTTGTGGTATATGAATGTAATGGAATACTATTGTGCTATAAGAAATGGGGAGGAGATGGACTTCATATCTACCTGGAGAGGCTTACACAAATTGATGCTAAGTGAGAAGAGCAGAACCAGGAAAAACTTGTATACAATCACAGACACATTGTATGTGTGATGACCAACCCTGATAAACTGGACTCTTCTCTGCAATGCACAGCTATAAGACAACTCTACAAATCTCAGGATGGAAGGAGACATCTAGATTCAGAGAAAGATCTAGAAAGACTAGAGTTTAAATAGAGACTGAAGCAATACAAGCTATCGTTCTTTTTCATGTTTGGTTTTCTTTCTTTTTTTCCCATTGTTCACCCTACTGGTTACAACCCTTCTATACAACCAGATTCTATACTTGACTGCATGCCACCATGGTGGGGAGAGGGAGGGGAGAAAATCTGAAACTCAAGGGATTCTGGTACTGAATCTTGTAAACTAAAAGTAAATAAGCAAATCAATTAATTAAAAAAAAGAACAATACAAGAAAAACAAGATGATAAGTTATGATTTAAAAAAAAGGAATTTTGACAAAATACTTAAAGAAAATTAATTGTCCTGAGGTGTTAGTTAGAACAAGAGGGGAAAGTAGGAACAGAAAAAACCCACTGATCACCACCTGAAAGAGATCCTACAAGGAAAGAAAACCTACAGGGACATCATAGTCAAGTTCCCAAACCTCCAAATCAAGGAGAAAATATTACGAGCACCAAGGAAAAAAAACAATTCAAATATAGTGGAGCCACAATTAGAGTCACTTAAGACCTATGAGTGACAACACTAAAAGACCACAGGTCTTGGAGCACTACATATCAAAAAGCAAAAGAACTGGGGTTGTGGCCAAAAACCCTGCAAAGTTAAGCATAATTCTGACTGGGGAAAAAAAAAGGGACATTCGATGAGTTGTCAGACTTTCAGCATTTTGATGCAAAAACCCTGAAATCAATAGAAAATCTGACATACAAAAAACCAAGAAAAATATAAGGGAAACACCAAAGACTAATTACAAGGTATTCAATAAGGACTGACTTCACTTTCTATATGAAGAAATGTAAATTTTATGTCTTAAGATTGTTATTAGTAATTGGATAGTTTTAAAGAAAAATTGGGATAGAGTATGATGTAATACTAAAAAGCAAACCATCTAGGAAAACATAAAAAGAGGAATTATCTTTTACAAATAAGGTGCAAGAGAAGAAGTGACAGAGAGGATTTAGATGCGGAAGGAGGACTGGTAGTTCTAGTCTACTCATCAGGAATCAATTAAAGAAGGAATAATACATACATACACACACACATCTGTCTACATATCCATCTATCTATTTGTCTATATAGGCATAAAAGTCTTCTAAATTCAGAAAGAAATAAAAGGCTTAGGGAATAGGGAGAGGGGAGAAAATAAGGGGGGAAAACTGTGCAACCCAAAACTGAGACTGGATTGTCATCAGATATGAAGAAGGGATTTTATAGCATCACAGCACTTAGTAAGAATATATATTATCCCCAAGATTCATTTTAGTGAGCACTTTAGACAGCATTTATAGTGCTCTAGAATCCTTGGCCTTTCCAATCTTTTCAAGTTAAACTGGAACTCTTCTTAGAAACAAGAGAGGAAGGAAAATCCTCTGGGAGAGACTAGAATTTACTATTACTCTTGGTAATTTCCCCCCCTCCAAGTGAGATATAAATAGGACCAAAGTATTCTCTTTCCTAGGTTTTAATGATGCTTTTCTTTCTAATATTTCTCCCACCTGTCCAAATAGAGCATTTTGTATTTGATCCTAGAAACAATAGAAAGCCACTAGTGTTTGAGTAGGAGGTGACATGATCAGATCTGTACATCAGCAAAATCACTTTAGTGGCTGAATGGAGGATGGACTAGAGCAGGGAGAGACTTCAGGCAGGCAGATCCCCAAGCAGGCTACTACAATAATACAGGTGTAAAGTAATGAGTCAGAGAAGAGATCACATGTGAGAGATGTTGCAAAAGTGTGAATCAATCATCTTGACAACAGACTGGATGAGGAGTTTGGGGTGGACCTCATGGTGAGAGATAGTGAGAAGTCTGGGGTGACTCCTAGTTTACAAGCCTAAAAGCCTGGGAGGATGAGGATGGGGCAAGGTTTGGGGGAAAGAAAATTTGTTTCAATTTGGAATAATCTGTGTCTACTAGATGTCCAATTCAAGATATATAAAAGGCAGTTGGAAATACAAGACTGGAGCTCAGCAAAGAGGTTGATGCAGACAGGTAGATTTAAGAATCAGTAGAACTGGGGAGAAGAGAGGGATGGGGAGAAAACTTACAATTCAAAATCTTATGGAAGTGAATGTTGAAAACTAAAAATCAATCAATTAATTTTTAATAAATTTTTAAATGACTCATTAGGACTTTCTCAGGGCAGAGCCAATATGTTGGAAGAGCTCAGTCCCTTTCAAACAACTTTAAAATAATGCCTCAAACTGAATTCTGGAGTGGCAAAGCCAACAAAAGGTTAGAGTAAGGCATTCCTGACATTCTTCCAGTCAACTTAAGAAATTGGAAAGCTGGATCTGTGACGAAAGGGAGGAATCTGGACTGGAGCCTATGTGAATGAAATACCAATAGTGGGACCATGTGGTGATGACAAAAGCAGTAGCAGCTTTGGGAGCTCTCAAGCCAGAGATAGAAAGGGCACCTGGTAACCAAACACAGAGAGTTTACAGGGGACCAGACCCACGTGCTAGCACTGGAGGCAGGACCAGATTCCGTTTGGCAGCTACACTGTTCATACTGACTTCTGGGTCGTAGTTCAAGAGTAGTTCAAGAGGGAATGGAAGACTTTCTGAGCTGAGGGGCAGTACCACTTCTAGTCCCAAAAGAGCTGTGACAGTATTGTTTTGCCTCCTAGGGAAAGAGAGGCCCAGAGAAGTTCCAGGGTAAGAAACAGATTGAAAAAAAAAGAGCAGTGACCAAACCGCTGCCCAGATCACCATATTAGAAGCACCAAAAACTTCCAAGCCCCCAGAATTAGCTCTGAAGTCCACTCCTCTAACCCCCATAGCAGTCACAGCATTAACATAAAGTTCCAAAATCAAGAAATATGGTGGGAAAATGTGTAAACAACAAAAAAGAACCTGACCATAAAAAGCTACTGTGATGAAAGGGAAGGAAGGTCAAGACACAAACTCAGAAGACAACAATATTAAATAGCTATAAGCAAAGCCTCAAGGAAAAAAATGTGAATTAGACACAAGCCCAACACAAATTTTCAGAAGAGCTAAAAAATGATCTTCAAAATCAAAGTGGTAAAGGAAAAATTAGGTAAAAAAATGAGAAGCCTAGAAAGAAAATTATTAAAAGACAATTAACAGCTTGGTAAAAATGGCACAAAAAGTACTGAAGAAAATAATACATTAAAAAGCTGAACTGGCCAAATGGAAAATGAGGTATACACAGCTCAATGAAGAAAATAATTTCTTAAAAAACAGAATTGAGGGAAATGGAAGTTAATGACTCCATGAGACATCAAGAAACAGATTGAGTGAGGAGAGATAATTTAAGAATTGTTAGACTACCTGAAAATCATGATAAAAGAATCTAGAAACCACATCTGAAGAAATTGTAAAGAAAAACTGCACCAATAACTTAGTTGGCCAAAACAGAAATTGAAATTTACCAATCAACACTTTTAAAGAGATCCCAAAATAAAATCTCCCAGGAATATCACAGCCAAATTCCATAACTCCTAGATCAAAAAAGAAAATATTACAAGTAGCTAGAAAGCAATGATTCAAATATCAGCCACAGTCAGGAACATACAAGATCTAGCAGCTACACATTAAAGGAGTGCAGGGCTTAGAATATAATATGCCAGAAGGCAAAGGAGCTAGGCTCACAACCAAGAATAACCTACCCAGTAAAACTGAGCATAATCCCTTCAAGGGGGAAAAAATATGATATTTAATGAAATAGAGAGCTTTCAAGAATTCCTGATGAAAACACCAAGAGCTGAATAGAAAATATGACTTTAAAATATAAGAATCAAGAGAAACATAAAAAGATAGAACATGAAAGTGAAATGCTAAGGAACTTTTAATAAGGTTAAGCTGTTTACCTTTCTAAATGGGAAGATGAAACACATTATCTTCTAAGAACTTTATCATTATCAGGGCAGTTAGGAGGATTCTATACAGAAAGAGGGTACAGGAGTGAGTCAATTATGTTGGGATGATATAAGAAAAAACAAAAAAGAGAGATGTTAGGAGAAGGGGAATGGCAAAGAAGAATGAGGGAAACTACCTCACATAAAAGAGATATGCAAGAAAAAACTTATAGTGGAGGGGGGAAAAAGGGGGTGGGGGGGAATAAATACTTGAAGCTCCCTCACATCTAAATTGGTTCAAAAAGGAGAAGACGCACACATAAACACATGCTTAATCCGTAATACAAATGTATCTCACCCAACAGGAAAGGAGGAGGGCAAAAGGATATGAGAAACAGGGGGGTTGATTTTTAAAAAAGGGTAGTGTTTGGAAGCAAAGTAGACTTTAGAAGGAGGGACAGGGAGGGATGGGAGGGAGTGGGAGCTGGAAGGGGAGGAGAGGAAGGAAATATACAGTTAGTTATCATATTCCCATTTACTGTGAATGGGAATGGGAGGAGCTCACCCATAAAAACAAGCAGAGTGCAGAACAGATTAGAAAACAGAACTCAATAATATGTTATTTAAAAGAAATACACTTGAAACAAAGAGTAAAACAAAGAGTGAAAACAAGGGCTAGAACAGAATCTGTTATGCTTTAGCTGAAGTAAAAAAAAAAAAAACCAAGGATAGTAATAACGATCTCAGACAAAACAAAAACAAAAATACATGTAATCAAAAGGTGTATAGTCAGGGATTATACCAAGATAAACAGGGAAACTACATTTTGCTGAAAGGTACCATAAACAATGAAGTAATATTAATAATAAACATAAATGCACCAACTGACATAGCAGCCAAATTCTTAAATGAAATGGACACGAAAGGGACTTCAACTTCCCTCTCAGAGCTATATAAATCTAATCACAGAATAAATAAAAAGTCAAGGAGATGAATGGAATCTTAGAAAAGTTAGATATGATAGACCTCTAGAAAAAATTTAATGGCATCTTTTCTTCAGCTACAGACACCTTCACACAAAATAATCACATATCTGAGCACAAAAACCTCACAACCAAATGCAGAACAGAAACATCAAATGCACTCCTTTCACACCATAATGCAATGAAAATTACATGTAATAAAAAGAGCCTAAAGAATGAGTGGGTCAAAGAATAAATCATAGAAACAATAAATAATTTCATTAAAGAGAATGATAACAATGAGACAAATGGTCTCAATTTTTTCTGTAAAATATGAAGCAAAGTTCTCAACTGAAAGAGTATGGGGAGGGAGAGGCTGTGAAAGTTTGAGAAGATGAAAAGGTCTGGAAGAGCCACAGTGGAGAGCGGGACAGTAAGTTGATAAAAGGGGCAGAAGGATTGCCCAGCAGCAGTGAGGGCCCAGTTGAAGTTATGTAACGTAGATGTGTAGTAGACCTGGTCAGAACAGTTGTAACAATTTCACTGATTGTCTGACTCACACGTTGCTAATATAATGAAATTAATAAGAACTGGTTAAATTCATAGGATTATAAACCTGGTGCTGGAATTCCTCCAGTCCAATGTTGTCATTTATAGATTAAGAAGTTCAGATTCAACAAGCCACTCCCCAATTGATAAATGGTAACAGGATATGAACAGGCAGTTTTCAGAAGATGAAATTAAAGACATCTATAAGCATATGAAAAAATGTTCCAAATCACTAGTGACTAGAGAAATGCAAATCAAAACAACTCTGAGGTACCACATCTCACTGGCCAGACTCACTAAGATGACAAAACAGCAAAATGATAAAATGCTCGAGAGGATGTGGAAAAATCAGAACACTAAAGCATTGTTGGTAGAGCTGTGAACTGATCTAGCCATTCTGGAGAGCAATCTGGAACTATGCCAAAGGGCATAAATAAGCAATATCGCTTCTAGGTTCATATCCCAAAGAAATCAGAGAAGCAGGAAGAGGACATGTACGTGCAAAAATATTTATAGCAGCTCTTTTTGTGGTGGCAAAAAATTGGAAAACAAGGGGATGCCCATCAATTGGGGAATGGCTGAACAAGTTGTGGTATACGAATGTAATGGAATACTATTGTGGTATAAGAAATGAGGAGCAGACAGACTTCAATGGGCAAGAAGAACAGAACCAGGAGAAATTTGTACACAATCACAGACACAATGTATGTGTGATGACTAACTTCAATAGACTGTGTTCCTCTCAGCAATACAAGGTTATAGGACAACTCCAAAAGACTCAAGATTAAAGGAGATATCCATATCCAGAGAAGGAAATGTGGAGTCTGAGTGCAGATTGAAACGAACTACTTGCTGTTTCTTTTTCCTATTCTGTTTTGTTTCATTTTTCCCACTGATCATTCCATCAGTTACAATCCTTCTTTACTACCTGACTAACGATTAATGGGAAGATATTTGTAGATCCCGTATCCTGGTGCATGCCGCCATGATGGGGGGAGGGGGAGGAGGGTAGAGTGGGAGAAGAGGGAAAGGGAGAAAATCTGAAATCCAAGAGACTGTGGAACTGAATGTTGTAAACTAAAAGTAAATAAACCAATTTAATTTAAAAAAAGAAAAGAAAATATTCATGGGGTGGCCAAGTGGCACAGTGAATAGGGCACTGGCCCTGGAGGACCCGAGTTCAGATTTGGCCTCAGACACTTAACACTTACTAGCCGTGTGACCTTGGGTGGGTCACTTAACCCCAATTGCCTTGCCTTCCCCCCTCCAAAAAAGGAAATAAATAAATGAATGAATGAATGAAAAAAGAAAATATTCACCAAAAAAAAAAAAAAGAGAAGAAGTTCAGATTCAGAGTGTCAGTGACACTCCCAAGCACACATGAGTAGTGAGAGCTGAGAACTGAACTTGGGTCCTGGGACTCCCAATCTGACTGTACTGCACGGCCTTCCTAAGACTGAGCTACACCAAAAGCTACAGAATTTCATCAAGATTTTGAAGGAGTTTATGGAGAAAGGCTATAGAAAAGGAAGAGAAGTTTTAAGCTCACTTAACTCACCTGCCGGTCCACCTCTGGAAGCAAAAGCAAAAGTCGCTGCTGGCAGTCCCCAGGAAGGACTGAAAATGTGTGCTTATTGATGAGAGCTCTCAGATTTGTGTTAACCAGGATAGAATCAGGTGTTTCAACATCAATTTCAGCACATTTAGTCCTTTTCAGCCCTGAAAAAAATGTTACAGAGAATATAAGCAATAAATCTGTAAATAGAGCACATTTTATTCTGGTCCTTTCTCATTTTCTTATTAGAATTAAGGGACTTAAAATCTTTTGCTCTGATTAATACTCCTATACAATGTTATTAACAAAGCCCTTCCTTCATAATTACCATAGGAATTAGGTAAGACAAGTTTTATCTCTTTATTAACAGATGAGGCCCTTAAAAGGTTAAGTAACTTGCTCATGCTCACAGAGTTGCTAAGACAGAGCAGTGAGCGATTTTACAAATCATCCAATGCTAAAGACAGCATCCTTCTCTTTTCTACCACATCCCTCACAATGCAATCATCTCCAAAAGAGTAAAAGCTCAAAAGAGTAGTTTTTCTGGTATGATACAGGTAGCTGACAATGTCTTTTATTCACGTTATAGAGACTATATTTTTTCCTATTCTTATTTATTTAGTTTCCAAGTTCCAATCCCTTAACCCAATAATTACAGGGAAACTGTTCCTAATCCTAGTAAAAAAGATCTTCCAAGTATCTATATACTTTCCAAAAATCCTTTAGGAAAACTTTACAGAAAGTCTTTTCATACATCTTCTATTCCTCATATTCTAATAAACAACATACCGTGTGATCACTAAAGATGAAACAGCTATTTTCAAATAAAGTGTCAATATGGATTTTAGTATGTAACTGAAAGATTAAGGAGAGATGTTGTGGAGGGAGAATCAACAACAGTCAGGGCAGGTGGAGAGAAGATGGCAGAGTAAAAACAAGACCTCTGACAGGCTCTGGCTCCCACCACCTCCAATACATGTAAAAAAATGACTCCAAACAAATTGTAGAGCTATAGAACCCATAAAGTGACAGAGAGAAACAAATCTCTTGTTGAAGGCAGCCCGGCAGGCAGACAGGAAGGTACTATTGCACCTAGCTGTGAGCCGAGCACAGATCCACATGAGCCACCCCTTTCTGGCCCCAGGGTGTCCCTGACGAGCAACAGCCAGAGCAGACTTCAGGAGAGTGAATCTACCAGCAGCTGTGGCAGTTTCCAGACTTCTCAACCCATAAACACCAAAAAGAAAGTAAAAGGTCAGCTGGGAACTCTGTTAGAACTGAGTAGAAAAGAGTACAGTCTGGCCCCTGGCCCCGGGGCGAGAGGTGGCTGAGGCATATATGGCTGCCTCCAGAGCTCCTGGCCTGCAGATCATAGGGGGACCAGGCAACCATTCAGAGAATAACTGCTCTTGCTTTAACCTGCTTGGATCTGGATCACGGTCTTGGGTAGTGGTCCTGGGGTGTGTGGCCAGTGTGCCAGAGCTTCTGTGGGCTGCAGAGAGGGTGTTCGCCTAATAGCTCTGGCAGCTGTGAAAACCCCAGAGATTTGGGACAAAGCTATCCCTTCTGGAAGCAGAGTTCTACTGTGGCAAAGAGCTCAAAAGTCAAGTAATTGCCTGGCAATATGAGTAAGCACAGGAAGCACAAACAAACAGATCATAGAATCCTTTTTCGGGGGGACAAAAAGGATCAAAGCATGGAAGAGGGGAAAGACAATGAAGTCAGAACTGCATCAAAAGCTTCCAAGAAAAATATGAACTGGTTACAGGCCATGGAGGAGCTCAAGAAGGATTTTGAAAATCAAGTAAGTGGAGGAAAAACTGGGAAGAAAAAACAGAATGATTGAAGAAAATCATAAAAAGGGATTCAACAGCCTGCTAAAGGAGACCCCAAAAATACTGAAGAAAATAACACCTTAACAAATAGACTAACTCAAATGGCAAAAGAAGCCCAAAAAGCCAATGAGGAGAAGAATGCCTTAAAAAGCCAAATTTGCCAGATGGAAAATAAATTTCAAAAACTCACTGAAGAGACTAATTCCTTAAAAGTTAGACTGGAGCAAATGGAAGCTAATGACTTTATGAGAAATCAAGATACTATACAACAGATCCAAACAAATGTAAAAATAGAAAGCAATGTGAGATACCTCAATGGAAAAACCACGGACTTGGAAAATAGATCCAGGAGAGATCATCTAAAAATTATTGGACTTCCTGAAAACCACGATCTAAAAAAGAGCCTAGACACCATCTTTCAAGAAATTATCAACAAATTGCCCTGGTATTCTAGAACCAGAGGGCAAAACAGAAATTGAAAAAATTCACTGATTGCCTCTTGAGAAAGGTCCCAAAAAGAAAACTCCTAGGAATATCATAGCCAAATTCCTGAGTTCCCAGGTCAAGGAGAAAATACTGCAAGCAGTCAGGAAGAAAGAATTTGAGTATTGTGGAAACACAATCAAGATAACACAAGGCCTAGCAGCTTCTACATTAAGGGATTGAAGGGCTTAGAATATGTTATTTCAGAGGTCGAAGGAGCTAGGATTAAAACCAAGAATCACCTACCCAGCAAAACTAAGTATAATGCTTCAGGGGAAAATATGGTCATTCAGTGAAAGAGAGGATTTTCAAGCATTCTTGATGAAAAAAAAAAAAAAACAGAACAGAAAATTTGACTTTCAAATACAAGAAGCAAGAGAAGCATGAGAAGGTAAACAGGAAAAAGAAATCATAAGGAACTTATTAAAGTTGAACTATTTACCTTCCCATATGGAAAAATGATAACTGTAAGCTATGAAACTTTTCTCAGTAGGAGGATAGTTGAAGGGAACATGTGTATATACAGGTATACACATATATATATATATTTTTGTATAGGAGGGTATATGTGTGTAGAAATATGTGAGTATGTGCATATGTGTACATGTATACATAGACAGAAGGCACAGGATGAGTTGAATATGAAGGGATGATATCTTAAAAAATAAGATTTGAGAAAGGAATATATTGGGAGAAGGAGAAAGGGACAGATAGATTAGGGTAAATTATCTTATATAAAAGAGGCAAGAGAAAACTACTGTATGGAGGGGAAGAGCAAGAAGGCGAAAGGGAATGGGACAACCTTACTCTCATTGAATTTTGCGTAAGGAGGGAATAACATATACACTCAACTGGGTATCTTACCCTACAGGAAAATAGGAGGGGATGATAGAAGGGAGGGCAAATCGGGGGAGAGGGTAGTTAGAAGCAAAAACTTTGGAAAACAGTGTCAAAGTAGAAAATAGAATGGGGGGAGGGGGTGCGGGATAGGATGGAGGGAATTATAGTTAGTCTTTCACAATGTAACTACTATGGAAATGTTTTGTGTAACTACAAATGTACAACCTATCATGAATTGCTATCTTCCCAGTGGGGGTGGCTCAGGAGGGAAGAAGGGAAAAAAAATCTGGAACTCAAAGTTTTAAAAACAAATGTTAAAAAAACAAAATTTCTTTTTACATGCAACCGGGAAATAAGATATACAGGCACTGGGGTCTAGAAATCCATCTTGCCCTACTAGAAATTTGGGGGATGGGGAGAAGGAGGGAGGATATAAGAGAGAACAGATTGAGAGAAGGGTTAGGGGAAGATGGGAAGAGAAAAAAATTGTAATTCAAAATCTTATGGAAATGAATAATTGAAAACTAGAAATAAATAAATTGAAAAAAAAAAAGATAAAATTTTATTGCTTAAATTTTAGAATAAATCCAATCCATAAAAAAACAATAAAAAAGCAGAAGCTTGTGAACATTCAGTAAAGATTATAGTGACTGATAAAATCCATCATGGTCTTTGCAAATTAAAAAAAAAAAATCACATTTCTATTTTTGAGAGGAGTTATGAATGAGGCTTAGATAAAAAGAGAATGATAAAAAAGTATTTTTTGGATCTCATGCAATAATCCGGTAGATAAGATGATGAAACGTGATAACTAAGAGTTTTGTTGGCTACATTCCACTTAGCCTTTATATTATATATTATATTATCAGTATCAACAAAGCCTGAAATATGAAAGAACTCACTTGTATGAAGCCTGTCAGATCTCTGGAATGGCTTCTTCCCCAAACCTGGCAGGGGGTTTTCAACTTTAACTGAAGAAGAGGAACTAGAATTTGAATTCTGGGGACTGCTTGACTGTCCATCTGACTGCTTTCCTTCCCAAACTGCTGGAAAAAGAAAGAGAACTTAAATAAAAGACACACTGAGGAGTTAGGGGAAATCAATGACCATATTTCAATAAACTGGTAAGAAAATGCATATACATACTTCCTTGCCACATTACAGTTAAGATTCCTAAAACATCACAAGCAAGTCTGGTTAGTCCATATAATCAGCCTAACAATTAGTAGCAAACTACATTTTATAGGGGAAAAGAAAATTTGTACACACAGCAGGTTTTTATTCTGACTGCCCAAAAGACTTGAACATATCTCCCCATGGGGATGCAATAGCAGAATTTATTCCAAGAAAAAAAATTTTTTTTACTGTCATCTTAAACAAAAATGGAACTAAATCAAAAAGGACAAGATAAAAAGGGTTTAATTTCAAATCAGGCCTGAGCCTAAAAAAATAAATGTATATAAAACTAAAATGAACAATCTTGTGAAGATATTGGCTTCCTAGAACTACTAAATAGATGATTCTAATATATTATTAGAGCAGCATTAATTGAATCATGCTGTGCAAATTCCTTTGACATCTCCCTAAGTTCTTTTCAAGGTTTAACACCTAAAAGTTTTCTCCATTTAATTTTCTTCTCATTTGAATTTCTACAGAGGTTAGTGTATGTGCACGATGGGGAGGCGGGGGAAGAGAGGAAGGAGGAGGGAATAAGGAGGGGCAGGTAGTAAGAGATTTATTATATATCAATATAAATAAGAAAATTTTGGCTCAGAACATGGAAAAATGGCACTGTAATACGAAGAAAAGGTACAAAGATTCTGTCCCTTGAGAAAGGTGTTAGTCTGTTTACCAGGCTTAGCAGGCAAGGGGTCACTGGCTGCTTTGACTGTCTTCAGCAGAAGATGCTGATTCGAGGAGATGGGCATGCTTGTTCGACATTGTTGCTGCTGCTGTTGCTGCTGTTGTTTCTTTTGCTGTTGCTGCTTTAAAGCCTATAAAGAGAACATTACTAATTAGAAAGAGAATGATAGTCTCCAGAGATAAGGGAGAATAGAACACAAAATAGAACTATGTTTTAAAGTTAGGGAACTATTATTCATTCAACAAATAAATATTTTAGGACACATCAATAGATCATGAAATAAACAAATTGTACACCTATAGTGATCTAGTTTCAATGTACTTTCATACACAAAATCTCATTTTATTGCTGAAATGCAAAGTCCTTCATCAACATCAATATCTTTAGTTGGTAAAAATATGAAGAACATGCAATACAATAGAAAGTTGGATTCAGACAAGTTTCTTATCCCAAATTCACTTGTATTTATTAATAACAAAGCCAGAATTAAAACTTAAGAATTTGAGCTTTTGATCTACTTTAGAGACAAAATTATTCAAATATTGTTTATGAAGAATAGACATATATAGAAAAGTCTCTAGTCTGAAGATACTCAAGAAATGCAGCTAAAAGGAATTTGAGAGAATGCCTGAGATGTAACCCAATGGTCTGAAAAAGAAACACCACTAAAGGGATTGAAGGAGAAGATGGGAGGAAAGCGGAAGATTTGTTAAGTGAATAGAATTAAAAAGAGAAGTTCTGACAATGAGTTTTGTATGTCTGAATTACAGCTTAAAACAGAGGAATGACGAGCTTGTCCAAAGGCTGGTAAAGATGTAGTTCAGCAGTATCTGTCTGAACAGCTATGTCTATATTTATATGTATACATAAACATCTCTCACACACATGCGTGTGCAAAATATTATAAAGGAGGGATTCTTAACTTTTGTATTACAGATTTCTTTGACAGCCTGGTAAAGCCTAGAGAATCTTTTCCTTAGGATAATTTTTTTTAAATGCATAAAATACAAAAGAAAAACAATTATATTGAAATATAGGCATAAAAGCATTTTAAAAAAAGTTTAAAGACTCCAGATTAAGAAGTCCTATTCAAGAGGGTAGCTGTTATACAGAAAGAAGAATAGTAGATATCCAGAAATCCCACCTTATTTAATTCAGTCTATTGTCTAGTTGGTCAAAATCTTTTTGGATCTTGTCCTCTATCCCAATAAATTAGATATCATTTCTGGTTTTATGCCACATGCAAATTATCACTAATGAATTCAATAAATGAGCCATCTATTCCTTTGTCAAAGACAGTAATAAAAATCAAATGGCACAAGGTCAAAAATCCATCCCATTAAAAACATCTCTATAAGCTGACATCAAAGCAGTAATGACTGCTCTGTGTATGGGTCCTGTCATTCAAACATCTATCACATATTTATGCTATCACTGACTCAAACTTTTCCAGCTAGTCTATAAGAATAGTATAAAAATCCAAAGAGGCGGCCAAATGCAATAAAAAGAACAATGGAAATGGAATCAGAAGTCCTGGGTCCAAAACTGTGGTACTGTGGGCAACTTAAGTTCTTTCTTTAGGCCTCAGTGTCCTTATCTGCAAAAGGTGGAGGTTATACTAATTAACCTCTCAAGGTCCTTTCCCAGAACTAAATATTCTTTTCAATATTCTATGAATTTCACAGGAGACAAAATCCTAGAAAAATGTCAGCAATAAAAACTAAGATCTCAGATGTATATAAACAAAGTACAAGTTATTTGCAACAATCAAGATGAACTAGAAATCCTAAGGAAAGTAGGCAAATATGACCTCAGAGGCATCACTATACCTTGGTATATGTAATGGTAATGATAATTTGAATGTAATCACATGGAACCTGTGATGGGAGGAGTTTGCTGAAAGGCTGATATAGAAGGGTGGAGCAAAGTTGAGGGAAAGTTGGGAGTCAGAGCAGTTAAGAGTTGGGGAAGAGAGAGGATGCAGGCAAGGAAACAGATAGGTTTATGAGTGTTTGTGGGAAGGCTGGGGGATGGTGTTACTCTTTATAGTGTTACTGTGTACAGATTTCTTTGTTCCTATGATGGATTCGGTTTTCTGGTGTTGGGATTCAGCTTTCTGGTGTCTAAATAAATGTTTTTCTACTGTCTTCTATAAGGAGAGTCTGTTATATTTTGCAATTCAGAACTATGCCAGCATATTCATAGTTGTCATTGGTGCTGTGAATATTGCCTTGGTGATACAGTATGGCATAGCACATGAGTAAAGTACAACAGTATAAGTGTATGTACTTCATCAACAGGAAAAGGATAAGTTAAAAAAGAGAGAAGAGGTTGGTTAGTGAAGAAAAACAGAACTGAATGTTAAAAAGACACACTAATCTGAAGAAATCAGGAAACCTGAGTGAAGAGAGAGCATGAAAATAGACAAGTAGCCAAAGAGCAGCAACTGGCCTCAAAGTCAAGAAGAGGTGAATTCAAGCAATACCTCTAACACATAATAGCTACGTGACTATAAGTCACACAATCTCTCAGGAGCCCTGATCTGATATGCACCTTAGATACTGGTACATTCAGAGAAAGAAAGGTAAGAATCCTCTGGACTTATATTCTATAGGGAAGGAGCTGTAGGAAGGATGATAAACAATCAAGAATGACGTCACAAAGCTACACAACTGTAAGAAGAGAAGGGGAAGTCACCTGAACAAGATGCTGGGGACTCCTTGAGAGCATGGACTACGTTCTGCCTTTTCTTGAATCCTCATTACTGAGCACAGTGCCTGGCTTAGGGATCCTGAATAAATGCTTTTTGACTGGCTGAATATGAAGTCACCAAGTTAGATTTCTTCACACACACACACACACACACACACACACACACAAAATCACACAGAAGAAAAGGGAGGTAACAGATGATGACTATAGAAACACAGAATAATCTCCTAAAAGTAGCATTAGGATACCTAAAGTGCAGAATGACAGGAGGCAGAAAAGAAATGCTAAGAACAACAAAGACATTTATTTGGGGCACAACAGAGAGGCATTAGATGTGTTGGTGAGAAGAGGCAGCTCAAAGAAGCAATATAACAACTTCTCAGGATGGATGGAACAATGATAATGGAAATTATCTTGGTTCTTATTTGGTTTCTTTGACTTGGAAAGGACAGGAAAAAAAACTGGCTAAAAGGGAACTAAATCTCATTATAAGTAGGGAAACTCCAAAACAGAGAGATTAGCTGTCCTTGAGTTCAAATAACCTGGTCCAGATGAGCTCTGCTCCAGATATTGGAAATATTGGCAGATGGGATTTCTGAGTCATTATCAGCAAGAGATAGGTGCACAGCAGAAAGCACACCAGGACTGCAGTCAGATGACCTCAGTTTAATTTAAATTTAATGGAACAGTACTGTGCTATCAGAAATATGAAAACAGATTCTGAGAAAGCTGGGAGGGCTTCTATGAAGTGATGAAAAGAGAAGTGAACTGAACTAGGAGATCAATTTATGACAACAATATTATAAAGAAAAACAACTTTAAAGGACTTAAAGAGTTCTGATCTAGCAATGAGTCAAACCATGTGAAATGTTTAGTGACAGCCTTATCTAACTCTAGTTGCTTAGAGAATGGTTGTAATGATGCACATTCTAGTAGGGGAACATCAGTGCTGGTCTTTCCAAAGTCAAGGCCTTTAATAACAGTTCTGTCTTTCATTATCAGAGGGTATTAGAGAGTTGCCTTTAGCTTGAATTTCTCCTATCATTAGTAATCTAAAACAGCTGTTCACATGTTTGCTGGGCTTCCCTTACTACAGTTCTTCAAGCACTTGAAAGGGTTAACCACTTCTATAGCAATGGAAAGGATTCTCAGTTAGCTGGAGTAGAAGACCTTTAAAGTCCTCTCCTAAACAGATTTTTACATGGGTACTGACAGTAGTTGATTGATTTCTGGTCCCTCTGGTTGTTCCAGAGTATCTATTTACTTTTTTAGTGTTCCCAGGCTGCAGAATTTTTTATTTACTATAATCCAAAAAACCCCAAAAGCAAAAAACTAAAAGGTCTCATTTAATTACTGCCTAAAAAAAGTGAAGTTCAAACAAAGTAGGAAAGTCTTACCTCCATTTCGTCAAAAAGGGAACATCAAGACTCTATACTCTGACTTTTCTAAGTTGTCAAACTTTTTTTTTTTTACTCCCCCAAAATGCAATAGGCTAAAGATACATAAAACAGGCTAGCTCAGGCTTCCAAATTCTCAGTCCCGAACAGGCTTCTGATCTCACATCAAACCTACCCTTGGTTGTTCTCCTGTCATAGAGGATGTAAGGGCCAGAGAACCTGATCTCCCTGTTCTTAGTTGCCTGCTGAGAAAAGTAGGCCTGAAAATCAGGCTCAGATCTCATTTAGATTTACCTGGAAAAGAAGACTTTGGGATAAGAAAAAGGTGAGGCAGGGTAATGAAATGAACCATGGAAAGCAGAAGTTGCTCTGTATGGGCAGATATTATCTTGTTTCATCTCTGTATCTAGTGCATTGCACATAATAGGCACTCAATAAATATTTGCATTAAAATAGCTTTACCACTTGTTTAATTCTGCTTTTCTCATTTCTTTTTTAACAGGCTGAAAAATATTCTAAGTTTCGAAGACTGACAAGAACCTTGCTCTTCACTGAGCGACATAGACTAACCATGGCAAGTGAATCACATGTTTCAAGGCCACTACATTCTGCTATGGTCACACAGAAATAGCCTAAGCATAGAGTCAGAAGAGTTTCAAAGTTCTCTTTAACAAAATTTCCAATCAATTCCTTTTTCTCTGTGACCTGAAAAACTCCAAATCCACAAATTATTGTAATTCTCAAAGATTAAAATCTTAACACTGAAAGAAACTTGTAAAATAACATTTTTTTTTGAAAGTACCAATATTCCTATTCAGAGTTCCATTCTAAAAGAAAGGGTGAAAGCATCAAACAATAATTCTACATAAAACTACTTGCACAATTGGTATGTGCATTACGAATTCACTGCCAAATAACTAGTCTCGTATTTCTCCTCAAAGAAGCATTTGTGTTTCCTAATTCAGCACAGAAGGCATGTCAATGATAATGGATACAGACTAAGATGGAGGAGCTTTGATGTGTAAGAATACTGGAAATTATCTGAAGTTCTTCAAAGCCTTCATAAACCTTACAAGGGTAAACAGGGCTTTTGGTTTTTGTTTCAAAAATCAAACTGAACTGTAATAATCAAAGGAAGCTCTGGGGCAAGCAGAAAGTCAATTGGACTTTATTCCTGGCAGACATCATTCCAAGCACCTGTGATGGACATGGCTGTTGATTTTGTTTAGAGATGGTTCGTTATTTATCCACTTGCATATAACAGTTCTTAATCTTTCTTTGTGCTTTTATTATAATGCTTCTGGAAGTCATTTGAAAATTTCCAAGTATATTGCCCACCACCCCACAACCCTTGACAGACTGAAGTACTAAGTAATCATTTCCCAGGGTGAATGAAAACAAACAAATGATGTTGAATATGGATCTACACTTCTGATGAGCACACTCTGGCCTAATTACCTGTTTCAGTGCCTTCTTGCTGTGCTTCTGGGATGGAGAGATGACTTTACCAGCTGAGATGGAGGGAGATGGACAGCTTGACTGGGGGGAAGATGGCTGTGACAGTCTAGACGATACTAGGGAAAAAAATAAAGAAAAATGAAAACCAAAAATAATGTTGTCAAGGGAGATACCAAGTCTCAATTTCCACAAATCATTAAGAGGCATCATGCCTTTGTGTTCTCCCTTGGGAAAGTTCTAAAACAAGCAAGCAGTCCTTTCTAGGAAAGGATTTAAGCATACTGCTGCACACATCAAAAATATTCAGTAAGTGTTGAATTCCAATACATTCCTTCATTTGCACTCTTTAATTTTATAGATAAAATCACTAAAGTTCTACTTTAGAACTTTATACTTTATACTTCTATACTACTTTATGCTTCTTCTATACTAACCTAGTGTCATCACATTAACTATAGCCTATTAAGATAAGCCTAGAGTTGTTTTGGTGCTGGAATCAAGAGTTATGGTGCTCTAAAAATAAAGTAAAATTGAATTTTAAAAGAGTGATGGCAATGTGTGGAAATAGAAAGAGTAGTGGACTAGGAGATCTGGATTCTGGTCTGGTTCTACCACTAACCAGTTGTGACCTTGAGTAAATCACTTAACTATTTTATAGTTAATTTTTTTCATTTATAAAATAAAAGAGTTGGAAAGGATTATCTATAAGGTCCCTTTCATCTTTAAAATTCAACGAGACACTGGAATATTTCCAGTAGGAGTATATATATATTTTCTCATTTCTCCATCATTTAAGATTGTGGTGTAAACAATAAAATCACAGGAAAGGGGGCAGCTAGGTGGTACAGTAAAAAGAGCACCAGCCCTGGAGTCAGGAGGACCTGAGTTCAAATTTGGTCTCAGACACTTAAAACTTATTAGCAGTGTGACCTTGGGCATGTCACTTAACTCCAATTAACCCCTCCAAATAAAAAATCTCAGGACTGGTCCCTAAAATGGATGGATACCTAGTTTAATGAGAGCAATGCAGAATGACATATAAGTGGTGGTCACAGCCTCTTATTACAGATAAACTTCTAACCATCTTAAGCTTTTTTAAGCCTAGGTTTTGGTTAACTGTGAAATATTTCTGGAAGGCTTGTGCCTAAGATAATTCTAGAATACTGGGCAAAGTAGTTTAATTTAGTTTTGAATTATCATTGATATAGGTACCAAAGGAAAACAGAGCTGAGAAGTCTTAGGAATGGGATGAACAAAGAAAGTATCCTGGGAAATGATACAAAATAAATCATGCTAATATATTTCCTAATTCTGGCTGCTCTTCTTATTGAATACAAGAACCCTATCCCTTCATCTCCTTTTCTATATTTCTATGAGAAAATACTCAGTGGGAAGGAAAATAACAGGAAAAGGAAACAAAAGGGAGTGGGACAAACGAGACAAAAGTAATTGGAAAAGGTAGAGAAAAAAAGTAGGGCAAAGGGTGTTGTTCTCTCTCTTTCTCTCTTCTCTCTCACTCTCTCAGTCCCGCCCCCCAAATACTACTATGCCTATTATTATTCATTTAAATATAGAAAATTAGGAAAATTCTCTATTGGAGTATAAAGGCTCAGGTGGCAGTGGTAAAGGACTACACTGATAAGGGAAAGAAAATTATTCTTGCCTGCAATTTAATGCAAAGGGTTAGACATTCACTTTACATAAGTAATTCAGCTCTTCACTTCCTGGGACCATTTGTCTTTCTAGTTAATCCATCCTTCCAGCCAAACCACCAGAGATCATGCCTCCTAGAAGGTAAATCACTTAGTTCTTGACTACCCTAACCACACTGCCTCAGCTCCCCCGTCACGTTCTGTCCTGTTGCCTTTGTTGCTGCTGCTGTTCTATCCTCCAAATGTGACCACCAGAATCCATGCCCAGGAATAAATAAGCCACTTGACATTGCACTTCCTGAAACTTTGTCTTCACTTTGTGTGTGTGTGTGTGTGTGTGTGTGTGTGTGTGTGTGTGTGTAGGGTGTCCTCCAATATTAGAATGTAATCTCTTTCCAGGCAGGCAATGTCTCACTTTTGTAGATAAAACCTCAGCACATAGCATAGTGCCTGGCACACTATTAAGTATTTAAAGAATACTTTTCATTCATTCATTAGATGAAAAAAAAATGTACAAAAATGATTCAACTAAACTGATAATGGGAATGAGATTTCTCAATTTTCACTACTTTGCAAAAAAAAAAAAAAATTTTTTTTAAACACCTATTATTTTACCTGTATATTTTTAAAAAGCATATCTTCTAGGTATCTCAAAGTTGACATATTCAAAAAAGAATTCATTCTTCCTGCTCCACTAATCTTCACTCATCATCATCTACCTAAGAAGCAATACAAGGACACTCTCGAGAACTGTGGAACGGATTGTGTTACAT